>ML682169.1:17970-73005 GCA_007922195.1 Podocnemis expansa
GTGCCTGCAGCCCCCTTTCTGGGCTGCAGGGTGAGCCAGCAGCGGCTCACCCCCAGGGGTAACGAAATAGCATGTTCACACAGTGAACTTGCTATTTCGTTTCCCGCTTTTTTCTTATTTCGAATTAACATTTTGTTAAGTCGAAATAAGATATTTCGAAATAAGGTGTTGTTTCGAAACAAGTTGTTTCGACACAACTTGTTTCAAAATAACCCTGTGCGTGTGAACACGGCCATATAGATCAAATTTACTGACATCAAATATCATCTTCCATCATGATGCTCATTAACAGGGCATTAACTGGTTGGAGTTCTCTGATGACATGTGTGGACTTGACGACATCTTACATAATTGGTGCCATCTGTAGTACTTGTTTCCTCACTGCTCATTGCCCTTCCTAGATAGTCAGTAATTTTTTAAAAAATTGCTGTGCTGTATCTTATCATGTTCTTATCCCCCTCAATGGGGTTCTCTCTGTTCACAGGACCCAAAACCATTTCTTAGCCTGATTGGTACTTCAACCACTACATGGCACTTTTTAACTTCAGCACCTCAAGCCCATCAACATTCACCCTAGAAGGCATTTCAGGGATGGAAGCTGCCCACATTTGGATTTCCATCCCTTTCTCTGTATTCTACATCCTCAGCCTGTTGGGAAACTCCATGGTCCTTTTTGTTGTCAGCAAAGAGCAGACCCTGCACAAGCCCATGTACCTGCTGCTCTGCATGCTGGCACTCACAGACATCGGTGTGTCTACTTGCATCATGCCAAAGGCACTGGAAATATTGTGGTTTGGATTCAAAGTCATCACTGTGGATGCCTGTGTCACCCAGTTGTTTTTCCTTGATGCGTTTACTGTTATGCACTCAGCTGTCCTTGTGACAATGGCCTTTGATCGCTATGTGGCCATATGTGAACCTCTGAGATATATTACCATTCTCACCAAAATGCAAATTGCAAAGCTAGGGCTTGTGGGTTGGATACGGGCAGTTTTCTTTATTCTACCTGAGACTCTGCTCCTGCGGAGGCTGCCATTCTGCTCCAACCATGTTATTCCCCACACATTCTGCAAGCACATGGCTGTGGTAAAAATGTCATGTGGAGACACCACAGTCAATCGGCTGTATAGCCTGGCGATGATATTTATGGTCATTGGGACAGACCTGCCACTCATTGGCCTGTCGTACACGCTGATCATCAGGGCTGTTAACAGAGTCACCTCAAAGAAAGCCTACCAGAAAGCTCTCAACACCTGCACAGCTCACATCTCTGTGATAGTGATATGTTACACTTCCACTCTTCTCTCTGCCCTGACACACAGGTTTGGTCATAACATCCCTTCCCATGTTCATATCATTTTGGACAACCTCTATCTCCTTTACCCCCCCATGCTCAATCCTATTATTTATGGGGCTAAAACCAAAGAGCTCCGTGAAAAAGTGGGAAAATACATCTGCAGAATAGGATCATCTGTGACCACTGACTTTAAGCCTGCTTAAAAGAAGGCAAAAGAATATTTCTTCACTAACAAATAATTCTCTGTCCCGATTTTGCTGAGCTGAGCCTAGTATTAGTTCATGCTCTGAGAGTTTTGTCACACCTAGTGACTTATCACTTCATCTCAAAGTACCATTCTCTCTCCCTTGCTGACTGCCTTTTCTCTGAACATCACCTTACTTCTAACATTGTCAGCCATCGATCCCCATGCCAAGACACCCTGTTATTCGGCTTCTCCATGACTTCCCAAAATCCTATAATAAAGGAATATCATATACCTACAGACATATTTTCAATCATTACAGTTGTTGATTCTCATCATTTGTCACTCTTGTCTGTCTTTGACTCCTTTGCCCCCTCTGCCATAAAAAGGTCCCCAACTCTTTCATCGACTAGCCCCCAACATCCACCCCATCCTGAGCTTCTCCAAATCAGTCTCTCTGAACTCTTTACTAGGAGAACTCTCTGAAGTCTTAACTAGCAGATTTTTGGAGTTTTCTTCTCTGATTCTCCTCTCCTCCTCTGCAGAGGCATGAAATCTGCCCTCCATTATCCATTCATTTGGTGACACAGCTTTCACAGAGAGAGGGGCCAAAATAAACAAAAAGTCTATTTAATAGAAAAATCACAGGTGCAAATATGAAAAAGTGAGAAAAAAACCCAAACCAAAAACCAAATAGTTACCTAACATAAAGATGTAGACTTTACATTTCTGCACTAGTTAAAATCCCTTTTGTCTCTGAAGACTTTCCCAAATGCCCTCTGTCATCAAGGGGATTCCATGTTTCCCAGATAGCACAACACTTAGATGTTGCACAGTTACATAGTCTGATATTTTTGGTATCACTAGATGAAGAAGGGGATTTGTCACCACAAGCCTTGTAACCTTCAGCCCTTAATGTGGTCCTGTTATGGCTCTTGGCCCTGACACTACTAACCAGCCCAGAAAAATAATGGACTGATCCTAGCTTTCAGCAATCTACTTAACACTTGTTACTGGCTCTGGAAATCCAAGTTCCTGACTTTTCATTAAATGGATATTTCAAAATAAACAGAAAACTTACGGGATCCCCTCTTTTTGCTTCCATGATGGTAGAGGACATTATATGAAGGCCATTATTACCTATGATGGTGTCAAGTTTTAAACCATTCTGGCAGGAGGGGCAGGTCCTGAATTCAGAAGTTTTGGAACCATCCACAAGGGACTGTCTGGAGTGGCCAGGCTGCCATCATTCACCGTATTTTGTTTTGTTTTCTTGTTCACTGTTTTTTGTCTTAAACACCTGCTAGCACTTTAGTGAGACACATGTACCAGGACTGGGGTTCTGATTGTAAATTTGATTGGCAGCTCAGAGCTTTGTTGTTAACATGGCCTCACTCTTGCTGGGACTTGGAGATTATTTATTTTATCAAAGCTGTGTTGAGGATCTAATGGAAGCTTTCCCTTTCTGTCTGATGTAGAGACCAGTATACTAATTAAACACACAAAATAGCAAACCATGTCTGTTTCATTAACTAGCTTGACCTCTTTTGTGGCTAGTTTTTAAAGGACTCTGAGACAAGGACATAATTGAGATCGGTTTCCAAAAGGGTAGCCAAGTTAGTCTAGTTCAGCAAGACAAACAAGGAGTCCGGTGGCACTTTTAAAGACTAACTGATATTTTCATTGCATGAGCTTTCATGGGAGAAAAATCCCATTTTGTAAGATGGTTTGAAGAGGTGGAATTTTCAGATAATAAATGGAGGGAAGAGTAAGTCAGAGGATCAGGTCAGACTCTGACAGCAAATCGAAGCAGTTGTTAAGAGTCAAACACTGGGGAACAGCCTACGGAGGAAGGGTGAGGGCAACTCATCTATTGTAATGAGAGAAGAATCCATAGCCTTATTGAGCCCTGAAGAAACACTGTCGAACTTCCATATGAATTCCAATTCTGTGGTCTCTCATTGAAGTTTTGATTTGTTATTCATTTGTTTGATCACAGCTATTAATAAATCATCAATGGAATAAGTGGGGAGATTAGACTGTTCTCTTACTGGTTTTTTAATGATATTTCTGATGTCAGACTTGTATCCATTTATTCTTTTGGGCAAAGACTGTCCTGCTTGTCCAGTCTATAATGGGTAGTGCATTTCTTTCACTTGACGGCATAAATCAGATTGTGGATGAGCAGGTGAATGAGGCCTTTATGTAATAGTGGATTTGATTAGGTGTTGCGATAGTATATTTTTGTGTGGCTATGTGGGATACAGAGACAAAGACCATCAGTCAACAGGCTTGAGGGCAAGTGCTGCTCATTGAAGTGTACTCAGTTATCTATGGTTCCTAATGGCGGGATATTGCAGCAAGGGATTTAATACTTAGATGGGTCAATCTTCAAGAGTGGCTACCAGATGGGACGGACTGAATCTGAGTGTGGAAATACTGTATTTGAAACAATAATGTGCAGGAGCCTGTCCATGCACACTTTGTGGTCTCAGGAATTGAACACACGGCTCATCAGGAAGGAGTAGCAGGAGAGGCTCACATTCTAGGACAGCAAGAAGCAGCAGAGAAATGCTGACAAATTAATGAGAATGTCTAACCCCTTTCTGTTCTTTTCTTTCTTAGGTCTTAGCAGTACAGGATCACTCTAGCAAGTCTGCAACAATTATTTTTCCCTGAGCATCTGAGCCTCTGTTAGCAGTGAAGCATGTCTTCACTCCCAAGAGAGGTTTTTAGGCTGAAATTCTTCTGGGTCTATTTGCTGCTCTTCCAACTACACACAGAGATCAGGAAGTGTTCTTGAGTCCTAGTCAACTTAAGTGTCTGGAGGGACCGCATGGGGGAATCATAAAAGAAACTGTCCAGCACCATAAGTCTCAAACATGAGATGTGTACACAGATTCCCAGCCTATGGAAAAGCAGTTTTCTCTCTCTGCTATTTGTGGTGAGTTGCCTGTTTTTCCAATAAAGTTAGTGCAAAGAGGTGGGGAAGGGTTCAAACTAGGAACAATCTGGCCATGAAATCTGGAAAACGGAGACTTCAACTGTTTAGCATTGTCAGATAGGAAAAAAAAAAAAACAAGGAGGGGGGTTCAAATGGGAATATAGATTTACAGTAAATAATTTAGGCAAATAATTGCTTTTTATATTGTTGCATCTGATGAAGTGGGTTGGACCCCACAAGAGCTTATGCCCAAAGAAATCTGTTAGTCTATAAGGTGCCACAAGACGCTTGTTTTTGCTGTACACAGACTAACACAGCTGCCTCTGAAGCTTTTAAGATGGTTTCCATACCTTTTATTGTGTCCTTTTATCTGTCACCCTGTCTTCCTTGTTTTGGTCTGTCAGGCTTTTTATTTTATTTATTTTTTTCACTGGTTTGCTCAACTATTCAAATTCAAAAACTTTAGGAAGTGTAGCCAAAGTGTCTGCAGTGTATATTTGTAATACCAGAGATTTAACAACACAAAAGGGTCAGACCAGCTTTTACACATTATCCAGATTCTGATTTCATATTCTGCCTTAAGTGGGTTAGTCCAGATTCATACTGGCCTCAGTGATGGAAAAATCGGGGTCCCAGTATTTTGAGATCCCATCTTTTATACCTGATCTCAGCATACTTCAAATACTAGGTCTTGCATTAGACTCTCTCTGCACCCTAACAAAGTAGCTCTCACTGTTGAATGACCTGAAGCCAGGATTTTCACAGCAGGGAGCTTACATTTCAAGGGAAAGGGTGAAATCTTGTTCCCTTTGAGATTTATAAAAGAATACACATCAGGGAAAAGACTCTCAGTACATATTTAGGGACTTAAATGAAACCTTGTTTTTACCTGCAGTGAGCCACCAGTGGCTTCAGTTTAGGAAGTCCTGTGATCTCTAACGAAGGCAAGATCATTTGGAACAGAGAACTGAGAAAAGTGTAGCTGAGATCTTCAACGCATACCTTAATGGTTCTAAACTAATAGCGTACTTTTTTTTTCTTTTTGGAGGGGGGGCAGTTACATCTCTCTCTGTTTGCTTACATTTCTTTGTCTATAAAAGATGAGAAGCACCAAAATTCATTTAAAATAATATCATGTTTCTGGCTTAGTGGAAACCAGACAGTGCTGAGTAGCTCACTGGGGGATACCCATACATGCACAGCATATGTGAGGGAGTGCGAAAAGGAGAGAAGGGAATTCAGTATCCAGATCACAGTGGTGCAGAGTCCTGTAACAGGGTGAAAAAGGGAAAAAAACATCCTGCCTAATATAATCAAGAGGTATATTTAGCCCACTGTAAATTTCTGGGCAAGGAAAGTACTTCAGATGTAAGTTGATGTGGACATGCCATAACAGAATATCTCTGACACCTTCCCGCATCCCGTGTAACATACAGATTTTGGTTTGTGCCCTGAAACACGGAGTTCATCAGCTTTCAAAGATATTTATTAAGTATAACTATAGTAATAGAATATTCTTCATATTCATGCAAATGTTCTAAAACTTTACAGTTCTTTCTTAGTTCCTTGCCTCAACTTTATCTTCTCTTGTTGCTTCTTCCTTTGTCTCTTCCATCATGGGAAGCTGTCACATTCCATGTCTTTTTTTTTTTTTTTTTTTTGACAAATGTAGAAGAGCTGGCTGAGAATTTGAAAGTTGAATGTAACTTTGCTAACAGTGATCATGAAATGATAGAGTTTATGCTTCTAATGAAGGTAGGAGAGAGAACAAGAAAACAAAGACAATGGATTTCAAGAAGGCAGACAGCACACTCAGGGGGTTGGTAGATAGGATCCCATGGGAAGCATGTCTAAGTGGAAAAAACAACTAGAAGATAGCTGGCAGTTTCCTGAAGAGACATTATTATCCGTACAAGAACATACTATTCCACTGCATTCGAAGGATTGGAAGTATATAGTAAGAAGCCATCTGGGCTTAACCAGGAGATTTTCAATAATCCAAAAATAAAAATGAAGAATAGTGAACATCAAAAGTGAAAATTAGGTCAGATTACAAAGGATAACTGTAAACAAATAACACAATTGTGTAGGTGCAAAAAAAAGTAAGAGAAAAAGTAAGTTTGTGGGTCTGTGATGATCTGTTGAGAAAGTTCAGTTCAAGCCTGATGAAATGGAAAATTCAAATTCTCTCTTGAATTCTATATACTTCTTATATACCCTTTCCTATGCACAGCAAGCTCTACACCTTTACACTCCTCTAAAAATAAATTAAATTCTCTCATTTTTCCTTACCCAGATGTGGGTCTTGACCTGAAAATTGTTGGGATGCTTTTAGGTCATTGGTTCAGGGGTTCATGTGAATAATTTACATATTTTCCCTACCAGAATATTCCTTTTCACATTCCCCTATTTCTATTCATATAATTTCTGGGTTTTGTGGTGTTCTACTGAAATGTCAAGAGTCTCACCTCCATTTGTTATTCACTTATTGGCCTATATATTATGATCAAAATAGTTTATCAGATGATTTCCATTAGAGTCTGTGGAACACAGATTCACCTTTCACTGATATTTCCTTCACAGTCACCACCTACCTCCCGACCTCCTATTGCAAAGTGATGGCATGCAGACTTTTTGTTTCTGTAACAATAAGGCCTGCAAGTTTCTTGCATTATCAGCTTCTAATACAATGTTATGCTAATTTACCTATTTATGCTAACTATAAAACTATAAAACCAGGCTTTCTGAAACTTCTAAGGGAAGATATACATATATAAAATACGATAGAGTAATATATGCATGCAAGCTAAGTACAAGTATAGTTAAGGGCTACATTTCACTTTACTCTATGCTGCTTAGGCCTCATCTGGACAATTGTTTTCAGTTCTGGTGCCTCATTTCAGTAAAGATATGGAGAAATTGGAGAAAGTCCAGAAAAGAACAATGAAAGTGATTAAAATTCTAGAATACTTGACTTACAAGGAAAACTGAAGAAACTGTCTTTTTATAGCCTGGAAAAGAGGAGACTGAGAGAGAAGATGATAAATGTTTTCAAATACCTAAAAGGTGATTATAAGGATGTGGGGGAAAAATTATTCCTGTTAACTGCTTATGATAGGACAAGAAGCAAGCTTAAAGTACAGCAAGGGAGGTTCAGGTTGGACACTAAGTAAAAATTCCTGACCATCAGGGTGATTAACCATTGGAATAAATTGCCTAGGGAATTCTGTGCCCAGAATGATGCGTAAGTTAGACCCTCTTCTACCCCAACCTGCTTCCAGTTTAACCTCCCCTGAACGTAGAGGTCAGAGGTTTCTAGGTGCTGACATATGAGGTCACTAAACACTTTTTTTTTTCTCTCCTGGATGCATTTCAGGGTCACCCTCTCTCCCTGATCATATCCAGTGTGGCTTTATCAGCCACTGACTATGAGTGAGCAAGCAGAGGCTGTATCCACTAAGCTTGTCTGGGTTTTCTTCCCTAGCCTCAGTGGAATGGTGGATAATTTCAGCTCCTTTCCTCACCCTTCAGTTTCCAACCAGCCACAAAATTTGGGCAGGCACAATTCCATCTGCGTATGGTCACATTTTTTTATATGCTGGTGTACCACTGCCAGAAGACAATCTGCTTATTCAAATAGAATCTCCTCAGTGTTTTTCCTTTTTTTTTCCTCTCTGGGTCCTTCCTTGGGACTGGTTCCCTGGATTTTTCCACCCTCCAGTCCCTTGTAGAACTGATCCTCTCTGCAGGGGAAATCTGTCTCTTCCAAGTCTCACTGCCAGATCTTCTGTTCTTTACTGATGCCTCTGCATCCAAAACCCAAAGGCTCTCAGACTGAGTATTGCACAAATTGCACCACAACATATCCAATATATACACAATGGTGTGGGTCTCAGGCCTCTTCAGTCTATTAATCTCTAGATCAGTGTTTCCCGACCAGTGTGCCATGACACACAGGTATGCCTTCAGGCCTGAGCAGGTGTGCCATATAATTTTTGGGAAAATTTCTTAGAGTTCTGGATTACCTCTTGAATATTTATGAGTGGATTTGGAGACTCTGTGATGGTGTGCCTCAAAATAATTAAAGGTATCAATGTGTGCCACAGCTGAGAAAAGGCTGGGAACAATTGCTTAGATAAATGCTGAGGCCTGCACATTCCCCACCAACTGGACTGCAAGAAAAAATTGCCAGTATTTCCCCGGTGGCAAGCCCACACTTTTGAGGTTGACCTCTGTTACTGCTGTGTAGCTTGTTCCTGGCAGGCATATCACTTAAGGACTTGTAGGTTGCCTGGGCTTCAATGAACAGGTATTCTGTCAGCCCTACAGCCCATCTAGCCTTATTCCAGCCAGGGGTTAAAGTAAGGGGAAATGCACCAAAACACAGTTCCAGGGTCCCCTATTTATAAGCGGGCAGCATTGCGGGCCCCCTTAATATAGAGGAACCCAGCAGAACACCCCAGAACACAGAGTATTGGGGCCCCCCAAAATGGTGACAGCAGCTGGAAGCCAGAGTTCCAGTGCCACTTTAAGCCCTTCTCCACCTTAAGCTCAGCTGGCAGAGTTGCAGCAGGTTGGGCATTTGTGAATTGCCCCCCTGCAGGGCAGAGCAGCTTGTGGCAGGGAAGCAGCTCCCAGCCAGTCAGCCTGCCTGCAAACAGATGAGGTAAAGCCTGGGTTGGGCCCTGGGGAGTCCTGTGGTGGGGGGCTGGCATCTGAGATGGGGGTATTCAGAGCTGCTGGGGGAGAGGGAATGCTGCTGGAGTTTTCTTGGGGCAGTGTGTGTGTGTGTGTGTGTGTGTGTGTGTGTGTGTGTGTGTAGCTGGGGCTCATGTTGAGCAGGGCGTGTGTGTGTGTGTGTGTATCTGGAGGTGTGTACTTGTGTGTGTCTGTGTGTCTGTGTGTCTATGTGTGGCTGGGAGGGAGGGTACCTGTGTATTTGTGTAGCAGAAGCTGGGTGGTAGGGGGCTGTAGCTGGTGGTGGGCGGGGGTGTGGATATCTGGAGTTGTGGGCTGGGGGGGGCAAGTAGCTGGGGTGGAGGCAGATGTTTGTGGGCCTGGACCTGTGTGAAGGGGGGCCTGTAAATTTAGGAGGACTGTGAGTCCCCACAAATTAGACTTGAGCCTGAGTAGCTGGGTGGGTGAATTGTGCCCAACCCGATGTGAGGGGGGCCCACCCTAGTGTGAGGGGGGGCACCAATTTAGGAGGGTACCAGGGCCCCCCAAATTATACTTTAACCCCTGATTCCAGCCTGCTGAACTTGCTCAAATATAATGAGTAAGATCATCTACTGGCCCCATTTAAAAAAGTCCTTAATCTGGCAATCAGCTGCCACTGCAAACTCAGAACTCACCAGCCATTGAAAAATCTGCTGTTGTATGCTAGTCTGATCCCGGGTGAAGTGCATCAGGTTCTTCTGCTATTCAGCCTGCCAGGTGAACAAGATCTGTCTCTCTGCCAGCAGGGCTTGTGGGAAGATCTGTGGTATCTGCATCTGCTCCTGTAACTTCATAATCTTGTTCCATCTGTAGACCTCAAACACAATCTTCAGATCTTGGACAAGTTTCCATGTGTATGATCTGTGGTAAAGTCCCTTACCTCCCTGAGCCGCCAACCTCATATTCTGGCTTTTGGGCACACCCCTACTTGTTGCAGTATTATGCAGGCCCCTTGCTGAGCAGTTCCCCTGTTCCCAGAAACCACTCACACACGTTAGTCTCATGCTCCCACCACTGCTTTTCATTGACCACATATTACACATTGCCATCTCCCAATAAACAGTTCTTCCTAACAAATGTGAGGGACTCAATGCTTCAACCACTGATTTAGGTACTTGAAAAGGAGATTTCTAGAGTGGTGCACCTTGACACCAGGTACTTGTCTTGACATCATACACTTAAGTATGAATTTTTTAAAGTAGTTTGAGGAGTTCAAGCTTTCCCTCTATTGTATCTATTGCCACATCTACATTATCAAAGTTATTTTGAAATAGTTTTTTTTTTTCAAAATAACTCTTTTGATATTAATTTGAAATAATTATTTTGAATTAGTGAGTCTTCATGGCTACGTCTACACGGCACTTTTATTTCAAAATAACACTCATTATTTCGAAATAAAAGAAATTAGGTCTACATGACGTTCTCTTATTTTGAAAAGATGGACACCATCCTTTTGAAATAAGAATCGTCATTTCAAAAAAGTAAAATCTGCCCCCCCCCCAAATGGCCGTTATTTTGAAAGGGATATTTCAAAATAACGCCATTAGACCTGTTGTTTCGAAACAACACCGTTGTTTCAAAACAGCTGTTTGAAACAGTGGTCCAATTGGCATTATTTTGAAATATCCCTTTCAAAATAACGGCCATTTCGATTGTGCAGTTTTCCTTATTTCGAAATGAGCCCTTTTGAAATAAGGGTTTTATTTCAGAATAAGCCATTTTGAAAGGACTGATTTCGAAATAAAACTGTA
Organism: Podocnemis expansa; assembly: GCA_007922195.1. NCBI lineage: Eukaryota > Metazoa > Chordata > Testudines > Podocnemididae > Podocnemis > Podocnemis expansa. The sequence continues at coordinate 28,866 of ML682169.1, forward strand.
TGTGTAGACATAGCCCATTAGACTCCTAATTTGAAATAAAGTAGGCATTATTATTTTAAGTTTGAGAGTCTACATTAGAGACCCTAACTCAAATTGGATCCCCCAGCTGGGATCTTTTCCTCACCAGCTGGCCAGGGAACCTTTGTGGGGCTGCGTTCCCTGCCGGCCAGCCAGAGAACCCCTGTGGGGCTCCTTTCCCTGCTGGCTGGCCAGGGAAGCCCTTTGGAGCTGTCTTCACCATTGGTCGGCCAGGTAACCCCAGCTCAACATGCTTCCCCCCAAATACTTGCTGATCTGGACTGCTCCCAACCCCTTTTTCTCACTCTGTGGAGTGTAGGAGCAGGCTAGGTGCTAGATTGGGCTCTGAGCAGCTTGCAGGGCACCACAAGCAGCTCAGAGCTCCATCTGATTCCTAGTGCGCTCTTAGCCCCCACAACCTGAACAGAGGGGCTGGAGGGGGGCAGATCAGCATGCATTCTTGGAGGGGGGGGGCAGCATGCTGAGCAGGGGTTCCCTGGCCAGCCAATGGGGAAAGGAGCCTCGCCAGGGGAATCCATCCTATGACATGGAAATCAGCCCTCTGGGGGAATCCTTGCCTATTATTTTGAAATTAGCCAATTCCACTGCTTGGAATAACAATAATTTCAGAATAACTTCTATTTCAAAATAAGAAGAAATTTTATTATTTTGAAATAATATCTCATTTTTTTGAAATAACTAAATGCTTATTTCAAAATAATAAAATGCTTTCATTGACAAGGTTTTTTTTTTTGTTTTGTTTTGTTTTGTTTTATTTTGTTTTAAACAAGGCTTCTTATTTCAAAGTGTAGGCATACCCTATATGTTGTACTTAATGAGATTGAACTTCATCTCCCTTAATAATGTTCATTAACTGGGCCTGGTTAGATCCCTCTGAGGATCTCTCTGAACTGGCTCCTGGCCTGTATATTTTGATGCCTGTGACCCTTTCCAGATTAAGGGGGCCATTTATGATACTTTTCCATACTGATATTTCATAATTGCAGTAATTCATAGGATCTATGTCATATTTAGTATCAATAGAAAGGTTGTCGTTTGCAAGGAAAGATTACATCATTTAGGTGTAGGTGTCATACCTGTATTATGAGTTATGAACATTTTTCTTATATGTATGTTTGAACTTCAGTGATTCTGAGAAACTCCCCAGACTGGAATTCTGCAGTTTTTGTATCCTTAATGGTCCATCAAGAGAACCACAGGAATAATGCGCTTTAGGAGAAACCTTCTCAGTGAGTCACCTGGACTGACCCTGTGACTCAACTCCATTTTGATTTGCACAAACTCCACTCAGCATGAAGAAGGCCAGAAGAAATAAAAGGCAGCAGCAGCTACTCCATTTTGTCTTCAGACTCTAGTCCTCAACCAAACATTCATGTGTCTACCAGAGGAACTGGTTAAACTTGTGGACTCCAGATTCTTCTAGGGACATGTTTTACATGGACACTAAATCTTTTGTATGTATGTGATTCAGTTTCATCCCTTAACATTTCTCATATTTTGTTTCTTTTCTTTTTATAGTGATCCTTCAGATTTAGTTACTAAAGGACTAATCCTACATTTCTCTGTGTAATGTGTCTTGCCCTTTGGAGTCAGGAGAAAATGCATATATATTACTTAGTGTTTAGGCAGGTTGGCTGTCAGTTTGCAGATTACCTTGATTTTGCATGTTCAGGTGGCTATCCCAGGATGCCCAGGCCACAATGCCATCTGCAAACCTTGCCCCCTCGCCACTCATCCCAATTTCTAGATGGTTAGTAATTATAAATTATTTACAATGCCATTTCTTAACAAGTGCATAACTGCCTCACAAAGCTTCTCTCTCTCTTCACAGGAAACATCAGCATTTCTGAGGATAATCAATGATTTGATCACTTAATGGCTTTCAACTTCACCACCTCCAGCCAATCAACATTCATCCTAAATGGCATCCCTGGGCTGGAAGCTGCTCACATCTGGATTTCCATCCCCTTTTCTATGTTTTACCTCATCAGCCTCCTGGGGAATTTCATGATTTTGTTTGTTGTTGTCAATGAACAGCCCCTGCACAAGCCCACGTACCTGCTGATTTGCATTTTGGCACTCACAGACATTGGCATGTCTACCTGCATCATGCCGAAGACACTGTGTATATTCTGGTTTGGATTCAAAGACATCACTTTAGATGGCTGCCTAACCCAGATTTTCTTCCTTGACATAGTTACTATTACACACTCAGCGGTCCTCTTGACAATGGCCTTCGATCGTTATGTGACCCTCTGAGATACACCACCATCCTCACCAATGCACAATTGTCTAAGCTTATGTTAGTGGGTTTGATACGACCTGTTCTCTTGGCTCTGCCTGAGACTTTACTCCTGTGGAGGCTGCCATACTGCGCCAACCGAGTTATCCCCCACACGTACTGTAGGTACATGGCTGTGGTGAAAATATCATGTGGAGATACCACAGTCAATCGGATGTACAGCCTGTTGCCAACATTCTTGGTCATTGGTTTAGACTTGCCACTCATTAGCCTGTCCTACGGGCTGATCTTAAGGGCCGTTCTTAGAATCTCCTCCAAGAAAACCTACCAGAAAGCCCTCAACACCTGCACAGCTCACATTGTTGTGATGCTGATGTCTTACACTTCTACTCTGTTCTCCTCTGTGACACACAAGTTTGGTCAGGACATCCCTGCCCATGTTCACATCCTTTTGGACAACCTCTATTTCCTCATCCCTCCCATGCTCAACCCAATCATTTATGGGGTCAAAACCAGAGAGATTCGTGACAAAGTGGGAAAATACATCTGCAGAATGTAATCACCTGCAACCACTGACTTTACACCTGGATTACAAGATGAGGAAAGGATATCCCTTTGTTAATGGAGGGTTCCCTGTCCTAATTTTTCTGAACTCAGATTTGAGGCCATTCATAATCTGAGAATTTCCTCACACCTAATATCTTATTTATCCATTACCAAGTGCTGCTCTCTCCATTGCAGACTCCCATCTCTGTGAACATCACCTGATTACTTACATTGTCACCCACTGTTCCCCATCCCCAGAAAACCTGTCATTCCTCCATCCCATGATTTCCAGGAAACACATAGTAGAAGCTTGTCATATGCCCACATTCCATCAGTAATTTTTTTTTAAATTTATTTTCTACATTCTCTTATGCCTTTGCTCCTCTCTGCCATCACAAGGCCCCAACTCTGGCATCAAGAACCCCCACAAAACTCCACTCCCATCCAGAGTCTCCCCAAATCATCCTGATTCTTCCCTACCTAGCAGAGGGTTTTCCTCTCTGATTCCCCCACCCCCTGAGAAGCATGAAATCTGCCATCAATTGTCGGTTTGGTTTGGGACACAGATTGCACAGAGTTGGGGTCAAAGTGAACCAAAATTATATTTTAATTGAAAATCACAGGTGGAAAGATGAAAGAGGAAAGAAAAACAAATATAGACATTGGTGAGCAAAGTTGGTAACAACTCAGGGTATCCTCATTTATTAGGGTTACTTTCTTTTTGGGGAAGATGGTAATTCTATTCGTGTGCTGCTTGTGTCACTTGTGTTTCTATATAGGTGCATCTGAGGGGACCGGGTCTATCAGCACTCTCAGCTGACCCCTTATGTGTCCCTGAACTCAGCAGGCTGGGTCACACAGCACTTCTCTGCTGCTACCCTTATGTGCCTCTGGAGTCAATCAGGCTACTATCCCCATCAATGAGCAAACCTTAGAGGGTTGTGGGCATCACAGGGATCTTTGGCTGGGTAATAGAAGCATTGCTGCAAAGTGATACAAAGAAACCAAGACAACAAAGGAGATGGAATGATGTCTTAAAAGAGTCTGCAGACTGGCTTGATAACAAAAGGCATTTTATTGCTAGGTATCTAAAACTTGCACTAATAATAATAATTACAAAATGAGGGAAGAATACCCCAAAATACCTAGTTACAGAATGAATAAACATACAAGGAAAGAAAAACACCCAGCTACAATATTACCTAGATTCTACTGTATCAGGCCTAGAGAGAGAGTGTCATAATTAAACAAAGAGGGGGAGAGAGAGAAGTTGGGGCAGGAGGTCTCACCACTCTGTGTAGCAGAAAGGTTCCCAGGTTGTGCAAATCAGGGTCAGAGGCTGGATGGAAACAAAGCTCCCACAGCAATCAGCAAAGTAGAAAAAATCCAAATCCCAGTGGAAATGATACAGCTTTAGATCCTAGCATCAGGACTCAGGACTCAATCCAAACTCACAGAGGATTCAGACAGGATCTAATCAGGAATTACACAGGACACACAGTACTCAATCAGGATTTGCATACGACACACACAGTACTGTACTGTTGGATGTGGGAAAGGGTTTTTTTGTTTTGTTTTGTTTTAATAAGGACTTGTTTAAGTGGCCAATACACATTCCTGGCTGGGTGTGATAGTTCAGGGAAGCTCACAATACAATCAGGCAGACTCAGTATTTTGGGTATCAATGATCATGTCTGTGACTAGAATGGTCTGATAATTGCTGAGTTTGTTCCTTTTGGTGTGAGATTCCCCATCAGGCAATGCTTCCCTGCTTCTTCAATCCCAGAGTTCAGTGCAGTTCTTGCTTTGGAGCCTGGATCTCAATAGTCAATGCAAATGAAGCTCCATTAAGTGTGCTGATGGTGTTAGAGCACAAAGCTCTGGTAGTCCCCGAGTCAATCCAAGTGGTCCCAAGACACACAAAGACAGAGGTGGTCACAAGCGCATATATGCTTTATTACCTTACAGGGATCTCGTGGAGCTAGCTCCCCGAGGGGTACAGTACAGTGGGTTTTATAGTACAGTCTACAGGAAAAGGGGTAAGGCTGGCACAGAGCCAATCATAATTCAGGGGCGGGGTCTGTATACCTTATATGTCTGGTCACCTCACCTGGTCAGGGAAGGGTAATTTCCTAATATGGTGCATCTGGGCCCATGTGACTGACCCGGAGATGGTGAGGACAGGTGAGATGTGACTATCCTGGGTCCCTGAAATGGTGTCTCAGGACCCAAAATGGAGTCCGCTGACTCATGCTAACCCCTTCAATGGCTTTGGATATGGGTAGATGAGGATGTCTCCCATTTCCTACTGTTTTTGGTTTTCAGTTCAAGCAGTGGTTGGGAGATGTATCAGCGGGGGGAAGGCACAGGCTGGATGCTATGCTCTGATTCCTCAAGAACACAGAGCTAACACGTAACATGTCACAAAAAAACAAACAAATATGCAATATCAGGCCTTATGTATCTGTACGAATAAAACTCCCTTTTCTAATGAAAGTTACCTTTTATCTCTGAACACTTTTTCCATGTTCTCTATGTCATCAAGGAGATTCACTGTTTCTCAGGAAGAACAATGATTTGATAATGGAAAATGGTATAGTATGTGACATTTTGGGGATCAGTCGATCAGGAAGTGAGTTTGTCTTTATGGGTCTTGCAACTTTGATGCCCAAAATTCTTTTCTCTTATTCTTCAAAGCCCTGACACCAATAAGCAGCCTGTAAGAATATGGCCTCATCCTGGCTTCTAGGAACTTTCTTAATCCTTGTAACTGTCCCTGCAAATCCAAGTTCCTAAGTTTCATCAAGGAGAAGTTCCAGAAAGTACAGGAAACCTTCTGGGGTTGAGTCCTTTTGCTATCCTTGTAGCAGAAGACATTATCTGAAGTGCATTATCATATAGGAAGGCATGAAATTTTAAACTAGTCTGGTGGGAAGGACATATCCTGAATTCAGAAATGTTGCAACAATCCACAAGGACACTCTGAGATGGCCAGGCTGCTGTCATTCATCATTGTTTGTTTGAAAACACCTATCAGCCCTTCTGCAAGATACTTGTACCAGGACAGGGGTTCTGATTGTGAATTCGATTGGCTGCCTATAACTTTGTTGCTAATATGGCCCAACACCAACTGGAATGTGTAGTTTCTTTCATTTCATCAAAAATATGTTAGAAGGATCTAATGAGAGCTTTCCCTTATTTGCTGTAAAGGACACAGTTTTAATAAAGAAACCTTTTGTTTCAATAACTATCCTGGGTTACTTTGTGGGTAGTTTTAAAATAATTTGAGACACAGACAGGGTAGAAATCTGGCAACACTGTAGAGCAAGAGCTAAGGGGAGAGAAGCAGTTGGGTTGAGCCAGAGAGCTGGAGGAATGGAAAGATGAGGAGTTAGGATAGCATAGAACAGCTGTGCCAACACACAGCCGTGACTCTTGTTAAGCAGGGAGCTTCTGGGCAAAAACTGGGATAGTGAGTAGATGGAAAAAATAATTAGAAACAGAGGGAGGAAGCCATGCCCACTGCTGAACAATGCTGATCACCTGACTCCAAGGATGATGAAGAAACATGCTAAAGGCAAAGGCATTTTTTCTCTGTGGAGCTCTCCCTTGTATTTTACGTACAAAGAAATTTCAAACAGCTAATAGACTGCCCATGGGGAGAAGGATGGCTGAAGCAGTAAGCTCAGTAAGTCTGTGTGGTAAGATTAACTATCAAAGCTCTTAAGTTTAGTTTCAAATTCTATGTACCTTTTAATTTCATCTCCATCAATCTCACTCAAACTATACTTCTTTATAATGGTATAAAATTTTCTGTGCTTAGTAAACTAATTTGTGTCATTTGTCTCAAGCAGTGCACATGTTTTGTTTGAGCATAGAGATGTCATTTATATTGACAGGGCTAGTGCAGTACAATTTTGTTAATAAGCAATCATATCAATGACTTTGAAGTCTCCAGTGGATGGCATTGAACTCTGTTAGATAGCAGTTCCTAGTGTTGCATCTGGGATTGTGTGTCACACCATTTCATAATTCTATGAGTGACTGGCCAGAAGCTTTCATTCACTATGTCAGGATTTGCAGCTTGCACGTTGTTGAGCATGGCTGATCCAGGAGTAGGGGTTCCCCCCAGAGTGGTTAATTTAGGACTGTCCCAGAAGGAAGGATTGGGGTGACACAGTGATGTACTAGTCAGATTGCAGAGGGGGCTGTCACAGCCGGCCTTACAGGACATTGGGGTGAGGCAGGAGATGCGAGGCCAGCAGGGGGCCAAGGCTGGGGAGAGGAAGTCACTGACAGTATTGTAGCTTTCACACTGTAGTTGGCTTTATATTGGAGCATGTGTGAACAGGTTTCTTGATGAATTTGATGAATTGACCCTATGCTTTCAGATAGTCAGAGACAAATTAAAAAGAAAAGAAAGAAGAAGAAAAAGGACTGAACTTCTTTGTCACACATACAGTGATTCGGCTATGGTTTTATTTATGGCATCAAGAAAGCACAGCCAGATCCTTGGAGAGGTTCTGGGGTGTGTAAGGGAGAGTGTGATTTTTTCTTATGTCCCAGAGAGTGCTAGTCAGAGAGTTGGCTTCCTTGTTTCCTTCAACCTATCCCATACATGGGATAGGTTGAAGGAAACCCTCATGGCCTAGGAGCCTTCTGGGTAAAGGACACTGCAACGAGGACTCAGTTGCTTCAACTTCTTGATTCCACTGGGGAAATGCAAAAACCTGAAACCCTGGGATCATATCCCTGCTTCCATTAGGGACGTGAAACAGGGTGATGGGTTGGATTTTAGGGACATGTAATGTGTGAGATTGTCATATCAATGCTGCCAGGTGCAATGTGTCACTTTGTGGAGCACACGTTCTGCCCATGGTGAATATAACACTGTATGAGATGGTTTCCCAGCACTATGTTATTGTTAGGCTAGATCAGTAAAACTCACTGGTGTTCATTTGAACTTGTGAATGTATTTCATAACCAAGGAGATCATTGCCAAGTGATTGGACTATATAGCTTTTCAAATACCCAGGGAGAATCACGAAGTTCTCTCAGATTTCAATGTTTAGACACAATGAAGGCACTCCCATAAATAATTGTTCTGAGCATAAATGGCTTTGAAGATCATGAGGGTTCAGCATGAAAGAAATTAATGGAAAAAAATATTTTTTCTCATTGTGCTCCAATGATAGATGCAGGTGCAGTAAATGCAATTTCCAAACCACTGTAGTCCAAAGACATAACCATGGAACTGCTAGCTGTGTTTTATATAATGTGCTCAAATAAGCCAAACATGAAGCAACTAAATTATCAGGAAAATGGGATAGGCAAATGAAAGTTTTAAAAATATTACTTGAGGAATATGAAAGTGATGTTTTGATCAGCTATGTGAAGATGGGCCATGAGGTGCACAAACCTCATATTGGGTATCAAGAGTGAAGAAACTGCTGTGGGCTCAGCCAGAACCACCCTGCTGCACTTATCACAAAATCACCAAATGGAGGAGTTCAAAGAGCAGAGGATGACTTATATGGGGTCTGGTCAGGAAGCAGAGCAGAGCTGCTAGTTGGCAACTCCAGAAGTGAGGAGCTGTGGGGAGGCAGAATCTCCTTAAATGCTTCCCCAAAGTCCCCTCCTGTAAGGAACTGGGGCCTGCTTCATGGACACGTGGAGAGGAAGCATTGTCCTCTCATGTGAGCTGTGGAATTGATGGAGCCCTTTATGTTTTAGTTCAGACTATAGTGGCGGAAACTTTTCCAGCTGTAGGGAGTCTGTAGACAATGGTTATTAAGTTTGGTTCTCTAAACTTGGGTGGAACCACACAATGAAACTTTGAAATGTCCCAGTTTTTAAAAGAGCTGCTGATGGTGTCAGTGTAGAACCCACCAACAGCCCACGTGACTGTGACTCCCTCTTTCAGCCTGGCTCATGCTGTCACCCATGTTAGCTGGGGCTTCGTATTCACATTTTTTCCTCTGCTCCCAAGAGTGCACAGTCATTCTGCATAAACTATCCACCAATGCCAGCAGCCTGGCTACTCCAAAGTACCCCGGTGGATTTTTCCAGCCACTCTGAATTCAGGACCTCTCACGCTTACCAGATTTCTTAGAAGGCTCACACTTTCCCTGGCAATAATGCCCTTCTAGTACTGTCTCATCCTTCATCATGGCAGGAGATGGAGAAAACACCAAACAATCTGCTGCCCCTTCTGGGACTTTCCTTTGATGAGAACTTGGGAAGATGGATTTGCAGAGCATGTTGGTGTTACCCAGGGACTTTGTTGGCGCCGGGCACACAGGGCCGGTGCACCGAGTCCCGGTGCCAGCGCCCCGGGTTCTGCGGGCCCCCCTCTCTCCTGCTCTCCAGCCCGATTGGGACGGAGATCCAGGGCCCAGCTGTTCACAGCTGTGGCGACTGCTCCATCCCCGTCCCTGTCCCCGACTGGGGATCCAGACCTCAGCTGCCCACAGCCCATCGCCATCTGGCGGTCCGGGGCCCAGCTGCCCGTGGCCACTCCCATCCCTGTCCCTGGCCAGGGGCGTGGCCTGTGGTCAGGGGGCAGGGCCTCTGGGTAGGGGGCGAGTCCTGGACTGGTGCCCCAGGTCCTTTCCCAGGGCAGTGATGCTCCTGCTGTTACCCATGTGCCTGACTGAGAACTATCTGTTTAAGAGATCTGTTGGAGCTTGATCAGTGCTGCTGGGCAGATTTAGCTGCCTACATCTAAAAACATCTAGAACTGGGTGTGGTAGCTTTGAGCTGGGATCATTTAACCAACATTGAACCTGGTTTCTTCAGGGGGTTGAACTTGATGACCTCCTGAGGTCCCTTCCTGCTTCAATATTCTATGATTTTATGTTTCCATGCATCTATGGCCTGGCAAAGTTACCTGCTTCTGTCCTGAGAGTGTATTCTACAAGGCTACAAATATCTTCAGGAAAAAAAAGAGGTACTGTTGCCTTGTATATTAAAAATGTAAATACTTGGACAGAGGTTGAGATGAAAATAGGAGACAGATGTTGAATGTCTCTGTGTAAAATTAAAAGGAGTAAAAACCAAGACTGATGTCATGGTAGGGGATCAACTGCAGACCACCTAACCAGGAAGATGAGGTAGATGAGGCTTTGTTTCAAGAATTAAAAAAAAAAAATCATAAAAAGCTCAGCATTTTGTGCTGATGTGGGGTTTCAACTACCCAGACATCCGTTGGGAAAATAACACAAGTTCTTGGAATGTACTGGGGAATTTTATTACATTTTATTTTAATGGGTGGAGAAAGCTGCTGTGGGAAATGCCATTCTCAATTTGATTTTAGCAAATAGAGAGGAATTGGTTGAGCGTCTGAAAGTGGAAGTAACTTTGGTGAAAGTAACTTAGGTGAATGTGATCATGAAATGGTAGAAGTCATGATTCTAAGGAAAGGTAAGAGAGAGAACACCAAAACAAAGACATTGGATTTCCAGAAGGCAGACTTTAGCACATTCAGTATGTTGGCAGGTAGGATCCCATGGGAAGCATGTCTCAGAGGAAAAACGAACGAAGACAGTTCGCAGTTTTTCAAAGAGACATTATTAATGGCACATGACCAAACTATTTTACTGTGTATGAAGAATAGGAAGTGTGGAGAGAGATCTCCCTAATTTAATCAGGAGATTTTCAATAATCTAAAAAGAGAGAAAGTCTTACACAATGTGATAGCTACCTCAAATTGCAATGGCTGACTTTAAAAAAGATAACACAATTATGTAGGGGGAAAATTAGAAAAGCCAAGGTAAAAACTGAATTCAAAATATCTCGGCAAGGTCTGATGCTGTACAACCTAGAATACCCAATGAGCAGACACAAGAGATCTCTGAGCCATTGGATGTTAGCTTTAAAAAATCTTGGAAGACTGAAGATATCCCTGAGGACTGGAGAAGAGAAAATATAGTACCTATCTATACAACGGAAATAAGAGCAAAGCCGGTGATTATAGATCAGTCAGTTTAACCTTTGTACCAGGAAAAATAATGGAACAAATAATTAAGGAACTAATTTGAAAACATCGAGAAGAGAATAAGTTGCTAAGTGATAGTCAACATGGATTTTTCAAGAACAACTCATGTCAAACCAACCTGAAAGCTTTCTATGATAGGGTAAGAAGCCTTGTGGCCGGAGCAGAAGCAGTAGATGTGGTGTATTTAGAGTATAGGATTTTGGTATTGTCTTGCATCACTTTCTCGTTAACAAACTAGGGAAGTGCAACCTAGAAGGAGTTACTATAAAATGGGTGCAAAGGAAGTTGTATAACTGCTCCCAGAGAGTAGTTTTTGACAGTTCATAGTTATGCTGGAAGGGTATGTCGACACACAGCGTTTAAACCAAAATAACGCTGGTAATTTAATTTAAACAAGGCTAGGTCCATGTGATGTTTCTTTATAGCAAAATGATGAACTCCATAATTTCTCCATAAGGAAAGTCATATAGATATAATAAAACCTAGTTTTATATAGATATGGCATTTAAATCAAAACTGTTATATAGATATAACACTGTACGGACATGTCATGTTGATTTAACAGTGAGATCAATTTAAACCCTGGTTTGACTTTCTTCCCAGTGTTCATGGCACCCTGAAAGGAAGGGCCAGGGTTCAGCAACCTGGCTTGGGGGGAGTGTGTTGAAGGGACCTCCCACCCAGCTCCCAGCCTGCTAGCTGGATGGCAGAGCAGGGATCCCTGCAAGCCAGCTCCAAGCATCCTGGCCGGGTGGTGGGGGAATAGAAACCCACATGCCCAGCTTTCCCATTCTGGCCAGACAGTGTGGAATGGACCCCTGCACCGCCCAGCTTCCCCATTCTGGCTGGGCAGTGGGAAAGATGCCCCCCATACCCGGCTTTTGGAGCGCTGGCCGGGTGGTGGGGAGAAGAGCCCCAGCACCTGGCTGCAGGAGAGCTTGCCAGTCTCAGGAGAAGGGGCCCCTGGCCTGGCTCAACCCGCTCTACCCGGGCTGTGGGGAATGCACCCCTGGCTTCCAGTGTGCTTGCCAGATGGTGGGGGAAGACAGGACCCCCATGCATGGCTTTTGGAGCGCTCCCATGTCCCCTGCTGCTCGGGGAGTGCGGTAGGAGCTTGGGGTGTGTTACCCCACAGTATGGCTAGCACAGCTCTAGCTGGCCCAGGGGACCTTTCCCCTGACACTGGTAAGCATGCCTGCAGCCGGGCGCTGGGGCTTTTCTTTGCACCAGCTGGCCAGTGCTCCAAAAGTTGGGTCCAGGAGGAGGAGGGGGAGGGTCCCTTCCCCCACTGCCTAGCTTGCTTGCGGGAAGCCTGGCATGCGGGATGCCTTTCCCCGCCACTAGGGTAGGGCTGGGAAAACTAGGCATGTGCGGTCCCTTTCCCACCACCCAGCCACTGCAGGGGAAGCTGGCCTTGTGGGGATCCCTTCTCCCCCATGTCTGGCTGAGCCCAAGGCTGCAGCCAGTCTGAGAGGATTACTCCCCCCCCCCCAGCCTCAGGGAGTCCAGAGCTGGTGGGGAGGCTATTCCCTTGCCACTGGCTCTCCTGGGAAGAGCCAGGCAGAGGATTCGGTGACAACGTGGCCCTGCCAGTGGCCATGTTGCCACACCTTTCAGGGTGCCCCTCTCCTAAATTGAACTAGCAAGTCCCTATCCCTGGGCATGCTAGTTTGACTTTTTTTTTTTTTTTTGGACCTGTTAAATTGATTTAACTTGAATTAATTTGAAGACTTTTATTGTGATCCAATAAGATCACTTTAAGTTAAATCAATTTAACTACCTGTGTGTGGATATAGCTGAAGAGTCTAATGAGCAGGGGACTGGAGGGATCAATTGTGGCTCCAGTTCCGTTCCATATTTTCATCAGTGATTTAGAGGATGGCATAGAGATTGAACTTATGAAGTTTACGGATGATACCAAGCTGGGAGGTGTTGTAAGTGCTTTGGAGGATAGGATCACAATTACAAATGATTTGGACAAGCCGATGAAATGGTCTGAAATTAATAGAATGAAATTCAATAAACACAACTGAAAGTACTGAACATGGGAAAGGATCAAAAAAACATTGCACACACACACAAAAATGGGCAATGACTGCCTATGAAGGAGAACTGGGGAAAGGGATTTAGGTGTCATAGTGGACCACAAGCTAAATATGAGTCAACAGTGTAACACTGTTGCCAAAAAAGAGAACATATTAACAGGAATTTTGTAAGTATTAAATGAGAAATAATTCTTCTCATCTGCTCCACCCTGATTAAGACATTTCAGGAAAGATGTGGACAAACTGAAGAAACTCCCAAAAGGGCAACACAAATGCTTTAAGGTCTCCAACACTTGATCAATGAGGGAACATTGAGAGCTGGTTTGCCTAGTCTGGAGACAAAGAGACTGAGATGGGACCTGATAACAGTTCTGAAGTACCTAAAAGTTGCTATGAGGAGAGAGAGAAATTATTTTCCTTAACAGTTTATGATAGGGCAAGAAGCAATGGGTTTAAATTAGGGCAAGGGAGGTTTAGGTTGGGCATTAGGAAAATGTCTCCTAACTTTCAGGGTGATTAGTCACTGGAATAAGTTGCCTGAACTGGTTGTGGAATCCCCATCACTGGGAGTGTTTAAGAGCAGGTTAGACACGCACCTGTCAGGAATGGTTTAAGATGGTCCTTGGTCCTGCCATGACTGGAGGGGACTGAACTTAATGGTCTCTCATGGTCCCTTCCAGTTTCTATGATTCTATGACTGAGCTGGGGCAATCTGTATTGCCGTCTTTCAGAGAGTGGTTACTGAAGGGAAGGTGTGTCTCTCAGATTGTAAATACTATGCTGGAAACAAAGGGGTTCAAGAGCCTGTCCATGCACACTTTGCAGCCACAGGGATTCAACACACTATTCATTAGCTGGGAGTTGCAGCAAAAGTCTGAGATTTGCTGGCAATGATCAGACGTAGAGCAATCCTGATAGAGAAATGAGAACATCTAACTCCTATCGTTCCACTCCCCCTTGGGTTTAAGCAGTTCAGGACCACTCTAGAAAATCTTCAAGGCTTAGTTTGTCCTGATGATCTGAGTCTCTATTATCTGTGACACATTTCTTCACTACCAGGAGAGGTTCGTTGGCTGAAATTCTCTAGAGTCTATTTTCTTCTTTTTCTGCTGCTCACAGAGTTCAGGAAATTGCCAGGAGACCTGGAAAATCTGAGGGTCTTCAGGGACTGTATAGTGGAGTCATAAATGTCCCTGTCCAGCGATGTGACTCTCAGACGTAAGATTGGCACACCGATTCTCAGATCACAGAAAAGTGATTTCCTCTCTGCTGCTTGAGATTCTGGTAAGTTGCCTGTTTCTGCAATAAAGGTAGTTGAAAGATCAGGGAAGCGGTCAAGTCAAGAACAACCTGGTCAGGAATTCTCCAGCGTGGGGATTTGCACTGTTTAGTATCATCACAAACAGTAACAGATTTACAGATGAAATAGAGATTTATTGCAAATAGTTTAGGCAAATATTTTTAACGTCATTTCCTGCTCTCTTATTCAGTTGCTTTATCTATCTCACTATCTTGCTTTTTTGGGAGCCATTTGCCTTTTTTAATGGTTTGTTCAATTTATCAAACTGAACAACTTTAGAAAACCAGGGAGTGCTGGAAGTCTCACTGAGGGAGATTCAGGACATTATAGTGTATGCAAATGTGGACAAATGTGGAAGGCGCCCACTGTGGCTTAACAGAGAGCTCTGCACTGAGCTGAAGCATAAAAAGGACGCTTACAGGAAGTGGAAGCTAGGACAGATGACTAAGGAGGCATATAAAGACATTGCTCGGGACTGCAGGGATAAAATCAGAAAGGCCAAAGGACAAATGGAGTTGCGACTAGCAAGGGATGTGAAGGATAACAGGAAGGGGTTCTACAAGTATATCAATAACAAGAAGAGGATCAGGGATGGTGTAGGTCCCTTACTGAATGGGGCAGGCATCCTCGTGACAGAGGATGAGGAAAAAGCTGAAGTGCTCAATGCTTTTTTTTTACTTCAGTTTTCACAAGCAAGGTCAGCTCCCAGCCCACTACACTAGGTATGGGGGACTGGGGAGAAGAAGAGAGGCCCTTGGTGACAGAAGGTCAGGTTAGGGACTGCTTAAAGAAACTAGATGTGCACAAGTCCATGGGGCCGGATGAACTGCATCCGAGGGTGCTGAGGGAGCTGGCTGATGAGATAGCAGTACCGTTGGCCATTATCTTTGAAAACTCGTGGTGAACGGGGGAGGTGCCAGAGGACTGGAAAAAAGCAAATATAGTACCTATCTTCAAGAAAGGCAAAAAGGAGGATCCAGGGAATTACAGACCTGTCAGCCTCACCTCAATCCCTGGAAAAATCATGGAGCAGCTTCTCAAAGAATCCATCCTGAAACACTTGGAGGAACGTAGAGTAATCAGGAACAGTCAGCATGGATTTACCAAGGGTAAATCATGCCTGACCAACCTCATCGCCTTCTATGATGAGATGACTGGATTTGTGGATGCGGGAAGAGCCGTTAATGTCATATACCTTGACTTTAGCAAGGCTTTTGATACGGTTTCCCACAGCATTCTCATTGGCAAATTAAGGAAGTATGGGTTAGATGCATGGACTGTAAGGTGGATAGAAAACTGGCTAGAACAACGGTTTCAGCGTGTAGGAATCAATGGCTCCATGTCAAGTTGGCAGGCAGTAACGAGTGGTGTGCCCCAGGGGTCGGTCCTCGGGCCAGTTCTGTTCAATGTTTTCATTAATGATCTGGATGATGGGATAGATTGCACACTTAGTAAGTTTGCAGATGATACCAAACTGGGGGGAACGGTAGACACCCTGGAGGGCAGAGACAGGATTCAGGGAGACCTAGACAAACTGGAGCAGTGGGCCAAGAGGAATCTCATGAGGTTCAACAAGGATAAGTGTAAAATCCTGCACTTGGGACGAAAAAACCCCATGTACTGCTACAGGCTGGGGAGTGATCAGCTAAATAGCAGCACTGGAGAAAAGGACCTGGGAGTCATGGTGGATGGGAAGCTGGATATGAGTCAGCAGTGTGCTCTTGCTGCCAAAAAGGCCAATGGCATACTGGGCTGCATCAGAAGAAGTGTTACCAGCAGATCGAGGGATGTGATCATTCCCCTCTATTCTGCACTAGTGAGGCCACATCTGGAATACTGTGTCCAGTTTTGGGCTCCCCACTACAAAAAGGACATGGACAAATTAGAGAGAGTCCAGAGGAGGGCAACCAAAATGATCAAAGGGCTGGAGCACAAGCCCTATGAAGAAAGACTGAAGGAACTAGGCTTATTTAGCCTGCAGAAGAGAAGACTGAGGGGGGATTTGATAGCAACCTTCAACTACTTGAAGGGTTGCTCCAAGGAGGAGGGAGCTCGACTGTTCTCGGTAGTAACAGAGGGCAGAACGAGAAGCAATGGTTTCAAGTTACAGCTGGGGCGGTCCAGGCTGGATATTAGGAAAAACTTCCTTACTAGGCGAGTGGTGAAGCATTGGAATAAGTTGCCTAGGGAGGTGGTGGAATCTCCATCTCTGGAGGTGTTCAAGTCCCAGCTGGACAAAACACTGACTGGGATGATCTAATGGGAGTGGTCCTGCTTTTTTTGGCAGGGGGTTGGACTAGATGACCTTGTGGGGTCCCTTCCAACCCTATGATTCTATGATTCTGTGATTCTATGATTCTATGTACGGGTGAGGGGGTGAGAAGTGTAATATGGAGATAACGGTGGCACACAGTCATCTAAGAAGGCAAAATATAGCATGGGTATCGTGCCTAATTCACACACCAAGGAGGTGTAACTAGGTCTTCTCCAATTTTCTGGTGAAGGGGATTGTCTCCAGCAATGGAGACACACTGTAGCAGAATGTCTCTGACACTTGCCCCCATCCAGCCTAATGGCCAGAATTTGTCTTGTACACTGAAAAACATAGGTCTATAGGCTTTCCAAGATATTTTTAACTGCAACTATTGTAACAGAAGATTCTGACTATTCATAAAAATGTTCTAAATCTTTCTTATTCCTTCTTAATTCCTTGCCTCCATTTCATTTTGTCTGATTTCTGCCACCTGTTCCTTCCCCCTTTGGAAGGTGTTCCAGTCCATACCATTTTTTTCATTTCAGAAGCTGGCAAAGCTACTAGTGGAGAGTCTCTTCTTGACTTGTTATTTATATGCAGAAACTGGTTGTGAGTTTGAAAATGGAAGCCAGCATGTGTGAAGGTGATTATGAAGTGCTAACGTTCACAGTTCTAATGAAGGTAGGAGCGAGAACACCAGGATAAATGCTATGCATATTAAGAAGCCAGACATTAGCACACTGATGGAAGTGACAGTGTAACATGTTGGACAGAGGGTACGAGTGTAATTTTTCTGTTAGCTTTTCAAATGTAATTGCATGGCTTGATGCCAATTTTGCCATGCATGAGTCCCTTATGAAGGCTTTGACTTGTTGTGGTATCATGTTTCCTGCAATATCATGTATGGGCACAGATGTGAATCATGTTTTGAGGGTTTTTACATGGCTCAGGAGAGAGGGAGGCGGTCAGATTTGTCTCCCAAAGAGCATTGGAATCAAGTACCCACAGATAAGATAACAAAGACAATGGGGTAGTTAAATGCATGTAGCACCACAGCCCAGAAGGAAAGGTGGGGCAGCAAAGGGGGGCATGAAAAGGAATACAGACACTTTGAACAAAAGAGAAGCTCCTGGCTTTTGCCAGATAATGACCAATTTGGAAGCAACTGAAAGAGTCAGAGCCTATCCTCGTGGCCCGAAAGATCTGAGCTTAATGAGCATCACTAACAGTCAACCTTGTAAGTAAGAATCAGGGGAAGAGGCTAATGTTTAATATTGAAATAGGGTTAGTAGTTTAACATGCATTTTATACCTAACATTTGCTTCTGGTAATTCCTGATTCCTTTATTAAATGATTGTGTCTTCATTTCGCATCTAACTTAAAATCATATCCTAATTTTTAAAGTAGTATTTGTTTTGTTTAAAGCATTGTGGACTTTAGAGAGTGTGAATGAATGAGGCTGGGCCAATCCATTTGTATGATAAATGGGCAGACATGAGTCTATGGAGATTTAGAAAGGGGCCCCATTTCTGTAGGTCAGGATTTCCTGGTGTGACATCTAGGAGCTGGGAATGTTCTTTTGGGGATCATCACCTGAGTGGCAATGGGTACACATCCACTTTCTGTGACCAAGTGAACTCAGCAGGCTTGTGTGACTGACTCAGGAGTGAGAGATCATCTGGTAAGGGGGATAAGTTGCAGTTCAGGAGTGGAGATCAGGGTCACAGGAGCACACCAGACCAGATTCTTGGAGTGGCCTGTCACAATCATGCACTGATACCAGGGTTTGTGCCCAGCTTGATGGTCTAATTGGTGTTGAGGATTTTAAGTGAGTTATATCTATAATAACTGAGAATACAGAACAGTGGATCATGGTTTGTTACTTTCTGTTTGCTTATTTTGGGTGAGGGAAATAATCACAGGAAAACATGGAGAGGTTGCAATCATGGTTAAGGTAGAATTAGAGATCACTTGTTTATAAGCAGAGGTGGAAAAAGAGACCACAAAAGGGCAGAGGCAGAGAAAAAGAACACAAATTTGTTAAATACCAAGCAGAAATCAAGCGTAAGGAGCAGGAAAACACTCATGGAAGTGCCAAAGAAGTCGAGAAAGCCACCTGCAGACATAATGTAGAGTTAAAGCTTATAGATGACACTCTGGCTGCTGTTAAGGTGGGTGCAGAGAACACCAAGAAGCTATGCAAATAATTGGAGTAGAGTTAGAGAAAACCAGAGAAGCTGGGAAAAGTGAGTATCAGAGAATCATGGAGGCAGATATTCCAGAGTCTCTTACAGTGCATGAAACACCACACCACACTTTGATGAACTATTTCATGGTTGCCTCGAGACACACTGAATTAGGGAAAACTTTGCCACTGTTGAAAAGCCATGTGCTGAGCCTGAGATTTCTGAAGAACAAACAGTTTCCTCCCTCAAAGACTTGTAGGCTGAAGGTAGCTTGCCTGTGTACACTCAGGTGTCAACTGGAGAAACATTTAAAAGTGCTACTGGTGAATGAGCCAACAGCTGGGGCATCCCGGTGAGAGCCCAATGTGGGCAAGTGAAACCTCTGGATTTCCAGTGAAAGAGGCCAGCATATCTCCTGACTGGGAGAGGGTGGAGGTGACTCTTATCAACAGCAGGAGACAGCACTTGCTCTGCAAATCATGGAGAGTTGTGCCCCAGGGCAGGAGCCAGAGATGGTAGCTAAGGAAAAATTTCTGGGAGTGCAGGAATGCCCCTCTGCATCTCCGAACACAGACACTCATCCTGCAATTCAGATTTCAGGAGGGGATTGTGCTTATCCTTCTGTGCTGATGGAAATTAACTTGGCCTCTTTAAGCCAGAAGGATCCGGCTGCGATCGGGGAAGGTGTTTGTGAATATTCCATCCTCCCTGCTATTGAGAGGGAAGGGAATTTTCCTTGATGAAATGGCACGAACACATCCAGGTTGCTGAGTGTGCCAGTTGCAGGCAGTAGCAGTCCAAAGAGATCGCATGTTAACCCGCGGGGGGCGGACAGCGACGATGAAAATTTTGCTGTTGAGGGGAACCACCAAGTGAGTCCTAAGGAAGGAAAGGGATTTCCTAAACACGTGTGCAGGCCTGGGGACTGTCCCCAGAATCTTGGCACTCCTGGCCATGAGGTTCCAACATCACAAGGTCCAAGAGACTTTTGGAGAGTGTGAAAGGTTAAACTGTCTGGCAATACAATCAGACTTTCTGAGCAAAAGGTACAGTATGGACACATGCTCTTAAGCACTCATCTATGATGGCAATTTGGTACTGATGTTACAGTATGTAGGTGATTCAGATACACATATAGGGTATGTCCACACATATCTTTCAAATTGAAACAACACTGGGATCCCCCGGTTATTTCGATTTAAAAAAGATTAGGTCCACACAACGTTTTCTTGTTTCGAAATGACAAGCCCCGCCATTTCAAAACAAGATACATTATTTTGAAATAGCTTAAACCTACTTTAATTCAAATTGTCTGTTATTTGGAAACGTTTATTTCAAAATAATGCTGTTCAGATGTGTTATTTTGAAATAACCATTATTTTGAATTAACACTTTTGCCCTTCTCCTTCCCAAGGTGCCTTCCTTTTTCTATATACTGGGGAGGCATGGGCCAGGGAAGAGGCCATCTTGCCACACCTCCCATGGTGCCCCTCTCCTGATTTGAAATAGCAAGTCCTGTGTCTGGACTTGTTAGTTCAATTTGAGGGTTTTGCTTATTTCAATTTAAGTTCATTTGAAATAAGTGCCTGCGTGTGAACATAGGCATAATCTTTCTCAATGGATACACCATGTGTAGATTTTTGATAATGGTTGGGAACATGCTAAGAATGGTAAATAGAGAAACTGAGCCACACAGCCTCCTCCCTTTGATGGATAATTTCAAGAGGGATTTTGGGAGTTCTGCCTCCAGATTAGTCAGTAGCTAATACTCTGGCAGTTTTGAAAGAGGGAGGTGTCATGGGATGAACAATGGACTATGATCTATGTAATTTTCCTGTTCACTTTTGCAATGTAATTGCATGGCTTGATGCAAATTATCCCATGTAAGGGTCCCTAATAATTTGATTTATTATTGTGGTATTGTGTTTCCTGCAGCATCATGTATGTGCACAGCTGTGAAGCTTTTTTCCATTTATTTTCTTTTTATATTTATGGCTGAGGAGTTAGGGAAACAGTCAGAGCCGTTTCCCTATGAGCTTTGCAAGCAAGTACCCAGAAAAGATAACAAAGACAATGTGGCTAGTTAAATGCCTGTATCAGCTCAGCCCAGGAGGAAGGGGGGCAAAGGGGAAATTGAAAAGGAATGTAGAGACTTTGCGATAGAAAGAAGCTGCTGGTGTTTGCCAGAGAAACAACATTTAGTACGCAACTCCAAGAGACTGGGTCTGTCCACGAGGCCAGGAGGGTCTGGGCTTCATGAGCACCACCAACAATCACTCTTGTGAGTAAGAATCAGGAGAAGAGGCTAAAGTGTAATACAGAAATAGTGTTGGTAGATTCCCATATGTTTTATACCTATCATTTGCTTCTGGTAACTCCGGACTGTGCACTGATTTGCTATATGCTCAGTTAAAATCATATCTTAATCAATAAACTAGTATTTTCTTTTACGTAACACATGGTGGACTTCAGAGGGTGTGTTTGAATTAGTCTGGGCCAATCCACTTCTTTGATAAATGGACGGACATGAGTCTTTGGTGACTGGGGAAGGGACACAGTTCCTGTAGGATGGGAGTTCCTGGGGTGACAACTGGTGGCTGGAAGTGCCTGTTGGGGACGGACACCTGGTTGGCGGGGCTCACATATACACTGCCTGGGACCGAATACACACAGGAGACTAGTGTAGACAGACTCAGGAATGAGCGGTCACCTGGTAAAAGGGAGTAAATTTGGGTTCAGGAGTGGAGATCTGGCGGTCATGCAGCACAGCAGACCAGATTCTGGGAGTGGACTATCACATGTAGGAAGACCTTTTTGGGAAACAAATCCAAGAGGAAAAATAACTGGAGATATATGGCAGTTTTTCAGATACATTACTAAGGGCATGAAAACAAACTATTCCACTGTGGATGAATAATAGAAAGTATGACAGGAGACCTTTCTGGCTTAACCAGGAGATTGTCAATAATCTACAAATAAAGGAAGTGTTCTACAAAATATGTCATATTACAAAGTTCAATTTAACAAATGACACAATTAAAAAGGGGAAAACTTAGAAATGCCAAGGTAATAACTGAGATCAGGCTAGCTCAAGACATAAAGGTTAACAAGAAAACATTCTTCAAATACATTAGAAACAAGAGGAAGACCAAGGACAGCATGGGTCAATTATCCAATAAAGTGGGAAAACTAACAACAGGAAATATGGAACTGATGAGGAAAGAAATGAGTTCTATCCTTCAGTTTTCACCAAGAAGGTTGGTTGTGTTTGGATACCCAACATAGCGAATGGCAGTAAAAATGTGATAGGATCAGTAACTAGAATAAGGAAAGAATAACTTAAAATTACTTAGAGAATTTAGATATTTTCTAGGCACTTGGGCCTGGTGGTGTGCATCCTAGAATACACAAGGAACAGAGTCAAGAGCTATCTGAGCCATCAGCTATTATCTTTGAAAAGTCATGGAAGCCTGGAGAGATCTGCCAGAGACATTTCCAAGCCCTTGGAAAATCCCCAAATTCTATGATCCATGGTAGAGTCACTTCCATCCCTAGACCACCAGATTTGTTTGCTGACTTTTCGACAAGGCCCTACTTATACTAGGATCATGCAGGCCCCCATGCTGATCAGTTCCTCTGTGCCTACATACTGCTCACAAACTTCAGCTTCATGCTCCTAGGAGTGTTCTTCATTTACAACTTATTGCCCATCATCATCTACCAATAAATACTTCCACCTAACAGCACCAGTGGCCTTACTTCTCTGGCTACTGATTAAGGGAAGCTCCCCTCCTCCCCCAACAGCTTCTCCCTTAAATGGCTGCTTGTCCCCTTCAAACTTTCTTCCAGGAGCCTTTTAGTGCATTGCTGAGGATCCCAGAAGATGTCCTGCATCATCCCATTGCGTGCAGGGTTTCCTCAACCTTTTCCAGTTCCTTCCAATCAGGATACCAGTGCCTAGAAGTGAATCAGTCTGATCTCTTCCAGCTCAATATCACAAAACATTTGCCTTTGTTTCAATCTATGCTGACACTTTGAGCAATTTTTCACAGAGCTTTGTCCTGAGGCACTAGGTACCTATCATCACTTCAGACATTTAAGTTAAAACCTCCTAGAGGAGTTTGAGAATCCCTCTAATGGGCATAGAGGTCAAACTTATTGATATCAAATATCATCTCACATGAAGGTGCTCATTAACTGGGACTGGTTAGATCCCTGTGATGACATCTAAGGACTAAACCACAGCCTATATAAATTGGTGTCATCCGCAAACCTTCCTACATCACTGCTCATTGTCCTTTCCAGACTTTTAGTAATTATTGGGGGGGGTGCAGTTTGTTATCATATTATGAACTGTCTCACTTTGCTTCTCTCTCTTCACAGGAAGCAGGACCATTTCTGAGCCTGATCACAACTTCAGCCACTCTATGGCAGCTTTCAATCTCACTTCCTCCAACCCGTCAACATTTATCCTAAATGGCATCCCAGGGATGGAAGCAGCCCACATCTGGATTTCCATCCCTTTCTCTGCAGTCTACATCATCACCCTGCTGGGAAACTTCACAGTTCTAGTAATTGTCGGCAAAGAACAGACCCTGCACAAACCCATGTATCTGCTGCTCTGCATGCTGGCTCTCACAGACATTGGTATGTCTACTTGTGTCACGCCAAAGACACTAGGCATCTTTTGGTTTGGATTAAAAGACATCACTGTGGATGCCTGCATCACCCAGTTGTTCTTCCTTCATATGTTTACTATAACACACTCAGCTGTCCTTGTGACAATGGCTTTTGATCGCTATGTGGCCATATGTGACCCTCTGCGATACACCACCATCCTCACCAACATTCAAATTATAAAGCTAGGGCTAGTGGGTTTGATACGAGGAGTTTTCTTCAGCGTACCTGAGTCTCTGCTCCTGCGGAGGCTGCCATTTTGCACCAACCGTGTTATTCCCCACACACTTTGCAAGCATATGTCCATATTGAAAATATCATGTGGGGACACCACTGTCAATCAGATGTATAGCCTTGTGATGATGTTTGTGATCATCGGTTTAGACCTGCCTCTTATTGGCTTATCATACTGGCTGATCATTGTGGCTGTTCTGAGAATCAACTCAAAGAATTCCTACCAGAAAGCCTTCAACACCTGCACAGCCCACATCTGTGTGATGGCGATCTATTACACGTTAACCCTTTTCTCTGCTCTTTCACACAGATTTGGGCAGGGCATTCCTGTGCATGTTCACATCCTTTTGGATAACCTCTATCTCCTTGTCCCTCCCATGCTCAACCCTATCATTTATGGGCTCAAAACCAAAGAACTTTATGACAAAGTGGGAAAATACATCTGCAGAATGCTGTCACCTGTAACCACTGACTTTAAACCTAGGTTGCAAAAGGGGGAAAGGATATCTCTTCCTTAATGATGAGTTCTCTGTTCCAATTTGGCACGCTTATTCTAATGTGAGTTCACATGCCAAGAGTTTCCTCATGCTTCATTTCTTATTGCTCCATTATTAATCACTGCTCTCTCCATTGGTGACTTCCATCTCTCTTTCATTCTCACCCATCAACCTCTACCCCCCGACACACAGGCCTTCCATGACTTCAAGGAAACCCATGGTTTTCGTACACCCACACCCTATTTTCCATCTTTATGGCTTTTGAGTCTCACCATTCCTTACTCCTTTCCATCTCTGGTTCCTTTCCCCCAATCTGCCATCACAAGGTCCCTTTATTTGCCCCCAGCCACCCCCAACAATCCATTCTCATCCTGAGTCTCATCAATTTTGTTTCTCTGAACCCTGAAATGTCAGATAGTTGGAGTTTTCCTTTTTAATTCTTCTTCTCTCCCAAGTGCATGAAATCTGCCTGCTATTTTCAGTTCACTTTAGGGCACCCATTGAACAGAGAGTGGAGTCATAATAAACAAAATTATATTTAACAGAAAAATCACAGATACAGAGATGAGCCAGTGAGGAAAAGCAAATGGAGGTGAATTACACAAAATAAACAAAGATGAAATATCAGGTTTTACATTTCTGTACTGGTCATACTCCCTTTTCTAATGAAGGATAACGTTTGTCTCTGAAGAGTTTCCTATGTGCTTTCCGATATAAAGGGTATTCAGTGTTTCCCAGACAGCACAATACATTGATACCACAAAGGGGCATAGCCTGTGCCATTCCAGCATCATTAGACCATTAAAGGGGTCTGTCACCACATGCCATGTAACCTTGGTGGCCTTAATACTGCTCTTCCAGGCTCACAGCACTACACCACTAACCTGCCCAGAAAAATATAACAGTCTCTTCCTCGTTTCCAGCAGCCTACTTAGTACTTTAAACTGTTCCTGCAAATCTCAGAGTCCCTGAAAATTTCCAGAAGGGACAGGAGAACTTCTGTGGTTTCCTCTTTTTGCTCATGTCAATAGGGGGTATAGTTTATGTCAATAAACCCATCTGGAATTAAAAGATAAGGCTTAATAGAAAGCAATTTGATTGATAAATCTTGTGATAAATCATATGTTGTTTTGTATCTGCTTATTTTGTTCTTGTCATGTAGTAATCACATCTCTGCTTTAGACACTGGGCTATTTCCCCTTTTTGTAAAAGAATAGTCTTGCATAATTTTATAGAAATAGCTGAATTCCAAGAAAACATCACAGAACCATGTCTGCTCAGTAACAAATTCTAATTGACTAAACAATTGTAATTAGCAGCATTGTGCTTATATTAGAAACAGTAACCAGACAAGAAACCAATCAAGTGGTAGCATAATGTCTCAGCAGAGTACCAAAAAAAGGCAAAGCAGCGTAACAACAGTTCTGGAAACTGAAAGTAGGGTTGTGGAACAGGGATAAAAGGCTGGAAAAAGCCCATGTAAACTGGAGGTCTGCGGAGGTGTGAATCTACTGCCGAACTGAGGACTGATCACCCAAGGTTCCCTCCCTTTTAACAAATCTTTTCACCGGTAAGCTCACTGATCGAGAGTGAAACATCCCACCGGGGATAGGACTGTTGCACCTGAATCAGACCTGAATCTGAATCAAACAAATAAGCCATGGTTCTGTAAGTATAAGGGATAATGCTTGACAGTACTGATTGGAGCCCAGTATTAATTAAGGGCTTAGAAATAGGAAAAGATTTAGGAATTGTAATTATACTTTTGCTGTAATAAACCTTCTGCTATTCCTTTGTTTTTGTCATAGAATATTAAAAAGAATAAAATGATAGTTTATTCTAATCAGATATAAATAAATAAATAAAGTTAGTAAAATAAATCAAATGTATCCAGGGTTTGTTTGAATATCTCCTCCTCCTCAAATGCAGTCAAAGAATCCATTTTCAAACAGTAATTCTCACCTCCCATGATGGCGGAGGATATTATTTGACGGACATTATTGCCCAGGAAAATGAGGAATTTTAAACCAACGTGGCAAGAGGGTCAGGTTCTGAATTCAGCAGAGTTGGAGCAATCCACAAGGGATGCTCTGGAATGGCCATGTTGCCATCATTCACTATGTTTTCTTTGAAACTTCTGCCAGGACTTTGGCAAGTTACAGGTATGAAACCTGAGGATCTGACTGGGGATTTGTTTGTCAGCTCATAGCTTTCATGTTAATGTAGCCCAAATCCTGCTGAGATTTGGAGCTTCTTTTATTTTATCAAAGCTCTGCTGGGGATCTAAGGGAAGCTTTCCCTTTCTATCTGATGCAGAGACGAATGTGTTAATTAAAAAAAAAAATCCGTTGTTTCAATAAGAAGCTTGGCCTACTTTGTGGGTAGTTTTTTAATGGAGTTTGAGCTGCAGACAGAGTAGAAATTTTGCAACCATGTGAGCTAAGGAGAGAGCAGTAGTTGGGATCAACCAGGAA
Source organism: Podocnemis expansa (assembly GCA_007922195.1). NCBI lineage: Eukaryota > Metazoa > Chordata > Testudines > Podocnemididae > Podocnemis > Podocnemis expansa. The sequence continues at coordinate 55,356 of ML682169.1, forward strand.
GCTGGAGAACTCCCAAGCCAGGGAGCTGGGGAAGCACAGGCCAGTTGTGTCAATTGGGAATCATGGCTGATCTAGAGTAGTAAGCTGCTTAGCCAAAAGCTGGAGAAATAGGCACCGGCCTACCACAAGTAACAGTAGAAGAGCATGGTGAGTGATGGGGGAGACCAATGCAAAAGTCAGAACTTCATCTGGAAACTTATCCTTCTTTTTTGGATCAATGGGGGTCCTAAACATACCTACGGTTAGCTTTCATGTAAAATGTAGCATACAGGCTTTTCTGCTCAAACATTACTAATACTATAGGAATCTATTATTCTTTATTATAAGCCAATTACTTAAACTTATAAGGAAACTGAAATCTGTACTTACACCATATAAGGAAAAGTTTACATGAAAGCAAATAGGCTAGATCTATAGGCTACACTAGTCACCTACATTGGAATCAATATGGGCAGAGCCCTGCAAATCCACGGATATCCACAGATATCCACATTGTATCCACGTCTGTGGATGCCACACAGATATCCACAGACCATTTCTTGCTGATGCAGATTAGATACGGATCTACATATTTTTATCTGCACAGAGCTAGAGCCCTGCAAATATGCAGATATCCGCGGATATCCACATTATATCCGCATCCACAGATACGACACGGATATCCGAAAGCCATTTCTTGCGGATGCAGGTCGGATATGGATCCATGTATTTGTATCCATGCAGGGCTCTAAACATGGGCAAGCACCTGAAGAAAAAAGAGATGGTTCCTAACTTTTTCAGTGTTCTTTGAGATGTGTTCCTCATGTTCATTCCAAGACACTGTCCCATCTCAGCCCCTCTATTGCAAGTATTTGGGAAGAAGGAACTGAGTGGATGGAAAGTTGGCCGGGTCCCATAAAGCAGCACCATGAAGGTGTGACTGCAGGAAATAGTAGAACTGACCAGACAAATACAGCTAGGACAAGTTTCAAAGGGGTAGCTCTGTTAGTCTAGTTCTACAAAACAAGCAAGGAGTGCTGTGGCACTTAAAGACTAACAAATTTACTAATCACATTAGCTTTCAGGGGAATAAATAAGCTTCTTAGTCTTTAACTGCCAGAGGACTCTTTTCTTGTTTTGTACCATCAGACCACAAACCTTCCACCAATGGTGCATTTGTCACACACACAACTACACTGTAACTGGTGTGAGCCACATGTCTTGAAGAACAATGCATACGGAAAGTTTGGAAACCTTTTTTTTTTTATTGATGGGCTGGAAGATATTCAATTCCCTGCAACAATTTGTAAAGGTGAAAATAGGAGCAAAAAATCTTAGCGGCCAAAAAACAATATAAGGAGATGCTAAAAACTGTATTCAAAGTAAAGTTCCAACATGGCATGAGTGGATTGTGGATATTAGGTGGAGTTTTGGGGACCCTGGAGGGGATGAAAATTCATTGTTTTTTTTTCCATTACAAATGTTAGACTTTAAATTTACCACCAGTTTCCTCCTTTGTTTTTCATTACTACCAGTGACTGACACCTGCCTCAACTGCACCACTTTCTTATATGTTTGTTTGAATCTATAAATGACTTGTTTGATTGTCTGAAGTAGTCCAGACTGATGCAGTGAAATGTAATCACATAATTTATCTTTCTTTCCAAAGTGCGACTTTGCCCACAGAAGCTCAAGTGAAAAATGAATTTGTTTGTCTTTAAAAGAGCCACAAGACTTCTTGTTTTTTTCTGCTGCCCTGTTAACATCTCCCTCCACCCACATTACTCCAGTGATAGCTTATTCAGTTAGCCTAGTTGGATTAAAGAGACAAAGTCTGTAAATTCACAGATTTCATGGCATAGTCTAAGGGAAGCTATTCTTCCCATGGTAAGACATTGCTCTCTAAGGCTATGTCTACACTGGGGGGGGGGGTATTTTAACTTGATTTCAAAAGGTTGAATCTAAATTGACTTAAAGTTGACCTTGTGAAGTAAAGGGTCCTGTTACAGGCCACTCCCCAGGTCCAGGCTGGTGTGGCACTGTGAAATCCCAATCCCCTCTCCTAAACACTGATTCACCCTGGTTTGCCAAGTGATCACTCATCCCTCAGTCAGGCCACTTTGGCTTCTGGTGTGAAAGCAGTAGAAAGTGTAAAGGAATACAGGCAAGGAGCATTTACTGTCAGCCTTTCTTTGATAACCACATACCATGCTGCCTTATCCATCCAGCAGAAACCACTTCTTTCCTGCTTCTGTTGTCCTGTCTTGCAAGAGCAGTACCCCACTTCCCTTGACTCCATAAAAGGAGGAATTACAGCCTGTACCAAAGAAAATTGCCAGATCTTGTTTCTCCTGCTATGTATATGCAAATATGTAAGTGTTGCTAAAAATTACAAAAGACCCTGTCATACATCACTGGGTTGGAGATTAGCCTTTGTTCTCTTCCCATGAGTGTTCCTGTATCTCTGCTGCAATAAACTTTAGGTTTGATGGTGCACACAAGTCCATCTTTGTAAGAGTTTTCTTTGGTAAAAGCAGTGGGTGTATGCCCTCTGATTACTTCAGGGATGGTCCCCAAACAAGCACTTCTTGCCTCAGACACCATCGTGGGGGTCACTGTCTGCAGAGACCGGGGCCCAGTCCTAATCCCTTAACACCTATGTCCATCCATTTAACTCACACTTTCTAAAGATCACACAGCTTTAGATAAAACAACTACAAATTTATTGATAAGATTATCATTCTAAGTGAGAATATGGCTAATCATGGCAGAACCACAATATAAATGAGTCAGGAAAGACTCTAAGAAAATAAAAGGTAAAGCATACATACTACTCTAACAACTCTACTTCAACTGACCTCATAGTTCAAGTTCTTGCTCAAGGTGTTCGGCTGTCAAATGTTCATACAGCAAATCTCTGCCTGTGACCAGGCAGTGCCCATATCTTGCTTGAAGTTGTTTCAAGAAGGAGAGTCCCAGGCCAAAAGCTCCAAATCTTTCCAAGTGTTTTTCTTTGTCTCCAAACCCTTTTGGAGGTGATTCCTTTGTCTCTTCCCAGCCACCTCAATTGGCATCTCTTTTGGCTCCTCCAGGTGCTTTCTTGATGCTGTTCTGTCTGTCTCCCAAACCCTTGAGCCATGCTAAACGTACTTCATGACTGAGCATGCACATGAAGTTGCAGGAAATATATCATGCTACTTAAGTAAAATAGGTTATGAGCCTTCATAAAGAAACATTGCGTGGTTTGATTGGCAAAAAATCATACAATCACTGTACAAGTGAAAAAGAAAATCATATACATCATAACCCAGAGTGCACAGATGTGTATCCAGTGACACATACCTCGGGCTCAGGCCTGCTCCGGGGCACAATCCGACTGCAGGGCCCTGATGCAGCCTCATGGGCCTGAACCTGATCTTGGTACCAGCAGCAGGCAGCTGGGATCCAGATTCAGCCCAAAGCACCTTGCCACAAATAGCAAGGGGCTCAGACCTGGCCCCAGCTGCCTGCAACAAGCAACACAGAGCCCAGTCCAGTCCCGTACTGCCTGCCACAAATGGTAAGGGACTCAGATCTGGCTCCTGCCACAGGTGGTAGGCGCTTGGAGCTGGATTGGGCTCCCAGCCCCTTGCCACAGGAGGTGGTGGCTGGGTGCTGGCTCCTGACACTGGCCACAAGGGTCCGGGAGCCCAATCTGGCCCCGAACCTTAAACACTGCCCCCGGGGAGAGAGTCCTGGGAGCCAGCCTGGTCATTTTCACAGGCTATTCCTGATCAGTTTGTAACTGATTAGGAGTCACCATGGAGAGTGACCAGGCTGGGTCACCGGGCTCTTGCTCTGTCTCCAAGCTGCCTGCCAGTGGCAGCAAACACCTTGGGGCTGGGCTGGAACTCACAACCGCTTGTGGCAAGTGACTCACAGCCAGACTGGGCTCCCACTTGCCTGCCGGCAGTGGCTGGGGCTGACTCCATGCCCCTTGTGACTTGTGGACAGGGCAGAGTCTGCATCCAACTCCCAGCCGCTTGCCAGCATCAGCTGGGCCTGGATCTGGCCCCCCAGACCTGGATCAGGCCCATGACCAGATCGGGACCTGGGGTGGGGCCTGAGCCCAGGCCCAGACCTTTCCTGCTCCTGAAAGTCGACAATGCTAAAGTTGACTTTCAGGGCAGGAGTTATTAAGTTGACTTCAACAAGCACTTAAGTCAGTTTAATAAATTCTAAATATAGCCCTGGAGTTGCTTAAGTCAATTTAAGGCAGGTTAAGTTGACTTAAGCTTCCACTGTAGCCGTACCCGAAGGATTGATGGCTGAGCTAGCGCCATTGGTATTGCCCTCTGTCAGAGAAAGGCTACCAGATGAGGCTGGGGGGGAGGGGGGGGAACAATCTTACTCAGTGGAGACGTCCTAGTTTTTAAAACAATATTGTGCCAGAGCCTTTCCACACGCACAGCACAGAAGCATTGTTCCAGCACAGGACTCTTTAGCAGGGAGTAACAGCAGATGCTCTGATTCCATGACAATGAGATGAGACGTTGAAAGATCAATGAGTACATCTCACCCTAGGCTTTTCTCTGACAGGTTCCGCAGTGAGGACCACCACAGCACCTTTGGGAGACGCAGTTTGCCCTGACCATCTGAGCCTCTGATATCAGAGAATATTTTGATTTGGCTGGGGGAAGTTATTAGACGGCAATTCCCCAACCTCTATTTTCGGTCTGTCCCTCTGCTCATGTTCCTCAGGGAATAGGCCCTGAGCCCAGCCAAAGAGTGACAAGAAGGACTGTATGGCGAAATAATAAAGGTCTCTGTCCAGCGCTGCCAGTTACAGATATGAGATTGCTACACTGATTCTGAAGTCACTGTAAGGAGATTTTTTTCTCTGCTGTGCAGGATTTTGGTGAGTTGCCTGTTTTGACAATATATTTAGTGATAAGAACTTGAGCATACTTTTTCCTAGTATTATCAGAAAAAAAAATACTTGTACAATTTTAAAATATAGTCTTATTTTAAATACTTTAGACCTAGTATGTATTTTAAGGTCATTTATTCACCTATTACTTTGTCTCCTGTATGTTCTCAGAATCTTCCTTTTCTTTTTTCTTTGTTGCATGTGGGTTCTCCTGTTATTTGTTCAAATTTTCTGATTCAGTAACTTAAGTGCCCTATGAAGAAGCTGAGCCAACATTTACCCTCTGCTGTGGGTATCTCTAATACCAGAGATTTAGCAACAAGAATAGGTTACACAGGGTTTACACGCCACCCAGATTCCAATCTCACATTCTGACTTCAGTGGGTCACCTTGAGTTTACCCTGACATCATTGATAGAAAATTCAGCACTCCTCTTTTCTTGAATTTTTTCATGAATGGTTTCATAGTGCTTCAGAACCTGGGGCTTTTCCTTCAGACTTTTTCAGCTTCCAAAGGGAATAGCTCTCGATGTTGCAGGACCAGAATCTGTGATATTCACAGCAGAGAGCCTGAAGCACAGCACCAAGTGTGAAATTCCAAAGGGGCAGCCGTGTTAGTCTAGCAAAGCAAAAAAAGCAGGAGTCTTGTGGCACTTAAAGACTAACAGATTTATTTATCACATGAGCTTTTGTGGGATATTCTCCCACAAAAGCTCATACAGTAAATAAATCTGTTAGTCTTTAAGTGCAGCAAGACTCCTTGGTTTTTTTTTTTTTGTTTGTTTTTTTTGTTTTTTTTTTACCAAGAGTGAACTCTTTGTTGTGTAGAGATCAATAGCAAAACTTCCATCAGGACCAAGAATTCACCCTTAAACCACATTTAGAGAAATAAAAAAAATGGCCCAATCTTCACTGACTATGAGCCTTCAATAACTCCAACTGCAGTTTCCTGTGGCTCCTAAGAATGGCTGAGCTTATTTGAACTAAAGAAGAAAGGAAGGAAAGAAGCTGAAATCTTAAAACCCCAGCTGGGAAGTTCAAAAGAATATTTTTGGGGATGCAGTGCTGCTCTTTCTGTTGTCCTTTGACTCTGGGTCTGTAGAAAGACAAGCATTAAAATGCACTAAAAATAAAAGCATGTTTCTAGCTTACAGAGAAGCAGGCAGTTTTGGAAATCTCACTGGGGCAGATACAGGAAGACATGGGCGGTGGGGCGTGCGGTACCCAGATAGCAGTGGTGTGGAGTCCTGAAGCAGGCTGAAACAGAGAAAGGACATCCCACCTGCTTCACACACCAAAGAGACATGACTGGCCCTCCTGTAATATCCTGGGGCAAGCACATGTCTCAGACTGCAGTCTAAAACATTTCAGTCGATTGTCTCTGACACCTTCTCCTTCCAGGCCATCCTTCCTCCTGTGGCCAATCCCACAGCAGCCTTGTGACAATCTCTGCAATTTCCAACATGGAAAAACAACACCAAGAATATCTGTCTGGATTTCTAACTCAGAGAAATACATTAAAACATTGTGTTGTTTTGACGAAGAGTCACTTGCATTGGCTCCTTTTAGTTGTCCTGTCTTCTCTCTGCTCTCCCCTTGTGTCTGTCCCTCTCTCCTTCTCTGTCTATGATGCCCTACAGCCACAGTTCCTGTCCCCTCCACTGAGGCTGTGCAGGCTGCTCCTCCATTCCCTTTTTCTCTCATGCACGCAGGCTCAGAGTTTTACCTGAACAGTGTAGATACTATTATGAGCTGTCAGCGTGTGGTGTGTCCAGAATCTGTTGTTTGTCCTGAGTGACTCTGACCACCATGTGGTAGGAATGAGGATTGGATTGGAGGTAGGGAATGAGAGGTACACGGGCTGCTGGATGTTGCCTCTGAAACTCAAATTTCTTTCTCATTTTTGGCCCTTGTATGGTGATGTTGGCCCCTGTATGGTTTGCCTCTGTATGGTAGTTTTCTTTCCCCCAATTGTTTCTGGGCTGGTTGGTCTCGGGGCCTCTTTTCCATGAAAACCATAGAATTGCAGTCTGCATGTCTAAGCATTTACTCCATTTGCTTCCATTTTCTTTTTTATAGTTGTTGAATATTAAATTATACAAGTTGATGCATTTCATCAGTGGAAACAATCACTCACCTGTGCTCCTCAGTTGGTTTGATCTCCCTTCAGATCTGACACCTTGTTTTTAACCAACCCCTTGATCCCAGGCTGCTCAGATTCAAACAGAACCTTGGGCAAAGTGTCTTTCTTTGTTGAACAGTCACTCCTGGCTCCCAAAACCTCCAGTTCTCCCAGGACCCCACAATTCTTGCTCTATATGCCTGAGGTATCCCTTGCCCACCTGTTCCCTTAGCCGGGGAGGATCAGTAATGGTTTCTCTCATTTGAGGTTGCACACCAAGGGGTAGATGCCATAGAACCAGTGTTGCTGCTGTTTTTGCACCCATATAGAGCATGGGGGGGGGTGGACTGTTACATGGAATAACAAACAAAGTGTGAAACATGCATATTCTGTAATGATGGCTGGCGAGTCTGGATCATGGCAGTTGCTAGGTCAATACTGCTGACATGTGCCAGATCCTTGGCTACTGGCTGACACAGTGAGCCCCTGGGACACAGACACTGACTCTGGGACTCTCTGGGATCATATGTTAGCCAGCTCTGTTAGCTGTTATTGGAGTCAGTTCTCCTCAGCTTGGAGATTTTGTGGGGTTACGTCAGTCTTTTTGTCATCTAAAATGTTTCTCCAGGTACTGTCTCATTTGGGATTTCTGAGCCATGTGAAAACAATCCTTAAGATACCATTTTTGAGACTCTAAAGTCACATTAATTTTTTCAATGGTAACTAAATTTGGCACAGTCATGATTAAAAAAAATGCATTCAAGATGTTTGGAGGCAAAATGCCTCCAGCTGACTCCTGGATATGCTACAGGGATGGATTCAAAGATCACAAGGGTAGAGAGACCCATCTAGCCTGACGTCCTCTATAGCACAGGCCAGAGACCTACCCGAAAGGAATTCCTAGATCAGAGTTGCCAGAGAAGCAAGCAACCTTGGCTTAAAAACTCTCAGTGATGGAGAACTGCTATGAGCCTTGGTAAATGTTGCAATGGTTAACTACTCTCTGTTTAAAATGTGTACATCTTGTATTTAAGGTCAAAACAAAGGAGGAGTCCTGTGGCTCTTTTAAATGTTACCAAATGTATTTATTGCATAAGCTTTTATGGTTATAATCCCACTTCAGCAGATGCATGAGATGGAAACTACAGCATGCAGGTGAATATATGAATGCAAAGAACGGTCAGACACAAGATTAGTGTAGACTTTTTCAGCAAACCCAAATAAATAAATAAATAAAATTGTATTCATGCCAAGAATGTGGAACAATAGGTCGGGAGGTAAGAATGTGAATCACGTTTGTTAAGGAGTTAGCCATTCCAGATCCCGATTCAAACCTATTCCAACACCAAAAGAAATATGGGAAGTAACAGAGCGCAAAGTTGTAACCTGGTATGATAATGTTTGTTTCCCACTGTGAAAATTTAGCTCATTTCCAACAGAGGAATTGTATTGTGGAGCATATTTATGGTCCATTCAGTCAAGTGTCCTCTTTCTGACAGTAACAATTGTATGGGCTGCCATAGAAGGTGTTGGGAGACGGGGGAAGAACTGACCATCGCTCCGGTATCAACTTCATGCTTAACCACCAGAGACTGGCTTGTGCCCTGGAGGACCCATGGCAATAGGCTTTCCAAGGTATTCATTTCTCTGTAACTATTGTAATGTACAATTCTTACGATTCATTTAAATACACAAAACCTTTAGGATTCCTGTTTTGGCATTGCTCTCAAATTCATCCTGTAGCAGTGAGTTCCTCTGTTGCATTATGCCCTGAATGAAGGAAGCTTTTTTTTTTTAATCAATTGTGAGTTTGCTATGCTTCAGTTTAACCTAATATCCCCTCTACCTTGTGCTATGAGGCAAGGAGAACACATTCCTGATATATTCTCTACCAGTCAGTATTTTATAAACTTTCTCAATTCTTCTCTTATTTCTCTCTTTTCTCAGGAAAAAAGACCTGTCCTTACATTGTCTCTTTCTGTGAGTTTTTACCCCCTGGTTCTTGGTCATTCTCTTTGCTTTTTACCTGCACCCACTTAGTTATGAAATTTCCTGTTTGAAATGTCCTTTCACTAGAGTTCAGAGGAGCCCCGAGCAGGATAAAGCATTGACTGATCTCCATGAGTTGAATTTTTGGTTTTATTCCCAATCCCTCTCCCATGTTTTTGCAACTATATCAGTTTCACATAGGACTCCTGCTAATCAGCAGCTCTGCATCCACATATTACCCAGATATCAACTTTGTGTTTCCAACCCTGCTCTTTATTCACAACTAATTACCCATCACCAACTTGTAATACACAGACTATCTTCTCAGCTTCAGAAATCTCACAGATTAAGGCAGATGTTCCCACTCCACCTCCTGTGGCTGCTCTCTTGGCTGGCTCTTTGACCCCCTTCCTTCCTGACAGCCTTTATAGTGCCTCCCTAACAAATCTAGCAGCTCCTGCTAATCACCCCACTCTAGCATTTTCCATTTCCCTCCAATCAGGACACAAGTGGCAGGGAGCTGAATTAGCATGAACTCACCCAGTACACTGTCACACAACATTTGGCTGAGTTTCTATCTGTGATGGCACTTTGAGCAGTATTTCATAGAGCTGTGACCAGGACATTAGGGCCTTGTCCTGACTTCCTTCACTGAAATAAGAACCACTAAAGGAATTTGAGAAGTGCACTTTCCCCACCTCCAATGCAGTTACTGACAGTGAAAATACTCTTCCATTAAGAAGCTCATTCATCAGGCTTGATTAGCTCCCTATGAGGGCATCTCTGGAGTGGAGAATGACTTGAATAATGTGGTGTCATCTTCAAATGTTGCTCCCTCATTGCTGATTCCAATTCTTGCTTGTTAGCAACTAAAAATATTTACTTTGCCATTTCCTATCAGGTGAGCATCCCCACTAGCTGTGCTCTTCTCCCTTCACAGGCACCCTGACCATTTTTGAGCCTGAACATCACTTCAGTCAACTGATGGCAGCTTTCAACTTCACTGCCTCTGGACCACCAACATTCATCCTAAAAGGCATCCCGGGGCTAGAGGATGCCCACGTCTGGATTTCTATCCCTTTCTCTATGTTCTACATTATCGGTCTGTTGGGAAATTGCATGGTTCTGTTTGTCGTTGCCAAAGAACAGAGCTTACACAAGCCCATGTACCTACTGCTCTGCATGTTGGCACTCACAGACATTGGTATGTCTACCTGCATCATCCCACAGGCACTGTGTATATTTTGGTTCAGTTTCAAAGAAATCACTGTGGATGGCTGCCTCACCCAGATGTTCTTCTTTCACACGGTTGCTGCTATCCACTCAGCTGTCCTTGTTACAATGGCCTTTGATCGCTATGTCGCCATCTCAGACCCCCTGAGATACTCCACCATCCTCACTAATGTACGAATAGCTAAGTTAGGTCTAGTGGGTTTGATAAGAGCTGTTCTCTTGGCTCTCCCAGGGACCCTGATCCTGCGGAGGCTCCCATTTTGTGCCAACCGTGTTATCCCCCACACATACTGTGAAAGCATGGCTGTGGTGAAGATGTCATGTGGGGACACCTCAGCTAACCAGAGATACAGCTTGGTGATAACATTTGTGATCACTGGAGTGGATCTGACACTCATTGGACTGTCCTATGGGCTAATCATCAGAACGGTCCTCAGGATCTCCAAGAAGGGCCACCGAAAAGTAGTCAATACTTGCACAGCCCACATCTGTGTGATATTGACGTCTTTCACTTTCTCCTTCTTCTCCACCATGACACACAGGTTTGGTCAGAGCATCTCTGCCCATGTTCACATCCTCTTGGCCAATCTCCATATCCTCGTGCCCCCCATGCTCAATCCTATCATATATGGAGTCAAAACCAAAGACCTTCATGACAAACTAAGAAAATATGCCTGCAGAATGTGATTGCTTGGGGCCACTCTCTTGAAACATGCATGAGAAGAGGGGGAAGGAAATTTCATCATTAATCAAGGTTACTTTGCCCTAATATGACTAAATTCAGTCTCATGGCAGTTCACAGTGTGTGAATTCCTCACCCCTGAGGTCTTATCACTTCATCACCAAGTACTGGTCCACTGCTGACTTCCTTCTTTTTGACCATCACCTGCTTCTTTCAGGATCAGTCATTATCACCCGACCCCATGTACTGTATCATTTGGCTTTTCTGTGACTTCTGGACAAACAGAATTTGTGGCTTTTCATATACTCTCAGTCCTATAATCCATCAGGATGATTATTGATTCTCATCATTTATCACTTTTTGACTCATTTGCCCTCCTCTACTATCACTCAGATCCTATGTTTTCCATCCACCAGGCCCAAACAATTTGTTCCTGTCCTGAGTGTCCCCTAATTTGTTTCTCTGGATTTTTAAGTACTAGACACTTGGGGTTTTCATTTCTAGTTTCCCCCCACTAAAGAATGGGAATGCAGGGGTTCCCCATGATGTACTGGCTTTCCATCCTGCCTGGGTTGTGAAGAGGCAGAGTGGGCTGGCTCAGAGGCTGGGATCCACATTCCCTCCTCACCCCTGATCCAGCTGATCCATACCTATGGGTTGGGTGGGCCAGCATGACTGGTCACTCTGCTATGGGGTTGGAGCCAGCTGGCATGCAATATAGTTTTTGGCATGGCCTTTGAGCTTCAAACCAAGCCACACCTTGCATGCCAATCATCTCCACTGCCCCCAGGGGCTACCAGTCTGACTGGGGCTGGCCTCTCACCACAGGGCCCTCCAGAAACTGCCTGCCCGCTGGTGGCCAGACCCCTAGGTTGGAGGGGGGGGCACAGCCCCAGGCAGGGACACATGCCCTGAGCCAGTGGGGGAGGCCCAGAAGCCCCTTGGCCCTCAATGTGCCTCTGCAGACTTCACCTCCCTTCCATGATGAAAACTGGTATAATCTGTGACATTTTGGGCATCACTTGGACCCGTTAGGGGTCTGCCACCACCTCCTTTATAACCATGGGCAGAAAATGCTATGCTGTTATGGCTCATGGCCCTGAAACATTCAGGCTGCTGTCATTCACTGTTTTTTGTGTGAAATATCTGCCAGTTCTCTGGCAGGATACAGGTACCAGGACGAGGGCTCTGATTGTAAATTTGATTGGCCATTCACAGCTTTGTTTCTAAGGTGAACCATCTTCCGCTGGGGCTTATAGCATTTTGCACTTAATCAAACCTGGGCTGGGCATCTAATAAAATATTGCCTTTGTTAGTTGATGTAGTGGCTAATGTGTTACTAAAAATAACTGTTCCAATAACTCCTTTGGGCTACTGGGGACTACTGTTAAGGGGCTGTGATCCATGAACCCAGTAGAAATCTGAGAATCCTGTGTAGGGCAGAGCTGAAGAGAGAGCAGTACCCAATGAGAAGGACCAGAGAAGCAGCCCAGAAGACAGAGCTGTACTGGAGGCAGAACAGCAGTACTGAACCATATCAAGTTATCTGGTGCAACTGATTGCCGGGAACTGAAGCAGCATAAATAAGCTGTCCCAGTGGGGACCCAGGGCTGATTTAGAGTGAGGAACTTTAAGGTCAGACCTGGGATAGCAGCACTGTCTATGCCACATGAAACATGAGCTTTGTGGACAGTGAGTGGCTAGGGAGAACAAGGCAGGGCCTTGGGCAGAGGGCTCAGCACAGGGAGATGTTTCTAACAAGAAGCCATGTAGGCCTGAGTCACATATACACTCCATGGTTTGATCTCTGTATCAGTCATATTCACCCTGACAGTGTAAGGGAGGTAAGTGTAATGGAAAGTTTGCCATGTAAAGGGTTTTCAGAATCCTTGCAGAATAATGATTCTTATTATTATTATAGTATGTTTCCTGCAATGTCACAAGCATAGACACCAATCCCTGGTGTGCAATATTCACAAATGTGTAGCTCCTGTGGCTTCAACTGATACAGACAAGCTCAAAGTCAAGTGATGGTTCGCACCATGCTGAGCTATAAAGACAGGAACACTGGACTGCCTTGAGCACTGGATAGGCTGAAGGAGTTTCTGTTTTTATATTAACTGATTAGGTGGCCACTAGGTTTAGAAATCAAACCTGTTATGGTAGGCTAAGATGCTAAGGTATAAACAAATTTCTTTTCTTGAAAGCATTCCATACAACTAACAAAGAAAAGTTAAACAGAAACAGCTCACTGTTGAGCAAGGGCAGTTTACTGTGATAGCTCTACCAGAAAACCATTAGGCCTTGGCCTGGTAAACTGGGTGAGGGCAAGGTATCAGGCAGGGCAAAAAATCTTTAAACATCTCATTGGTCAAAACTGTTTTTGGTAAATTATTCATAAACAACAACCACATGTGAGCTAATTATATGTTGCATATTAAGTATTATCTAATCATGTGACCTGCATATTAAGTATAGTAGAACTATGTAGGGATTCAGTCATGATGCACGCTGCTGTATTATGCATGCATCTGTAGTATTTTGATTTCACTGTATTAGAATGGTATATGTGTCTTGTTTACCCTCTATTCTAAGCTTACTCATATGGAACCGGGTAGTTTGTGGCTACTCCCCCTAGCTTGGATGTATAAAGAGGAAAAAGTATTCTGATGTAAAACAACAGAAGAGAATATTTTCTTCCCTGAGATACTCCAAGTAGCTGCCAGCTTGCTGCATAGCTTACCTCATGGAAATGCTTTACAGCTCTCTGGGAAGTGAAGGGGATGCATCATCCTGATCATTAACTGCTCAGCTGTCCAGCTGGCATAGTTTGCACTGGCACTGAGAACTGGACAGCACAGTGCTGCTTGCTATGCTACACACTGAATGATCCAATTACAGCCCACCCTTGCAGTGTCTTGGAAAGGAGGTAAGGGAACAGCCCACCCTTTACACAGAGCACAAGGCTCGCCTGGTGGCATCTTGTTTTTTCTAGCTCTTTTATTCTCATTTTGAAAAGTGATGATGAGAGTGGGCCCTAGTGTCCCTCCACACACAGTCTTGTTCTCGTAATTTGCTCTGGCATCAGTAGGAGGAAGAGTTCCATAAAATCCTCGTCTCCTGTAATCCAGGAGGAGTGCATATGAATGAAAAGTTAATTGTGGAAACACTTAGCATTTCTAAAGTACTTCCATCTGATGATCTCAAAGCAAAACAACCAAACACAGTGAATTAAGCTACACAGTACTTCTCTGAGGCATGAAATTATTATCCCTGCTTTTTGGATAGAGAACCTAAGGCACTGACTTATAGTCTTCTATATCCAGTGCCTGTTAAAATCAAGAGAAAGTCTCCCCTTGACATCAAGTCTATACTACTGTGAACAAAGTGAGCAGATTTTGAGGAGTCAGAGAACACAGCAGGGAGTTTAGAAAGGCACAAGGCACAGACATTTCAAAGTTTAACAACTACAACTTCAAAGAGAAAGGGGCTGAATGAAGTTACAGCTTACATGAAGGGAACTAAGATAAAATATAAAGAACACCTCCTAGCTAGGCTCATCTTGATTCATCAAGGCCAGCAATACAGTATACAGGACAAGAGTGAAAGGGTTAAAATCTTCATGATACTAAATTTAGTGGAAGGCCACTCTGGACAACAGGAGGAATCACATGGAGGTCATTAGCCAAAATGCAGAGCAGCAAGCTGTTAAAATAAAGGAGAAAAGATAAGAAAAAAGAATTGTTGGGCAAACGATACCCTGAAGGAGCCTTAAGGAACACATCTCCATCATGGAGAACGATATCAAGGAGTGAGCCCCTTTTGGTGCACACCTCCTAATGCTATTGGAGGAGAAAATGGCAAATGGCTAATGAGAGCAGGGGCTGTTTAATTCTTAGAGAGCTCAGTGCATCTTTAAAAGAACACTGAAGCCTATAAAAAGGGCATTATGGATTGGCATTAAATCATAAGCAGGAAGGGAAGGAAACAATATGCCTTTGTTAATAACTAAAAAGGGTGAAATGGGGATGGGCTGTGATCATGCCATAAGCATACATGCAAAGAATCTTTGCTAGTCTGGCCCCTGTTTATGTTTCATCACAAGCAAATAATTGTATATTTATTGAAAAGCCATTCTATACTTCCAAAGGAGAGGCAGTAGCAACATTAGTCCAGCTCAGAACCAACTATTGTCACACTTGTCAGTCTCTGCTAGGAGTCGCGCCTGATGAATGTTTCCATCAGCCAAAGGAAGAGAATTCATTGGATTCTGCCCCACATGTGGGCTCTGACCCACATAAAAGGTACGGGCTTCAACTGAAAATTTTCCCACATTCTGTGCACTCCTGGGGTTACTCTCCTGTGTGGATTGTCTGTTATCCAGAGCAGGAGGCTAAGCCCTGGTTTACATTGGCTGCAGATTTTGGCAGCAGTCAACAGGATACATACACTAACTTGTGTATCTCCCATCAGCTATCTAATGCCTACTTACCATGACTTCCCAATTGTGCTTCATCTATAGGAAATGATGTCCCACCAAAGCAGCACTATGCTACTTGCTGAGGTGGAATGAATAAATTGATTGTTGGTGATATTCTAAATTGATTGACCAACCAATGGCACAAAATTAATCATGCATTGTCAGCTGCAAAATCAGTACTGAAGACATGGGCAATGATGGGAGTCTGAAGAATAGTTGTGGATGTTGTGCAGGGAGAGAAAGCACCATTGGGTCTGTGTTTTGTCTTCCTAAGGACTGTGCTGCTGGGATTGTGCATCCCTAGAGGAAATTGAGTAGAATTAGGGTTCCTAATGTAACTTAACAGTGGTATGTGTGGCTCCTTTAGAGGCAGCGTAGGTAAAGAATATCAGAAAGAGCAGTCTATCATCACTTATGAGATGGATAAAAAAGTGATGCAAATTTATTCAGTTTTAAACTGATGGACCAGAGTAAATGAGCTGACAGTGATCAGTGATGGATCCCAATCCCTGCAAGATGTAAGTTCCTGGTGTGGCAGCTGGGGGCTGAGAGTGCTGCTCTAGGACCAACCCCCAAGTGCCTAGTGACCACACATCCAGTGCTTGAGACCAATTATACAGCAAAGGTTGGTGTAAACTGACACATGAGTGGGGGATTCACCTAGGATTCTGCCCTGGAGGCCTAGAAGCTGGAGACTGGGAAGAAACAGCAGCACAACAAAGCAAATATCAGGAGGGGAATGTCACAAGTAAGCAATGGTGAGAATCAATAACCATACTCATAGAAAATAGGACTGGGAGAATATGAGAAGCCATCATCTCTCATGGTCTAGAAGTAATGGGCAAATCGAGTGATGAAGTATTTGGGAGGGGAGTGAGGGACGATGAATGCCTCTGAAAGAGATCAGACCATGGTCAAAGAAAAGGAAATCAGAAAAGGAGACAGCAGGGTTTGGTGATGGAGTGATAAGACATTAGGTGTGCAGAACTTCTTAGATTGCGAAATTCCACAAGGCTGAGTTCAGCCAAATAGATAGATCAGCCTTGATTAATGAGAACATAGGCATCTCCCTTCAATTCACAGAGGTTTAAAGTCAACAGCTTAAAGTTATCAGATTCTGGAAGTGTATTTTCCCAATTTCTCACGGAGCTCTTTGGATTTAACCCCATAAATGATAGGGTTGAGCATGGGGGGGACTAGAGCATAGACGTTGGCCACGAGGATGTGAAAGTGGGTGCTAATGCCATGACCAGACCTGTGTGTCAGGGAGGAAAAGAGGGATGAAGTATAAGTTATCATTATCACACAGATGTGGGCTGTGCAGGTGTTGAGAGTTTTTTGGTGGGATTTGTTGGAAGAGATCTTGAGGACAGCCCTGATGATCAACCCATAAGAGAGGGCAATGAGTGCAAGGTCTAATCCAATGATGAAAAATATTATCACCAAGCTGTACATCCGGTTGACTGTGGTGTCTGCACACAACATCTTCACCATAACCATGTGCTCACAATATGTGTGGGGGATAACGCGGTTGGTGCAGAATGTCAACCTCTGCAGGAGTAAGTGTGCTGGCAAAATAAAAACAACAGCTCGTACAAAACCTAGTAGCCCTAGCAGAGTGATTCGAACATTGGTGAGGATGGTGGTATATCGTAGAGGGTGACATATAGCGATGTAGCGATCAAAGGCCATTGTTACGAGGATGGCTGAGTACAAAGCAGCAAACATGTGAAAGAAGAACATCTGAGTGAGACAATCATCAAGAGTGATGTCTTTGAAACCAAACCAAAATATGCCCAGTGCTTTTGGTATGACAGTGGTAGACATTCCAATGTCTGTGAGGGCCAGCATACAGAGCAGCAGGTACATGGGCTTGTGCAGGGTTTGCTCTTTGCCAACAACAAACATAATTGTGAAATTTGCAAACAAGCTGATGATGTAGAATGTAGAGAAAGGGATGGAAATCCAGATGTATGCAGCTTCCAGCCCAGGGATTCCATTTAGGATGAATATTGACTGACCAGAGGGTGTGAGGTTGAAAGCTGCCATCAGGTTGTCACAGCTCTGATAAGGTCACAAATCCTCATGGTACCTGTGAAGGAAGAAAAGTACACTGTGAGGGTTTATGCACTTGATAACAAATGGCATGGTAAATACTGTATTTTATTATTATTAAAATGTTTTGGAGGGAAAGGGAGCAGTGAGTTGGCATGCTTCATTAGCCAGGCATTTTTGAGGCCCCCAGGAAGGCCGGGCA
>ML682169.1:73015-142739 GCA_007922195.1 Podocnemis expansa
CTGGCCTACATGCCCTTAAACGAGGACAAGGCCAGGGATACCAAGATGGTAATGGCCTCCATCCTCGACAGGGTGGTCCTCTCAGCACAGAAATACTAGCAGAAGTTTCAAGCAGCCTGGTAGATAGGGAATGTGCAAACCTGGGTGTTGACCCAGAGGCTAATGGCCTGGGGCACCCACTAGCTAGGTCTGATATGCACAACAATGAATAACAAACGAACATGCTAATCCTAAAGCAATTTGTACAGGACCTGCCTGAGGTCCTTCAGGTTTTACTGCAAAGGCATCAGCCGAGCACAACAGAGGAGACAGTCTCAAGAGGAGTATGTAAGGCTGAGAAGGTCAGCCCTAAAAAGGGCTGGAGAGCAGTTAACCAACCCCCAGGAAGAGACAAGAAAGTAGGAAAGGGGAACACCCAGGAGCTTCTCATTGAACCAGACTGATCATCTGCTGGAAGTGAGGTACACCAGACTGAATGTGGCTTGGCTTATGCTTGAGTCTGGATACCAGCTGGATCATGAGGTAAGGGGAGAAACTTATCCAACTCACTGTGAGCGTGGGGAAGAAAATGTAGATGGGCTTTGTGGATATGGCCTCCACTTGCTTACTCATCCAGGGTGGCTTGTAAAGCTGCACTGATGCTCCCAGGGCAGAGGGTGGCCTTGAAGTGGATCCACAGAGGGAAAAAGAAAAAAAAAATGCAGCTTGGCAGCTCAAGTATGTCTCAAAGTTTTGGCCAGATTCCTTTACAAATGGTTTGGTGTAGTGGAAGGACTACCTTACCCAGTGGTTTTGGGCAAGGACTGGGACACCCTCCCATGAGGAAGGGGACAGAGCAAGTGGGGCAAACAGAGGAGAAAAAGGAAAAAATGTAGTCTCTGTAAGCAGAGGATGGAGCTCCTGAAGTTTAGGGATATGAGTGAAAAGGAAGACCCTAGATCACAGAGACTGGAGAGGGAAAGGGTAACGGGGAGACCTTAGACCACTGAAGCTAGAAAGGAAGAAAGATATTGAGAAAAATCCTAGACAACAGAGTGCAGAGGGAAAAACAGGGCTATTAAGAAGGCATGGGGTATATGGCCCACCCAGACACTTTGGAGGCAGAAAACAACCAGGAGCAGTCCCTTGAGGTAAACCATTTGTCGGGTGACCCAATTAATGGCTTAAGGAGTTGCAGAAACCTAAGGCCCTGGCAGTTTTCAGGGAGGCCAGAATAGACCGTGGACTCCTTCTGAAAGACAAGGAAGGTAAAGAAAAGATGACAAACCCTAGGAAAAAGCTGGAGTGAAGATTTTCAAGGTATAAGTGCTTCACCCTCCTCTCATCTCCTCAATAAGGGAGATAGAAAAGACTGTGATTGATATCTTGAAAAGAACACAATGAACGGGACTTTTGAGAAAAGTCTGTAAAATACTGAGTATTAGGGAGTGTATGAAGAATGTGTTCACCCTGTGTCATAGCATAAGTTCAAGAGGATATTACAGTAAACTGAAACATGGCAAATTCAAAGCTGATTGAAAATGATTTTTTGTCTCAATGCACAAAGGAACTCATTGCCACAAGTGAAATGGACCAAGGAGTGAAGCAAGAATCAGAAAGGTTTTTGACATTTACATGGATATGAAGAATCTTCTGATACAAGAGTTACAGATTTAAAAAAACAAAAGAAAACACTTGGAAATCCTCTAAATCCCTGTGTTTCCTGGAACAACCAATCTCTCATTGTTAGGCATTAAGTTGACACGCTTATGAAGGTGAGGTTATTTCCTCAGAATCTGCTTTGGCAGCCACTGTTGTTGTCACAGTGAGAGAGAGGACACTGGACTGAATGGACCATAGATGTGATGCACAATGCAATTCCCTGGTTAGAAAGCAGACAGGTTTTCCCTATGGAAAGAGACATTATCATGCCAAGATAGGACTTTGTTCTCTATTACTTCATTTATTTCTTTTGGTGAGACACTTCCTTGAAGGCAGCCAGATTTCTCTGAGACATAACAAGTAGTCTCATTTCATTCTTGTCTTGTTCGTTCACAGGAATTAACAGAGACTCTCATCAGCAATCCAGCTACTTATCCTACTGATGCTTCAATAGTGATTAACTTTGCAGATTCTGCCACATGTGGGAGGAACATAAATACTAAAGAGGACAGGTCACTGACTCAGAGTGATCTGGATTGATCTGGCAGACAATGTGTGTTCCAAGAAAGCTATGCAGAACAAAGAAGGGGGTGATAAGTTACACGATGGGGGAAACTATTGTGATAAGGGAATCACAGGTAGATACAGAGAAGTTTTTTCATCTCTTTCTTTGCACCGGTGCAACTGCTGGTGGATTAATATGTCCAGTTCAGGTATCAAAAATTTAAAGAAAAAATGAATGTTGATATACTGAAGAAGATTCACAGAAGCGCCATAGAACTTTTAAAAAGATTGGAAATCCTGCCTTACACTGTCAGACTCATAGAGGCCAGTCAGCACATTTTAATACCGATGGCCTAGGGGTGATTTGACAATACCCTACAGCTATCCACATAGGGAATACCAGTATATATTGAATAATGAGGTTTTAGACTTGCATAGTAAGGTCACTTTCCAACAGCAGGAAGTTGAAGTTAGGCAAATTCTGACCATAAATAAGGGGTGCAGATTTTAAACAGAGAGGCTAATTAACCATAGGGGCAATTTACCAAGAGTCATGGCAGATTATCCATCACTGAGAATTTCTAAGCCAGGACTGAGTGTTTCTTTAACAGCTCTGCTTTGGCATTTACTTTGGGGCAGGTTTCTCAACAAAGTAATACAGGAAGTCAGACTAGATGACCACAAAGTTCCCTTCAGCTGTGAACACATCCTTGCAGCACATGACAGAGTCATCTGGAAGCATTTTTACCAAAGGCATTTTCTTTTTAGTCATGAGAGTGCTGAATTAAGCTACAGGGTGAAAATGATTTCATGATTTTGGAGCTTTGACAGTGATACACTAGGTGTTTCACAAGGCTGAAACATCCTATGAAACACAGCCTGAATGAACATTAAAGAGGAGAAAAACTAATATGACCAATTAAAATCTCGGCCTTGAAGAATATGTAAAACTGTCCTATTAATAGATAAAAAAGTTGGTTCACAATGGTCCCAGAGAGTCCTAGGTTTAGTATCTGAGTCTCAGTGGTTCACTGTGTCAGTCAGTGACCCAGGGATCTGGCAAGTGCCACTTTCCTTTACCTAGGCACTGACATGACCTAGAATTAACTGCTCTCAAACAGAACATGTGTATTTCTTAAATTGTTTGTTGTCTCTTTGTAGCAGCCCCTGAAGTCCCATACGATGTGTACAGACGCAAGAAGAGCAGCACAGTTGAGTTGGTATCTGAGACTCCATATGTGATGTTCCTCTCTTGGGAGAAAGTGTCACTGATCCTGCCATCCGAGGGAACAGGAGGGTCGGGGCTCCACACGCCACCAGAGGAAGAGTTCAGGGGAGCTTGGGGCAGCTCAGCAGTTGTGGGAACCACAGGAGTTTGGGAAGCATAGAGAAGACACTGGCATCCAGCATAATTTTGTAACTGAGTCAGCTGGGAGGAGGAAGGAAGCTGTTGGTAGTGTGTCTGATCCGATGGGAGACTGAACTGGCAGGGTGCAAACATCAGTGTTCCCTACCCCTACTAGTGAAATTCTTGAAGTTGCCTAATTAATATTAAAGAATCATAAAAGAAAACTGGAAACTAAAATAAGCAAACATTGTGCAAAACAGCATGTAATTCTGTGGCTTGCCAGGAAAAAAGAGGCCTTAAGAAAAACTCAGAAACGTGATAGCTACCAGTGCTGGCCTAGAACTAACAATCAGAAAGAACAATTGAATTTCACCACAATTGCCTAATTTTTCACATACTCTTTTCTTCCTGATGCACAACATCACTCCTCCCACACTGTGATCTCACTCCCCCAGGTGGTGGACACCCTACACAGTGATCACACTCCCCCAGGGCCACACACACCCCACAGTGATCGCACTCAGCCAGGTGTTGGACCCTGCACACAATGGCTATGTCAACACTGGGAGAGCACTTGGAAGTTGACCTAACAAGGTCAGGGGCTGTGGTAGGGCCTGGAAGCCATTTCTTGCAGCCTGCAGAGAGGGGCTGAGAGTCTGATTGGGTTCCCAGACCCTCTCCACAGGTGTCAGGGCCTGGCAGCTAGTTCCTGCAGCCTGCAGAGAGGGGCTGGGAACCTGATCAGTCGCTCCGCTCCTCTCAGCAGGATACAGGAACCCCTGTAAAATTAACTAGGCTCCGAGCTGATTGCCCACGATGGCAGGCAGCTGGGGGCCAGAATAGGCTCTGAGGCTCCTGCCACTGCCAGCAAGAGGCTCGTAGTCAGATTGGGCTCCCAGCCCCCTCCTGTAGGTGGCAGGAGCCAGCTCCTAGCCCCCCCTGCCTGATCAGGCTCCCAGCCACTCTTCACTGGTGGCAGGACAAGGTTTCTGACCCCACAGCCTGCTGCAAGGGGCTGGGAGCCAGATTGGGCCCCTATTCCAATTGGGCTCCAGGAACCCTATCAGGACTTGGGGGGGTGGGGGTGGCAGACATAGCTTCCTGCCCTGTAAATTTGAGTTAAAAGCTTAAGTTGACTTAAGGGCAGTAGTATTAAGTCAACTTAAGCAAGTGCTTAACTTGACTGAATAAATTCTGAATACAGCCCTGGATTTCCTTAAGTCGACTTAAGCCCCTAGTGTAGACATAGCCAGCGATCACACTCTTCCAGGACCAGACACACCACACAATGACAACTCACAGAAACACTCAACTGAAGATAAACTCTGGGTCTGCCTGCACCAGGGAAAGGGGTCGATGGAGAAGAAGCAACCTGTGCAACCGTTGTGGGTGTGAAGGGAACCCCAGAAACAGTTCAGGATGTGCAGGTCAAGAGAGGAAGACAGGCTGTGAGGAGGTCAGAGAGGATATTGAGACTAAAAGGAGCCAGCACCAGTAAATCTTTCTCCCAATGACAGAAAGCTTTAGCATATTCCTCCAGTTAGAAATCACACAACTTCCTGATGTTGCTTTTCCAAGCTGGCAATTTCTGAAGTTGCTACAAGGTTTGTGACCTGGCCCGAGAGATAGACTTTCCATAGAGGAGACCTAGGCGGTTGCTTAGAGCACCAACAATTAGGGGGCAACAAGGGCTGGGCTAGGGGGGTCATCAAGACTATCCTACCCCGCTCCATGCCCCACCTGCAGCCGGACTCCCACCCACGGCAGAACTCTGGCGGTGATGCAACTCCCTGCCTGTGGCCGGATCCCCATCAGCAGCCACAGGGGCACCAGAAACATTGTTGACCTAAGGTGCCAAAAAAACATGGGCCGGCCCTTCCCATGCTTCTTGGCATGACTAACTGAATATGAAAATATCAGGGAAAGCTGCAAAAATGAGAGCCAAACTCTCCAAAACCTGATGGGTGATACTCAAGTGAGACTTTTCAACACTCACAAGCCATGCTTCTGATTCCCTACATTGGCTATAAAGAAGCATAGCAAAACACACAGAGCCATTTCAGCACCTGGTTCCCAAATAGACACTGCGTTTAATAATGAAATAACCTGCAGGAACTCTAAGCTCTTTACCCAGAATAGGTTCTCCTGACCTCAGCCACATAACAAAGCTCAAATATCCTGTTACCAAGCAATCCTTTAGTAACTAAAACTAAAGCTTTAATATAACAAGAAAGAAACTATGAAAGATGTTAAAGGGTCCCTGTGAATCACATATATACAAATCATTTAGAGTCCATATAAAGCCAGTCCTTGGAAGAATCTGGAGTTTGAAGGCTTGTGTGGATCCTCTGGTGTGCACCTGGTGCCTGAGTGGGCCTCAGCCCTTTGTTCAGTTGCACATGAATAGATACAGAAGTAGGTGCTGGATGAAGACTGAAGACAAAATGGAGTTAGATGCAGCTGCTTTTATCACCTCTGACTTTCTTCATACTGTGTGGAGTTCTTACATATCAAAATGGAGATGAGTCACGTGGGCAAGTCCTAGTGGCTCAGCAGGTTTCTTCCTGGGCGTACGCTTCCTGTGAGCAACCTTAATGGGACATTAAGGAGACAGTGGCTCTAGACATCGCGTCTGGGGAGTTTCTCAGAATCAAGTAAGTTGGAATACAAATATAACAAACTTATTCATCACTTTTAATACAGATGCGATATCTACACTTAAATGATATAATAATTCCTAGCAAATTATAAGCTTTTTACTGCTTCCAAACATCACATATCTCACAGGAATTATTGCAGTTATGAAATATTGGTATAGAATAGTATCATGGATGGTCCCCTAAATTGAGACAGTGTCACAAGGCTGTTTTGGGCTGGATGGAAGACGATATCCAACAATCTGCTACTGTGTGTCCATTACTCTTTGAGACACTCTCCTACCTCAGGAGATGGCAGGAGGCCTTGTTACACATCTTCAGTGGGTGAAATAGGCAGGATGTCCTTTCCTCATTTTGCCCTGTTACAGGATCCACACTATTATAGACTGTATCTTACATGTCCCACCACACATATACACACTGTGTTCCTTGATCTTCCCCAGGCAGATTTCCAGCACTGCCTGGTTTCCTTTAAATCAGGAACAGGCTTGTACTTTAATGAATCTTGGTGTTTTGTTTTGTTTTTTTTCTCTCTACAGAACTGGAGACAGAGAAGAACAGGAAGTGTAGGCTGCTCGCCTGAAAAAATAATATAGGTGTCCTAATTCTTTTGAACTCTAAGCTGTGAGTCTAAAACTTCAGCTACTCTCCTGGCAGTTCCTTTTTTTCCCTTTAAATCCAGATGAGCTCACCCACCTCAAGGGGCCACAGACTGACTCCACTTGTAGTCACTGGAGGATCATGCCCAGAGCAAATCATAAATCAAATTATTTAAGTTCATAAATGTGAATTTATAGTGAAATCTTGGCCCTGATGGGAGTTTTGCCATTGCTCTCTAGTGGAGAGAAAGTTCACACTTCATGTAGAACTTTAGGCTTCCTGTTGATCATGGCTTAAGGCTGTGTGCCAGGGAGAGCTATTTTGTTAAGATGCCAAAAGAGTCTGAAATAAACCCCCAATTCATTTCACCTCCTGGGACCAGGCATGAAAGATGGGAATTTCAAACTACAGGTGCCATGATCTTATTTTGTTATTCTAGTATCAGTTTCAAGTGATCCACTGAAGGGAGAATCATAGAACCATAGGGTTGGAAGGGACCTCATGAGGTCATCTAGTCCAACCCCTGCCAAAAAAGCAGGACCACCCCTACTAAATTATCCCAGCCAGAGTTTTGTACAGATGGGCCTTAAACATCTCCAAGGATGGAGATTCCAACACCTCCCTAGGTAGCCCATTGCAATGCTTTACCACCCTCCTAGTAAGAACGTTTTTCCTAATATCCAGCCTCGACCTCCCCAGCTGCAACCTGAAACCATTGCTCCTTGTTCTATCCTCTGTTACTACTGAGAACAGCCAAGCTCCATCCTCCTTGCAGCATCCCTTCAGGTAGTTGAAGGTTGCTATCAAATCCCCCCTCAATCTTCTCTTCTGAAGGCTAAATAAGCCTAGTTCCTTCAGTCTTTCTTCATAGGTCTTGTGCTCCAGCCCCTTGATCATTATTGTTGCCTTCTGCTGGGCTCTCTCTAATTTGTCCATGTCCTTTTTGTAGTGGGGAGCCCGAAACTGGACACAGTATTCCAGATGCGGCCTCATCAGTGCCAAATAAAGAGGAATGATCACATCCCTTGATCTGCTGGCAACGCTTCTTCTGATGCAATGTAAGACCAGACTCTGGTCAGTGAGTAAAACACTGAGACCAAGTCTACACTGGCAGCAAAATTTGGTGGCAATTGGTGGGAGATGTGAAAGCTCCACAAAATTGTCTGTGTAACTCCTGTCAGTTTCCAAAGGGATAGCCATGTTAGTCTAGTCCAGCAAAAAAACAAGGAGTCGTGTGGCACTTTAAGACTAACACATTTATTTTTCACATGAGCTTTCATGGGAGAAAATCCCACTTCATCAGATGCTAATCTGTTAGTCTTAAAGTGCCACATGACTCCTTGTTTTTTTGTGTAACTCCTGTTGACTTCCTAAGTCCACTTCAGCATATCACCTTCAGAGTACTTCACTGCCAGAAAATGCACTCCTGTTTACACAGTCCTGTATCACTTGGAGGTGGGAGGCTGGTAATAAAGTCTATCTCACATTGTTATAATGGGTCTTAACTTCCTGCTAGTGATCCAGAAATGTCAGACTGACTTAAATGTATTTTTCACCATCTTTGTAAAAGTGAACTGAATGACCCATTATTGATATAAAATCTCAGGTATCGCACACACCCACTGTGGAGGCCTTGGATGCACTTTTTAACATAGCAATAAAGTTGCTGAAATGGAAAACTTCAGTGAACTGGGGGTGGGGGTGGGGGATGACACAGACTGAAAAGAGTAGGTAATGAGACAGACAGAAGGATGCAGTAAGAGACAAAGAAAAGTTCTTAGAAAAAAGTATTTGTCTAAACTATTTTCTATTAATTTTTAGTTCAAATTTTAGAAGGTAGATTTTTAGTGTTTCACACAATACCAAACATTTCAACTCTCCTTGCTGGAGAAGTCCTTCCCTGCTTGTTCTTGACTTGAACCCTTCCCAAGACGTTTAGCAATAATTTTGTTGGAGAATCAGGTAACTCACCAGAATCCAGAGGAGCAGAGAGAGAAAATCTGCTTACTGAGGCCTAAGAACGAGTTATAAATATCACATCTAAGACTTGGACAGAGACTTCTATTATGCCCTGCACAGTCCCTGAGGACTGTTGGATTGGCCAGGGCTCCTGTACAAGTCCCTGAACTCCATAAGTAGTGGGAAGAGCAGAAAATGTAGCCTGGAGAGTTTCAGCCTAAGAGCATCTTTTGGGAGTGAAGAAATGATCCACTGCTAACAGAGGCTCAGATGATTAGGGCAGACTGAATCTTGCAGACTTTCTAGAGTGGTTCTGCACAGCTAAAACCCCAGAATGAGAATAATAATCAAGGTTTAGAGGTACTAATTTACCTCTCAGCATTTCTGTGCTGCTGCTTATTATCATCAAATTCAAGCATCTGTTCCTTTTCATGGCTGAGGAGCCCTGTATAGTATATCTTAGATTGGGTCCTGAACATGGACAGGCACTTGGGCATCCTTGTTTCCAAAGTAGAACTCAGTAAAATTTCCTTCAGTTCTGGAAACCTCTCTTGGACAGCTGATGGCAGTTCCCTGGGCTGCATGAGGGACTGGGAGCATTAGCTGGTGGTCTATCCCATGAGTGTCCCGCCAGTGGGCTCCTTCACTGAGTTAGGTATTGATTACATGCAGGAGGAAATCTGGACTGGTGTGCTCCTGGGTGAGCTCACACCCAGACTCCTGTGTGTAATCAATTCCTTAGTAAGTGGAGGATCCTTCTGAGAGCTACTGTTTTGCACGATTCAGTGCTGCCCACTTCACCTTGTGAGTATGGTTACACTTGTCTATCATTTCTTTTTTTACACATACACACGCATGCACACACAAACTTGTTAAGAGAAAGAGGCACCCCTGACTAGGGGAACTTCTCTGGATCCCTTATCCCATGCAAGGCGAAGGACTGAGACGTGAAAGCCAAAGTCGTCACCACTACTTAGACTACTCTGTTTTTCCTGTATGCATGCCCTAGACATGTGTCCTCATCTGCCTCCACTCAAGCCATGTGCAGGGTGTGGGACCCCAGCTTTGCATTTTTCTGCCTACATTGAAGCTATGTGAGACACACATTTCAGGACATGGCATATCAGAGTTTCATGACTATCCATTCAACACTGCAGGAAATATGCTACTTGCCAATGCTGTTCAATATGCTGTGAGTATGCCAAGAACACCAAAAATGACCTACTTTGCATTAGACCACAGTGTGCCACAGTAAGGGTGAATATGAGAGAGACCCAGATCGCACCACAAGGGTGTACGTGGAATTTAGCATTTCACAGTTTCTACTGGCTGTTGTTCTATTACTGCTTACAAGCAGTAAGGCTCCTCTCTCTTTATTTCTGGTTTGCTGTGATGACTCAGACCAGTATGAAAATCTGCCGTGTACTGTAGCAAAGTGGGCCCATAGTTTTGCAGTTCTACCCCTAGTAGGGTTCTTAGTCAGGCCTGGACTGAGCTCAATCAGTAAATCAATCAGGTGGATCCTAAGGTTAGGGTCTTCTTCCCAACTGCACTCTTGCCTGACCCACTTATCACTGCACTCAGTTCAAAGCCAATGCAATTTATTAAACAGTCACCAATTTAAATAAATAAATAAATAAATAAATAAATAAAGACTAGAGGAGAGAGGGTGAAGGCAAACACCCATTAACAGCTCTGGCCCGAAGATATCAACTGGTGTCTCTGGGTGTGAAGGATGGTCACAGCCTGTGTCTCATGCATCCCAGGTGTCCTGCACAAACATGGCTGTCCTTCAGGGATGCCATGAGTCAGGCACTGACTCTGGATGTGACAGCATGTCCCCAAACACTAGGGGGCTGGGACCTTCTCCCCAGGCTCACCACCACTGGGTCTTCGCCCCTTCCAGTCCCACTTGTGTGGTCTTTGGTCCCCCTTGCTCTGTCCAGTTGCTATCTCACACCCCCAGCTCTGGACGGCTCCAATGCCAGCATCAAACC
Organism: Podocnemis expansa; assembly: GCA_007922195.1. Lineage (NCBI taxonomy): Eukaryota > Metazoa > Chordata > Testudines > Podocnemididae > Podocnemis > Podocnemis expansa. The sequence continues at coordinate 83,722 of ML682169.1, forward strand.
CATCCCCAGCTCCATTTTGCTATAGTATGTCTTAGCATGGCTCGGTTTGGCTAGCTCTTTGGGTGGCTCCTCTGGTTCTGTTATTGTAGGTCTGCTCAGCTCAACTCAGTTCAGCTCCCTGATCTGGGCTTCTCTGGGCTCTCAGTCACTTTTCTTCAGCGGCTTCATCCTTAGCTCAGCTCTCTTCCGCCCAGGCAGCTCCAGGATCCATGGAGGACAAAAGCCCCTTCTGACTGCAGGCTCCCTCTTAGCCTGTTTGCCATATGGCACCCTAGGAACTGACATTTTACAGAGTGCTATACTGCCCAGTGAGCTTCACGATTGCTTGCTAAGTCAGTTTATCAAAGAAACTCATATGCACCAGCTCTGCCACTATAAATGAGATTGCTACAGAGTCAAACCACAAACACTGCTTTAGATAAAACACACACATTAATTTACAAAGTGCAGAAAGATGTGAAGTGATTATAACCCAGAATAATATGGCTATGTCCACACGTACATTGCTATTTCGAAATGAGTTATTTCGAAATAAAGTCCTTATTTCTAAATAAGTTAATTCGAATTAAGGGAAAAGCTCAAAGCGAAATAGCATGTCCAAACACAGGACTTGCTATTTCGCTTTAGGAGAGGGGCACCATGGGAGGTGTAGCAACATGGCCCTTTCGAAACAACCATTTTGAAACAACGGCTATTTCAATTTCATGTGTGGTTTTACTGTTTCAAAACAATGTCCGTTATTTCGAAACAACAGGGTCCCATTATTTTGAAATAATGAAACATCATCTGGACATAAGAAGTTTTATTTCAAAACAACGGCTGTTGTTTCGAAATAAAACTCTCATCTGAACACAGCCTATGTGTCAGAGTGATCAGGAAAAAATTAGTTTAAAATGTGATTTACCTTTTTAACACTTCAGCAGCCCTGCAGTAACTTACTAGTAACTTTTTTTTTTTTTTTTTTTTTTACATCAAATACCAAATAAAGCTTTCATTAGATGCCCTGAAAAGCCAGGACGAAATGAAAGATGATGTAAGATCCAGAAGGAGTTCACCCAATTTAACAACAAAGCAATGAGCTGCCAATCCAATTCACAATGGCAAACCCAGTCCTGGTAGTTATACCTAGGCCAAGGGCTGGCAGGTGTTTCAAACCAAAAACAGTGAATGATGGCAGTCTGGCCATTACAGAGTGTTCCTTGTGGATTGTTCCAATGCTCTTGGATTCATGAGCTGCCCCTCTAGCCAGATTTATTTAAAATCCAACTCTTACCCATGTAATACTGTGCTTCAAATAACATCCTCTGCTACTTTGGGAGCAAATGCAGGAAACCCCAAAAGGTTTCCCATCCCTTCTGGAATTTCCCGTTAATGAGAACTCTGAAAGACATATTTGCAGGGGCTGTTGACATCACCAGTAAGGAGTAAGTTGGCTGCTAAAGTCAGAATGAGACCATTATTCTTGTGGGATGCTAACTGGAGTCAGGTGGCTGGGCCACAACAGCACACCTTCAAGGCCCTTAATGTTTCAAGTCAGATGGTGACAGATCCCCTTTCTGGCCTAGGTGATACCCAAATTTCATATCTATCCTACTTTGCAGCATCTAACTGGGGCACTGCCTGGAAAACACTGAGTCCCCTTGTTGACCAAGGGCACATGGGAAACTCTTTAGAGAGCCTTGGTTACTTGAATTAGAAAAATGATTTTGATTAATATAGAACTGAAAAGCCTGAGCTCATGTAATTTTTTTGTTTTCTTTGCAACTCTCCTATATGTTCGCTTTTCGTCACTATTTCACCTTTTCTCACTACTTCTCAATATCTCAGTTTAATGGAATGTCCTTTTGAATTTGTGCTACAACACAAGGTAAACACATTTTGATATATTCCCTATACTTTTCCAGCCAAAAACCACAGCCTAGTGCTTGGTTGCAGGAGTATTCCTTCTCCTTTCAACGTGCCATCTTTCCTATAAGCAAGGAGTTTTGTGGCAAATTTAAAAACTAAAAAAAATATTTATTTCATGAGCTTTCATGGGAGAGAATTCCACATTGTCAGCTGCTTAAAGATGGGGAACTTACAGAACTGGGAGGAAATACCCAATAAGTGAAAGGAAATGTGAGTCATAGGATCTGGCCAAACTGTTACAGAAAATCAGTGCAGTTTCCAGTGCTGAGAGTTCATTGTCAGTTTTCCTCTGTTTGCTGTACAGGATGCTGATCTTGTCATTTCTTAGTTTTTGTGAGAGTAAATGCCACAATCTTTCACTGTAGTCTGTATTAATATGTGGATTCATTATCTTAAGTCCCATAGGTATGATGTTAAATTGTTTGCATTTAGAGGAAAATGATGTATGTCCCATAAGGTATGCCCACACTGCAAAGGTTTATTTATTTATTTATTTAAATAAGGAGGTTTATTTCGGGGGGGGGGGAGGCTTTTCATCTGTTTGTGCAGGCATTTTGGTATTTTGAAATACATGCTTAGGTATTTTGAAATAAAAAAAACCCACTATTTTGGAATACTAAAACCTGGATTTATTTTTCAATATTGATTCTCTTGACATAGTTATTTTGAAAAAAGCCATCCCAAGCTGCAAAACTGGCTTTTTTTGACACTTTACATTTCCTTTCCCTATTTTGAAATAGATAGCCTTTCGAGGACTTTCTATTTTAAAATAGGAACTCCTGCCTTATTTCGATATAGAGAGTCTTCCTGGACTCCGATTTCAAAATAACAATTTGGAAATAATGTTATTTTGAAATACTCATTTCAAAATAAAATCAAAATAAGTATCTTGAAATAACTATTTTGAAATATCTGTGGTGGTGTAGACATAGCCATAGTATCATAGGGTGTGTCCACAGGCCTCTTTTATTTTGAAAGAACACTGGTTATTTCAAAATAAAAGAGATTAGGTCCACACAACGTATTCTTATTTTGAAATGATGGGCTCCATCATTTCAAAATAAGAGCCGTCATTTCAAAATAGCTTAAACCTACTTTAAATCAAAATGGCTGTTATTTTGAAATGGTTATTTTGAAATAACACCGTTTGGATGTGTTATTTCAAAATAACTATTATTTCAAATTAACACTTTTGCCCTTCTCCTTCCCAGGGTGCCTTCCTTTTAGCTTATATTGGGTGGGGGCATGGCCCAGGGAGGCGGCCATGTTGCCACACCTCCTATGGTGCCCCTCTCCTAAAGTGAAATAGCAAGTCCTGTGTTTGGACATGTTATTTCGCTTTGAGCTTTTCCCTTAAGTCGAATTAACTTTTTCTGAAATAATGATGTACATGTGGACATAGCCATAGGGTATGTCTACCCTAGAGGCTTAAGTTGACTTAACCTTGCTTAAGTCAATTTAAGCAACTCCATAGCTATATTTAGCGTTTATTAGGTGCTTGATTAAATTGACTTATCTCTCACCTGTAAAATTGGCTTAAGCCTATGTAGCCATGGTTTTGGCTTAAGTAGACTTAATTGGCTTCCAGGCCATCTCCCACACTCTCTTGGCCACCTGGAAAACCTGGACTGGCCAATCAGGGCAGGGCAAAGTCCTGGACAACATCAGGGCAGGAGGAAATCTTCCTGACCCTGCTCCACAGAGCTGGCCAGGCCTGCAATCCTGTAGCATGGATGGAGGAAGGCAGCACAGGAAACAGGCCCCTTCCTGGACCCACCAGGAGATTTTGGATATCCTGCCCATAAAGGAGGATGATGCTGAGCACTCCAAGCTCCAAGGCAACCAATGCAACTGGGGCTGTGCAGCAGCATAGCACTGGTGGACAAGGAGCACAACAGGGATACCCAGCAGGTTTGAGTCAAAATCAAGGACCTGGCAAAGGCACCTGCTTCTGTCCTGACAGTGCATTCTACAATGCCTGCTGTCACTAGGCCTCCAATTCTGCCATCAGACACCCCCACTAATCCATTCTCATCCTGAGACTCAAAAATTCAGTTTCTCAGTGCATGAAACCTGCCTGCTATTATCATTTCACTTCAGGGCAACCATTGCCCAGAGGGTGGGGTTATAGTAGACAAACTTATATTTAACAGAAAGTCACAGGTGCAAGACAAACCAGTGAGGAAAAGCAAATGGAGATGAGTTACACAAAATAAACTAAGATGAAACATCAGGCTTTACATTTCTGTACTGTCCATACTCCCTTTTTTAATGAAAGATAACGTTTGTCTCCAAAGAGTTTCCCACACGCTCTCTGTTATCAAGGGGATTCATTGTTTCCTAGGTAGCACAATACATTGATACCACCAAGGGGCATAGCCTGTGACACTTGGGCATCACTAGACCATTAAGGACCCCCCATGCCATGTAGCCTTGGTGGCCTTAATACTGTTCGTTTAGGCTCACAATCCTACACCACTAACCAGCCCTGAAAAAGATATTGACCTCTTCCTCGTTTTCATCAGCCTACTTAGCAATTTAAACTATTCCTGAAATTCTCAAAGTCCCTGATAATTTGCAGAAAGGACAAGAAACCTTCTGTGGTTTCCTCCTTTTGCTCCCAATGATGGCCCAAAATATTATCTGAAGGACTTTATTGCCCAGGAAGGTGAGGAATTTTACACCAATGCAGCAGGAGGGTCAGGTTCTGAATTCGGCAGAGGTGGAACAATCCACAAGGGTTGCTCTGGCATGGCCAAGCTTTCATCGTTTATTGTGTTTTGTTTGAAACTTCTGCCCGGCCTTTGGTCAGCTACAGGTGCCAGGCCTGAGATTCTGATTGTGAATTTGTTTGTCAGCTCATAGCTTTCTTTCTATTGTAGCCCAGCCCCTGCTGGGATTTGGAGCTTCTTTTATTTCATCAAAGCTTTGCTAAGGATCTAATGGAAGCTTTCCCTTTCTATTGGCTGCAGACACCAATGTGTTAATTAAAAAACAAACTAACAAACAAACAAAAAAAAAACCCTGTTGTTTCAATAAGAAGCTTGGCCTATTTTGTGGATAGTTTTTAATGGAGTAGAAATCTTGCAACCCTGTTGAACCAGGGAGGTGGAAAAATCCCAAACCAGGGAGCTGAGGCAGCATAGACCGGTTGTGCCAACAAGGGATCATGGCTGATCTAGAGTAGGAATCTGCTTGGCTGAAAGCTGAAGTATTGGGCACTGGCCTTACCACAAGTAACAGAGTGGAAGAGCATGCTGAATGATGAGGGAGAGACACCACAAAAATCATAGCTTCATCCGTGAACTTCTCCTTCTTTCTTTGGGTCATGGGGGTCCTAACCATAAGTATGGTTAGCTTTCATGCAGAACGCGGCTTACAGGCTTTTCTGCTCCAACATTACTAATACTATAGGAATCTATGATTCTTTATTATATGACAATTACTTAAACTCATAAGGCAACTCAAATCTATACAAATGAAATATAAGGAAAAATGTATGTGAAAGCAAATAGGCTAGATCTATAGGCTACAGTAGTCACCTACATTGGAATCAATATGGGCAAGCACCTGAAGAAAAAAGAGATGGTTCCTAACTTTTGTCAGTGTTCTTTGAGATGTGTTCCTCATGTTCATTCCAAGACACTGTCCCATCTCAGCCCCTCTATTGCAAGTATTTGGGAAGAAGGAACTGAGTGGATGGAAAGTTGGCCAGGTCCCATAAAGCAGCACCATGAAGAAACTTTGACTGCAGGAAGCAGTAGAGCTGACTAGACAAGTACCACCAGGACAAGTTTCAAAGGGGTAGCCATGTTAGTCTAGTTCTACAAAACAAGCAAGGAGTGCTGTAGTCATTAAAGACTAACAAATTTACTAATCACATTAGCTTTCATGGGATAAATAAATTTCTTACTCTTTAAGTGCCACAGCACCCCTGGCTTGTTTTTTACCACTAGAACAGAAACCTTCCACCCATGGTGCATGTGTCACATGCAGATTATATTGGTACTGACATGAGCCACCCGTCTTGAACAACAATGCATATGGAAAGTTTGGAATCCCTGTTTTTAATGGGCTGGATGGTATTCAATTCCTCAGAACAATATATTACAGAGAGGCAAAAATAGAAGCAAAAAATGCTTAGGGGTCAAAGGAAAAAAAATGCAAGGAGATGCTAAAAACTCTAGACAAAGTTAAGTTCAAAGATGATTTGTCTGGATTGGGGATATTAGCAGGAGTTTTAGGGACCGTGGAGGAGACAAATATTGATTGCCTTTTTTCCACTAAAAACATTAGACTTTAAATTTACGACCAGTTTTCTCCTTTGTTTTTCATTACTGTTAGTGATTCTCACCTCTCTCAACCACACCACTTTGTTATGTTTGTTTGAGTCTACATGACTTGTTTGATTGGCTGAGGTAGTCCAAAGTGATGCAGTAAGATGTAATCACAGATTTAATCTTCTTTTTCCTTACTTTAAGCACCTTCCCCCCACCCCCCCATTAAAGTTTTCTCCACTCTGACATCTGACAAAGTGGGACTTTACCCATGGAAGCTCAAGTGAGAAATAAATTTGTTAGTCTTTAAAAGTGCCACAAAACTTCTTGTTTGTTCCACTGCCCTCTCAACACTTCCCTCCACCCACCTTACTCCAATGACAGCCTGTGCAGTTACTCTACTTGGGATAAAGAGACAAAGTCTGTAAGTTCACAGGTTTTACGGCATGGGCTGGTCACTGAAGGGGGCTCAGGAAGCTACTCTTCCCATGTTAAGATATTGCACTCTAACGTTATATCTACACTGGGGGGGCTATTTTAAGTCAACTTCACAATGTTGTACTTGTGACTTAAACTTAGGGGAATGTCTACACTAGTAGACATATTGTTACAGGTTGCTCCCCAGATCCAATCTGGTGTGCCAATGTGACATGCAAATTCCCACTCTTAAACCCTGATTCACCCTACTTTGCCAAGTGACCACTCACTCCTGCATCAGTCCACTTTGGCCTCTGGAGGGCAAGCAGTTGGTGTATGCCCTCTGGTAACTCGAGGGATGGTCCCTGAGTAAAAATTCCTGACCCTAGGCACTGCTGGGGAAGCCACTGTCTACAGAGATTGGGACCCACTCCCAATCACTATATACTCGTGTGTGTCCATTTCACAAAGAAATGGATTGTGCCCAGCCTTCTTCATTCACACCTTCTAAAGATAACACAGCTTTAGATAAAATAGCTGCAAGTTTATTGATCAGATTTTAACTCTAAGTGAGAATATGGCCAATCATGGCACAATCACACTAAAAACAAGTCAGGAAAGACCACAAGAAAATAAAAGGTAAAATAAGCATACTACGCTAATAGCTCTGCTTAAACTGGCCTCATAGTTCAAGTTCATGCTCAAGATGTTTGTCTGTCAGATGTTCATACAGCCAGTCTCTGCCTGTAACCAGGCAATGCCCAGAACTTGCTTAAAGATATTTCAACATAGAGAGTCCCAGGTGAAAGCCTCCAAATACTTCCTCGTGTTTTTCTTTGTCTCCAGACCCCCTTGGACTCTCCCTTTCTTGAAGGAGGTGATCCCTTTGTCTCTTTCCAGCCACTTCAATTGGCATATCTTTTGCCTCCTCCAGGTGCTTGCTTGCTACTATTCTGTCTGTCTTCCAATCCCCATGAGCATGCTAAACATGCTACATGACTGAGCACACACATGAGTTGTAGAAAACATATCATACTAGTCATGTAGAATAGACTATAAGCATCCATAAAGAAATGTTGCATGGTGTAACTGGCAACACATCATCCAATCTCAGCTGACAATTAAACATGAAAATCATATAGATCATATCCCAGGGTGCACAGATATGCATCCCATGACACATACCCCGGGCTAAGGCGCCACCTTGGAGTACAATTCAGCTCCAGGGCCCTGACCTAGCCCAGCAGGCTGGATGCTGCCACTGGTGGCAGGCAGCTGGGAGCCTGATCTGGCCTTCAGCCCCTTGCCACAAGAGGCAAGGGGCTTAGAGCTAGCCTCATCTGTGTGCAACAAGCAGTGCAGAGCCCAATCCAGCCTCGTGCTGCTTGCCGCAAAGGGCCAGGGTCTCGGTGCCAGCTCCTACTGCAGGCAGTTGGGACCCAGAGCAGGCTATTGCTGCGGGCATCGGGTGCTGAGAGCCAGCTAATGCTGCCGGTGGCAAGAGGCTGGAAGCCTGATCCAGCCCCGAGCCTCAACTCCTGCCACCAGTCAGACAGTCCGATGACCCATCCTCATCAATTTCACTGCCTACCCCTGGTCAGTTACCAACTGCTGAGGAGTAGCCTGTGACATTGACCAGGCTAGGTTAGGGGGCTGTGTCCATGGTGCCAAGCTGTAGAGATATGCTTGTAGATGGTTGTGAATTTAGAGACACTCCCTAGCACGGGCCAGTGATATGTCAATTGGGAGACATGCCCTGGAGGAGATCTGACATGGCTGCTCCCAGGTAAACACCTGGATACCTGTCTGTCTGATTAAAGTTAATTCCTTATTCATTCAGTAGTAGGGTCTTTAGTGATCCCTCAGGATCATTATACAAGCTGCCTGGCAGTGGCAGCAGGAAGCTTGGGGCTGGATCAGACTCCCAGCCACTTGTGGCAAGTGGCTTGCAGCCAGCTTGGGCTCCCAGTCGCCTGCCGGCAATAGCTGGAAACGGCTCTGTGCCCCTTCTAACTTATGGCCAGGGCAGGGGCTGGATCCAGCTTCCATCCACTTGTCAGCATCAGCTGGGGCTGCATCTGGCCCCCAAAACTGGATCAGGCCCCCAAGCCAGATAGGGACTAGATGCAGGACTCAGGCCCTGGCCCAGACCCTTCCTGCTCTTGAAAGTTAGTAATGGTTAAGTTGACTTTCAGGGCAGGAGTTATCAATTTGGCTTAAGCAAGCACTTAAGTTTGACTTATTAAATTCCAAATATAGCTCAGGTTATGTTGATATAAGCCTCCAGTGCAGACATCCCTATGGACGGATGACTGAGCTAGGGCAATCTGTATTGCCCTCTGTCAGAGAAAGGCTACCACATGGGGGGTGGGGTGTTACTCAGTGTGGAAGTCCTCTATTTAAAACAAGATTGTGCCACAGCCTGTCCATACGCACATCACAGAAACATTGTTTCAGCACAGGACTCTTTAGCAGGGAGTAACAGCAGATTTTCTGATTCTATGACAATGAGATGAAACTGTGAAAGATAAATGAGTACATTTCACCTGAGGCTCTTCTCTCTGGGGTTCAGCAGTGAGGACCACTGCAGCATCTCTGGGGAACTCGGTTTGCCCTGACCATCTGAGCCTCCTGTATCAGAGAGTATTTCTTTACCCCGGGGGGGGGGTCTTAGACTGCAATTCTCCAGCTTCTATTTTTGGCCCTTCCCTCTGCTCATGTTGCTCAGGGAATAGACCCTGAGTCCCAGCCAAAGAGCAACCACAGGGACTGTATGGGGAAATAATAAAGGGCCCTGTCCAGCATTGGCAGTGTCAGGTCTGAGATGGCTACACTGATTCACTTTAAGGAGATATTTTCTCTGTTGTGTGGGATTTTGGTGAGTTGCCTGTTCCTACAATACATTTAGTGATAAGGACGTAAGAATACTTTTTAGTATACTCAGAAAAAAAAAAACAAAAAAAACCCTAGTAACATTTAAAAATATAGTTTTATTTTAAGTACTTTAGATCTAAATATATATTTTAAGATCATTTACTCATCTATGACTTTGTCTCCTGTCTTTTCTCAGCATCTTTTCTTTTTCCTTTGCTGTACGTGCCTCTTCCTTTTATTTGTTCAATTTTTCTAATTCAGTAACTTAATTGACCTGTGAAGATGCTGAGTCAATGTTTATATTCTGCTGTGTATATCTCTAATACCAGAGATTTAACAATAAGAATAGGTCACACAGGGTTTTACACACTGCCCAGATTCTTATCTTACATTTTGACTTCAGTGTGTCACCCTTAGTTGACACTGGTATCATTACAAATAAAATCAGCATCCTATTTTTTTGAAATCCCTAACTTTCCATGCCTGGTTTCATACTGCTTCAGAAACTGGGGGTTTTCCTTCAGACATTCTTAACTCAGTAACTGTGATCCTGGCTTCCTGGGATACCCTTCTGAATGTGCCAAAAGCAGGGCAAGCCGCAAAACCAGAGGCTAAACCCCCAAACCACTGACGGGTAGTACTTAAACCCAGTCTCCCAGTCAGTAACAAAACATGCTTCTCAATCCCCACACTGCTCATCAACAAGCATAACAAAACAGAAACAGCCCCCTTACTGCACACCCGTTCCTATCGTCCCCTCTAGCCACTGGCTCTCTTAAAGAAAAGGTTCTCCTGACCCAAAAGGGTCAGCTGCATCACCCAGAGCCATATAGGCTTAGATCTTACCCAAAATACCAGACTGCCACCTGATTCACACACCAAAGAAGCATGAGTATGCCTACTGTAATATCCTGGGGCCAGCACTTGTCGCAGACTGCAAAGTACTCGGGACACTTTAAAGTTGATTGTCTCTGACACCCTCTCCTTCTAGTCCATCCGTCCTTCTGTGGCCAAACCCAAAATAGCCTTTTGACAATTTCAGCAATTTCTAATATGGAAAAGCAACACCAGAGGTGTGTTCACACAACAGTCTTATTTCAAAACAACAGAGGTTGTTTCAAAATAAGAAACACCATGTTCACACAACGTACCATTGTTTCGAAACAACGGGTTCCATTCTTTCGAAACAACGGCATTGTTTCAAAACAACTTAAACCCCATTTGGTGATGAAACAGCGTTGTTTCAAAATGATTGTTTCGAAACAATCCCGTCAGAACATGTTATTTCGAAACAACGGTGACTTGTTTAGAAATAACTTGCCTGAACATGCTATTTTGCTTTGAGCTTTTTTCCTTAATTCAAATTAAGATTTTCTTAATTCAAATTAACTTATTTTGAAATGACGCCTTATTTCGATACAAGTTGTTTCAAAACAACTTGTATCGAAATAACTCCCTGTGTGTGAACATAGACCAGGAATCTGTTCTCTGGCTTTCTTACTTGGAGAAATACACTAAAATTGTGTGTTGTTTTGATGAAGAGTTACTTGCATTGGCTCAATTTAGTCTATTTCCAAAGGGATAGCCGCATTAGTCTAGTCCAGCAAAAAAACCAAGGAGTCGTGTGGCACTTAAAGACTAACAGATTTATTTTTCCCTGTCCTCTCTGCCCTCCCCTTGCGTCTTTCCCTTTCTTCTTCCCTGTATTGTCCTGACCTGCTGCTGGAGTTTCTTTCCCCTCCAAAAACGCTGTGCTGGCTGCTCCTCCATTCCCTTTTTCTCTGGCACAAGCAGGCACAGTGTTTTATCTGAACAGTGTACATATTATCATGAGCTGTCAGAGTGTGGTGTGTCCAGAATCTGCTTTTTGTCCTGGGTGACTGGGACTACTATGGGGCAGGAATGAGGGTAGAGGGGTTAGCGAATGGGAAGTACAGGGGCTGGTGGATGTTGCCTCTGAAATTCAATTTTGCTTTCTCATTGTTGAATCCCCTGTGATGATAGTAGTTTTCCTTCTCCCAATTGTTTCTGGGCTGGTTTCAGGGCCTCTTTTCCTGCAAACCATAGAATGGTAGCCCAGATGTCTAAACATTTACTCCGTTTGCTTCCATTTTTTTTGTTTTTTTTTACAGTTCTTGAATATTAAATTATACAAGTTGATGCCTTTCATCACTGGAAGTAAGCACTGCTCTGCGCTCCTCAGTTGGTTTGGTCTTGCATCAGATCTGACACTTTGTCTTTGATCAACTGACTGACCTCAGCCTGCTCAGATTCAGACAGACCACTGGGCAACAGGGTCTTCGCTTTACTGCCCAGTCACCCGTGGCTCCCACAACCTCCAACCCTCCCAAGACCCTGACTTCTTCCTCTGCATAGATGAGGTGTCCCTTTCCCACCTGCTTGCTTGGTTGGGACGGATCAGTGACAGTTTCTCTTTTTTGAGGAATGTCACACACACAGTGGCAGATGCTAAGGAGCCAGTGTTGTTGTTGGTTTTGCACCCATACAGAGTGTGTGCAAGTTTGTGGACTGCTACACTGGAATAACAAGCAAGGTATGAGATATGCATATTCTGTAATGAAGGCTGGCAAGTCAGGATCATGGCAGTGCCTAGGTAAATACCACTGACATGTGTCGGATACCCGGCTACTAGCTGACAGTGAGCCACTGGGACACGGACACTGACTCTGGGACTCTGGGATCATTTGTTAGTCAGCTCTGTTAGCCATTATTGGGGTCAATTCTTCCCAGCGTGGAGATTTTTGTGGGGTTACATCAGTATTTTTCTCATCTGAAATGTTCTTCCAGGTACTATCTCATGGGAATGCTGAGCCATGTGAAAACACACCTAAGATACTGTTTTTGAGGCTCCAAGATCACATCAGTTTTTTCAACGATAGCTAAATTCAGCACAGTCGTGAGTTTAAAAAGGAAATGCATTCAAGATGCCTCAGGCATGTTTTTACAGGCAAAATGCCTCCATCTGATTCTTGCATATGCTACTGAGATGGGTCAAAGATCACAAGGGCAGAGAGACCCATCTAGCCTGACTTTCTGCATAGCATAGGCCAGAGGCCTACCCCAAAGGAATTCCTAGAGCAGAGTTGCCAGAGAAACAAGCAACCTTCATTTAGAAATTTTCAGTGATGCAGAATCTCCATGAGCATTGGCAATTTGCTCCAATTTTTAATTACTTTCTTTGTTTAAAAAGAGTATGTCTTATATTTAGAGTCAAAACAAGAAGGAGTCCTGTGGCTCTTTCAAATACTACCAATTGTATTTATTGCATAAGCTTTTATTATTATAATCCCACTTCATCAGTGCATGAAATGGAAACCACAGCATGTAGGTGAATATATTAATGAAGGAAAGGGTCAGTCACAAGGGCAGTGCGGACCTTTTCAGCAAACTAATAAAATAATAATAATAATGTTTTGATGCCAAGAGGGTGAAACAATAGATGCGGAGGTAAGAAAGTGAATCACTCTTGTTAATGAGTTAGCCATTCCAGATCCCTATTCAAACCTATTCTGACACCTAAAGACAAATGCAAAGTAACAGAGCACAAAGTCATAACCTGGTATGATAATATCTGTTTCCTACTGGGAAAACTTAGCTTTTTTTCCAACAGAGGAATTGTATTGTGGAACAGATCTATGGTCCATTTAGTCAAGTGTTCTCATTGTGACATTAACAATTCTACAGGCTGCCATAGAAGATGCTGGGACGGAGGCAAAGAACTGACCATCATTTTGGTGTCAACTACATGCTTAACCACCAGGGACTGGCTTATGCACTGTAGTACCCAGGGATATATGTTTTCCAAGGTACTCATTTAGCTGTAACTACTGTAATGGACAATTCCTGCTATTCATTTAAATATACCAACCCTTTAGGATTCTTGTTCAGCCACTGTTCTCAATTTCATCCTGTGGTAGTGAGTTCCTCTGTCTCATTATGCACTGAATGAAGGAAGCACTCTTTTTTTTCCCTTCCATTAATTGTGAATTTGCTGTGCTTCTATTTAAGTCAGTATCCCCTTGACCTTGTGCTATGAAACAGGGAGGACACATTCCTGATGTACTCTCTACTAGTTGGCATTATATAAACTCTCTTAGTTCCTTTCCTATTTCTCAGGAAACAAGGCCTGTCTTTTCATCTTCTGTTTGTGTGAGTGTTTCCCCCTTGCCCTTGCTCAGTCTCTCTCTCTCTCTCTCTCTCTTTTGTTACCTGCACCCCCTTAGTTATGAAATTTCCTGTTTGAAATGTTCTTTCAGTAGTGTTCAGAAGAGCCCAGAGCAGGAGGAAGCATTGACTAATCTTCTGGCATTGTATTTTTCATTTTATTCCCCATCCCACTCCTCTGTTGTCCCACCTATATCAATTTCATAGAGGACCCCCTCAAAATCAACTGCTCTGCACACACAGACCTCTCAAATATCAACTTTGTGTACCCAACACTGAACTTTATTTACAAGTTATAACCCATCACAAACTTATAATACATGGACTACTCAGCCTAAATCTCACTGACCAAGGCAGCTGTTCCCACCCCACCTCTTGTGGCTGCTCATTTTGACAGCTCTTTGACCCCCTTCCTTCTTGACAGCCTTTATAGTGCCTCCTTAACAAATCTAGCAGCTCCTCCTAATCACCCCACTCTCTGCAGGATTTCCGTAGTATTTTCCTATTCCCTCCAAACAGGACACAAGTGGCCGGCTGCTAGATTAGCATGAACTCACCCAGCACACTGTCACACAACATTTGGCTGAGTTTCTATCTGTGATGGTACTTTTAGCAATATTTCACAGAGCTGTGACCAGGGCATTAGGGTCCTTGCCCTGACTTCCTTCACTTAAATAAGAACCTCTAAAGGGATTGAAAAGTGCACTTTTCCCTCCTCCAATGCACTTACTGACATTGAACAGCCTCTCCCATCAAGCAGCTTATTCATCAGTCTTGATTAGTTCTCTCAGAGGGCATCTCTGGAGTTGAGAATGACTTTAATGTGGTGTCATCTTCAAACATTGCTTCCTCATTCCTGATGTCAATGCTTGACTGTTAGCACCTAACAATATTTAGTCTGCAGTCTCATATCGAGTGAACATCTCCACTTGCTGTGCTTCTTTCCCTTTGCAGGCATCCTGACCGTTTTTTGAGCCTGAACGTCGTTTCAGTCAACTGATGGCAGCTTACAACTTCACACCTTCTAGCCCACCAACATTCATCCTAAAAGGAATCTCTGGGCTAGAGGATGCCCACATCTGGATTTCCATCCCTTTCTCTACGTTCTACTTCATCAGTCTGTTGGGAAATTGCATGGTTCTGTTTGTTGTTGCCAAAGAACAGAGCTTACACCAGCCCATGTACCTACTGCTCTTCATGTTGGCTCTCACAGACATTGGCATGTCTACCTGCATCATCCCACAGGCACTGTGTATATTTTGGTTCAGTTTCAAAGAAATCACTGTGGATGGCTGCCTCACCCAGATGTTCTTCTTTCACACAGTTGCTGCTATCCACTCAGCTGTCCTTGTTGCAATGGCCTTTGATTGCTATGTCGCCATCTCAGACCCTCTGAGATACGCCACCATCCTCACTAACATACGAATAGCTAAGTTAGGTCTACTGGGTTTGATGAGAGCTGTTCTCTTGGCTCTCCCAGGGATCCTGATCATGCGGGAGCTCCCATTTTGTGCCAACCGTGTTATTGCCCAAACGTACTGTGAGCACATGGCTGTGATGAAGATATCATGTGGAGACACCACAATCAACTGGAGATACATCTTGGTGATAACTTTTATGATCACTGGGGTAGATCTAACACTCATTGGCCTGTCCTATGGATTAATCATCAGGGCCGTCCTCAAGATCTCTTCCAAGAAAGCCCACCAAAAAGCACTCAATACCTGCACAGCACATTTTTGTGTGATATTGATCTCTTTCACTTTTTCCTTCTTTTCCATCATGACACACACGTTTGGTCAGAGTATGTCTGCTCACATTCACATCCTTGTGGCCAATCTCCATATCCTAGTGCCCCCAATGCTCAACCCTATCATTTATGGAGTCAAAACCAAAGACCTTCGTGACAAACTAAGAAAATATACCTGCAGAATGTGATTTCTTGGGGCTCCTCTCTTTTCAACATGCCTGAGAAGAGGAGGAAGGATACTTCCTCACTAACCAAGGTTGCCTTGTTCTAATATGGCTAAACTCAGCTTTGTGGTTGCTTAATCTGAGAATTCATCACACCTAAGGTCTTATAATTCCATCACCAAGTACTGTTGCATTGCTGACCTCCTTCTCTCTGACAAGCACCTTATTTTTTCAGGGTCACTCATAATCACCCAACCCCACATACTGTGTCAGGTGGCTTTTCTGTGACTTCTGGACAAACAACTGACAGCTTTTTGTATGCTCTCAACCCTACAGTCCACCAGTATCGTTATTAATTCTCATCATTCCTCAATCTTTTACTCATCTGCCTTCTCTGATATCACTAAGATCCTATGCCTGCTGTCCACAAGGCCACAGCAATCCCTTCCAGTCCTGACTCTCTCCTAATTTGGCTATCTGGATACTTAGGTAGTAGACACTTGGGGTTTTCATTTCTACTCTTTCCCCACTAAAAAATGGGAATCAATATCTCACAGATTGCTTGGCGGGTTACTACATAGATCTACAGAGCCTGTGCCCAGGGTTCCCTGCAATGCACAAAACTTCTGCCATGCCTGTGCAAGGGATGGGGAGGGTGGGCTGGCTCAGGGGCTGGGATTCTCATTCCCTCTCCACCCCTGGGCCAGCTGGCCCACATTTGGGGGTTGGGCGGGCAGCATGATTGGTCACTTTGCTATGGGGCTGGGGCCAGCTGGCATGCAGAATGGCTTTTGGCAAGGCCTTTGAGCTGCAATGGAAGCCACACCTTGCATGCCAGTTGTCTCCACTGCCCCCAGGGGCCTACCACCCTGACCAGGCTGGTCTCTTGCCCCCCTCCCCCAAAAACTGCCTACCCACAGCTGGCCATCAAGACTGGGGGAGGGGGTGTCATAGCCCCAGGGATTCATGTCCCCAGACCCAGAAGCCCCATAGAACTTAATGTGCCTCTGAAGACCCCTCCCCCATTCCATGTTGAAAATTGGCATAATCTGTGACATTTCAAGCATCACTTAGAGCAGTTAGGGGTCCATCACCACTTCCTTTATAACCTTGGGAAGAAAATTCTGTGTCATTATGTCTCATGATCCTGAAACATCCAGGCTGCTTTCAGTCACCATTTTTTGTTTCAAATATCTGCCAGTCTTCTGGCAGGACACAGGTACCAGGACTGGGGATATGACTGTGAGCTTGATTGGCCACTCATAGCTTTGTTTCTAAGGTGAACCAACTTCTGCTGTGGCTTATAGCATTTTGCACTTAATCAAAGCTATGCTGAGCATCTATTGAAAACTCTCCTTTGTTCGTCGATGTACAGACCAATGTGTTCATAAAAATAACTCTTCCAATAACTACTTTGAGACTAGTGTTATGGGACTATGAGCCATGGACTCAGTAGAAATCTGGGAACCCTGCTTAGGGCAGAGCTAATGAGAGAGCAAGACCTATGTGAAGTGGTGCAGCTAATCAGCTCAGAAAGGCAGAGCTGTACTGGAGGCAGAGCAGGAGTGCTGAGCCAGATCCAGTCACTGAAAGCCAGGAAGCTGAGGCAGCATAGATCAGCTCTTCCATTTGGGGAGCCAAGGCTGATTTAGAGTGAGGAACTGTACGGTCAAACTTGGGATAGCAGTGCCGTCTGAGCCACATGTATCATGACATTGGTGCACAGTGAATGGCTGGGAAGAACAAAGTAGGGCCTTGGGCAGAGAGCTCAGCACAGGAAGCTGTTGCCACAAGAAGCCGTGTAGGCCAGTGTGTCATGTGTGCCCCATGGTGTGATCTGTGTATGAGTCATATTCACCCTGACAGTGTAACTGTGAAGGTCTAATGGAAAGTCTGCCATGTAAAGTTCCAAAGAAGCAGCCATGTAAATCTAGTAAAGAAAAAAAAAAAAAAAAAGCAAGAAGTCTTGTGGCACTTAAAGGCTAACAGATTTACTTATCAAATGAGATTTCGTGGGAGGATATCCCACTTCGTGGGACGCTTTTAAGAGGGGGAACTTATAGAATTGTATTACAGAATTCTGTAAGTTCCCCCTCTTCAAAGCAGCGGGTGAAGTGGGATATTCTCCCATGAAAGCTCATGCAATAAATAAATCTGTTAGCCTTTAAATGCCACAAGACTCCTTCCTTTTTGTGCAATGTAAGGGTTTTTTGGAATCCTTGCAGAATATTGAACGTTATTGTTATTATAGTATGTTTCCTGCAGTGTCACATGTACAGACACCAAATCCTGGCGTGTAATATTCACAAATGTGTGGCTCTTGTGGCTTGAGCTGATACAGGCAAACTCAAAGTCAAGTGAGGGTTCACACAATGCTGAGCTATAAAGACAAGAGCACTGGACTGCCTTGAGAACTGGTTAAGTCTGCACTAATTTTTGTTTTTTATATTAATTGACTAGGTGGCCACTGGGTTAATCAATCAAAGCTGTTAGGGCAGGCTAAGACACTAAAGTGTAAACAAAGTGCTTTGCTGGAATGCACTACATGCAACTAACAAAGAAAGGTTAAGTGGAAACAGTTCACTATAAAGCAAGGGCAGTTTACGGTGATAGCTCTACCAGAAAGCCATTAGGCCTTGCCCTGGTGAACTGGTTGAAGGCAACATAGTCAACAGGGCAAAAGAGCTTTGAACTTCTCATTGGTCAAAACTGTATTTGATAATTAAATAAATCATAAACAACAACCATGGGTTGGCTAATTATATGCTATGTATTAAATGTAATCTAATCATGTGACCTGCATATTAAGTCTAGTAGAATGATGTAGCGATATAGGCATGATGTAACTTGCTGTATTACGCATGTACCTGTAGCATAATGCATTTTGATTTCAGCATATAATAACGGTATATATGTCTTGTGAATTATATATTATGAGTTTACTTATATGGATACTGGCAGTTTGTGGCTACTCCCTGCTAGGTTGGGTGTATGAAAAAGAACAAGTACTCTTACTAAAGGTAGCTACCATCCTGCTGCTTAGCTTACCTCACAGAAATGCTCTACAGGTCTCTGGGCAAGTGGAGGTGATACATCGCCTGATCATTACCTGCTCAGCTGCCTAGCCTTGCATAGCTTGCACTGATGTTGAGAACCGGACAGTACAGTGGTGCCTACCCTGCCACACACTGAGGGATCCAATTACAGGCCAGCCTTGTGGTGGTTTGGAAGGGAGCAGCCCACCCTTTTCACGGAGCACAAGGCTGGCCTGGTGACATCTTCCCTCTGCCCAGCTCTTTCACCCATTAGACCCCCCCTTACCCTACACAGTACTTGCCAGGGTGCACAGACGTGCATTCTGTGACAGTACTGTTTTTCTTGTTTGTTCTGGCATCAGTGATAGGAGGAGTTCCATAAGATTCTAGTCTTCTGTGAGCCTGGAGGAGTGCATACGAATGAAAGGTTAATTATAGAAACACTTAGCACTTCTAAAGAACTACCCATCTGATGACCTTAAAGCAAAACAAACAAAAACAGTGAATTAAGCTACCCAATACTCCTCTGAGGAAGGAAAGTCTTATCCCTGGGTTTTGGATGGAGAAACTGAGGCACCAACTGATGAAGTCTACTATATCTAGTGCCATTTAATATCAGAAGAAAGACTCCCCTTGACGTCAAGTGTATACTACTTTGAACAAAGTGAGCAGAGTTTGAGGAGCCAGAAGACACAGTAGTGAGTATAGGAAGGCAAAAGGTGCAGATATTTCAAGTTTTAGCAACTACAGCTTAAAAAAGAAAGGGGCTGAATGAAGTTACAGCCTATGTTAAGGGAACTAGGTTAAAATACAGAGGGCACTTCCTAGCTAGGGTCATGTTGATTCATCAAGGCCAGCAATACAGTATACAGGAGAATAATGAAGGGGTTAAAATCCTCATGGTACTAAAGTTAGTGGAAGGTCCCTTTGGACACAGAAGGAATGACCTGGAAGCCATTAGCCAAAATACAGAGCAAAAAAGCTGTTAACATAAAAGAGAGAAGCCAAGAAAAAGAACTGCTGAAAAAATGACCCCCAGGAGGAGTCTAAAGGAGCAGATGTTTTCATCTTCCTCCACTATAGAGAAAAAAAACAAGGAGTAAGTGCCATTCAGTGCAGACCTCCTAATCCTATTGGAGGAGAAAATGGTAAGTGGCTAAATGAAAGCATGGGCTTTTTAATTCTTAGAGAGCTCAATCTGGCCTTAAAAGATCCCTGACGCCTATAGAAAGGGCATTGCAGATTCGCATTAAATCATAAGCAGGAAGGGAAGGAAACATTACACCTTTGTTAGGCAATCCCAGACTGGGTGTCTGCAAAACTATTGTTCCTCTTGATGGCCCCCTCCCAGCTGCAGGGGGCCCAGAAAGAAAGATGTTCGACCAGTTACCCAGACCAAACATGTGGCCCAACTCCATTTTGATCTGGTAAGGACTCTGAGATAAAAGGGAGGGGACCTATCTCCATTTTGTCTTTAGGCTTCAGTCTGTCTGTAGCCAGCACCCTCCTCTGGAACTATTCTTCTAGTACTGAACAAAGGACTGAGATCTGTCAAGCTGCTGCTGCTGCTGGGTGCACACCAGACGAGTGGAACTAAACTGCAAACTACAGGATCTTCAAGGATTTGCTTTCTAAGGACTCTAAATCACTTGTATGTATATAATTAACTCTGACCCATTAACATCTCTCATATTTTGTTTGTTTTGTTTTTTATATTTAACCTTTAGTTGTAGTTACTAAAGGAGTGGCTGGCGGCATGGTACTTTGTGTAAGATCCAAGCCTCTATTTTTCTGGGTGATGTGGCTGGTCCTTTGGGGTCAGAAGAACCTATTTATTTAAGAGACCCAGTGGTGAGAGGGGACCTGACAAGCTGATGTGTAATAAAGGGGGCTGCTTCTGTTTTGCTATGCTAGGTGATAACCAGAGTGAGGAATCAGAAGCATGTTTTGTTACTGAGTGGGAGACTGGTAAACCATCTGTCAGTGGTTTGGAGGTTTAGTCCCTGGTTTTGCAGCTTTTCCTGATTTTGGCACATTCAGAAGGTTATCCCAGGAGGCTGAGGTCACAGAGGAGAAACAGCCAGGAAAGGCAGAAGCCGCAGGAGGAGGGTCAGCTTCCCTTTAACGGTGGCTGTAGCAGTGAGGCCCCTGAACTGTTAGGCTAGACTGAGTATCTCTAGATTTTTATGGGGTAACAAGCTGTAATTTAAGAACACAGGCAAGAGCATGAAGTTGACATCTGCAAGTGGCTTCTGGATGAGAGGGCCTAACCAGCAGGAAGTCCTGCATGCAGCTGCTACATGTAATGGCTTGTCCAAGGGCCAGCAATTGAAGTTGGTGACCAGGGATCAAAAAGTCCCTATCCTGGATCATGCAGTGGCAGAACCAGACACAGCAGGCAGTGACAAGTTTCCAGAAAGTCCAGCTGGCACAGAGATGGTCCTTCTTCACCTGGCAGATTGAGTAACAGAAGTGCCTGTAGGACTTTATCCAGGAACTGGCCAGGATGCAGCAATGGATCCTGAAATAGATGGTCAGCCCTGCAGTGGAGGATAGAAATCAACTGTAGAAGAATTCTTAGTAAGTGGGGGCCACAAATTTAGTGAGGAGTGGAGCTTTATTTTACACAGCTGCAGGCCCAAGGGCAAGTACCCAAGAGCCCAGAGAATAGTGGACATTATTCTTATATAGTGACATATTACATAATATTACAAAGCATAATCTATTGCTGTATAGCCAATTAGCTTCTGGGTCCATCCTTTTTGCACCAAAATTCTCCCAAATACAACCCCGATCTTTTTGATCTGCTGTATCCCACATACCCTCCAATCATAATTCACCTGTGCCGCAGACTTTGGCCTAGCCCTTGAGCTGGCCCAAATGGGTTTTCTTCCATCTGGGGTAGACTGAGCCTCAGAATTCTGCAGGTAAATCCAAACACCTTCTCTGTCTCCAAATTTCAGTACACTGTCCTTGAATCACAGACACAGCCTCAGCGAAACTCTCTCTACAGCGTACCTTATCAGTTAGTTGCTTCTACTGGCGCTCTTGCAGGCATGCTAGCAGAACAGAGAAATGCAGCTTCCCCACCCCCCAAAGCCTACTGAGCTATCTATCTGTGTCTCAACGCTGTTAGGCCTCAGCCCCCGAATTCCTCCACACAACCACTGCTTTAGGACTGTCTTAGATGAGCCTTATAGAGTACCCAGAAGCTTTCTCTGTTCATTTAAGCTGAGAAGAATGATCACTGACTGAAATAAGGCATTTTGAGTCCTATGGCTTGCATCATACCTGGACCCGCAAAATCCAGGTGGCCTACGTGGCCTTAAATGAGGAGCAGGCCTGGCACTCCGAGATGATAATGGCCTTCATTCTATTGTCAACACAGAAATATTAGCAGGAGTTTCAGGCAGTGTGGTGGATAATGAGTGTGCAAACCAGGAGTTGGCACAGAGACTAATGGCCTGGGACATCCTCTAGCTGAGGCTGATACCCACAACAATGGAGAAAAAATGAACATGCTAATCTGAAAGCAATTTTTTCAGAGCCTGTCTGAGATCCTTTTTGTTTTGCTCCAGAGGAATCAGCTGAGTGCAGCAGAGGGGACAGACTGAAGAGGAGTATATAGACCAGAGAAGGTAAGCTCTAGAAAGGGCTGGAGGAGAGTGAACCAATCCCCAGGAAGGGCTGAAAGAGTAAGACAGTGTAACACCAAGGAGCTTCTTGTTGAACCAGACATATCATCTGCTAGAAGCACAGTACACTGTGACATAAAAAGTGGCTGTCCACAGATTGTATGTGGCTGGGCTTATGTTTCTGTCTGGACACAAACTGGATCGTAAGGTAAGGAGCAAAACTTGTCCAACCCACTGTGAGGGTGGGGATGAAAATCTAGAGGGGCTTTGTGGTTATGGCCTCCACTTGCTCACTCATCCAAGGAGGCTTGTAAAGTCACCCTGATGCTCCCAAGGGAGAGGATGACCCTGAAGTGCATCCACATGGAAAAGAATTGCTGCCTGCTGGCTCAAATGTGTCTCAAAATCCTGGCCAGGTTCCATTAGAAACAGTTTTGAGTAGTGGAGGGACTACATTGCCTAGTGGTTTTAAGCATGGACTGGGACACTTTCCCATGAGGGATGGGGCAGATGAAATAGGGGCAAACAGGGAAGAAGAGGAAAAAAGTGCAGTCTCTGTAAGCAGTGGGTGGAACCCCTGAAGTTTAGGAACACCAGTGAAGAGGAAGACCCTAGACCACAAAGACCAGAAAGGGGAATGGGTAACGGGGAGACCTTAGACCACTGAAGCCAGAAGGGAAGAAAGATATTGAGAAAAGTCCTAGACAACAGAGTGTAGAGGGAAAACAGGGCTATTACGAAGAGATGGGGTATATGGCACACCCAGACAACTTGGATGCTAAAAACAATTAGGACCACTCTCTAGAGGTAAACCATTTGTCAGGTGACCCAATTAATGGCTTAAGGAGTTGCAGAAACCTAAGGGCCTGGCAGTTTTCAGGGAGGCCAGAATAAACCTTGGTCTCCTTCTGAAAGATAAGGAAGGTAAGGAAAAAAACGACAAACGCTTGGAAAAAGCTGGAGTGAAGATTTTTGAGGTACGAGTGTTTCATCCTCCTCTCATCTCCTCTAGGCACTACTGAGCATTCGTTTGAAACAGGATATTGGTAGGGCAATGAGAAATATCAAGTCTGAGAAACTCTCAGAGGAAGAGAGATAAAAAAGGCTGGAAATGGTATTTTGAAAAGAAGACAATGTAGGGGATATTTTAGAAGAGTCTGTAAAATATTGAGTATTAGGGAGTATGTGAAGAATGTGTCCACCCTGGCTATGTCCTCACACAGGCAGTTAAATTGATTTAACTTGAAGTGTTCTAAATGAATGGCTATAAAAATCATTTCATCAGTTCAAGGTAAATTGATTTAACAATTCCACAGCAAAGAACCCAGAATGAACTAGCAGGTCCAGGGACAGAACTTGCTAGTTTGATTTATAAAGGGGCACCCTGGGAGGTTTGGCAATATAGGCCCCTGGCAGGTCCATGTTGCCACTCAGTCCCTGTCTGGATCTCCCCAGGAGAGCTAGTGGCAGGGGAAAAGCCTCCCCCACCAGCTTGGGGCTGGGCAGTGAGATCCCCAACGACTGGCTGCAGCCTTGGGCTCAGCCAGACTTGGGGAGAAGGGATCCCCACATTCCCACCTTCCCTGCACTGGCTGGGCTGCAGGGAAAGTGAGGTGGCAGAGGGGGACCCCACATGCCTGGTTTCCCAGCCATAGCTGGGCAGTGGTGGGGGGAGGCACCGCACATGCCCAACTCCTGGCAAGCAAGCCGGGAAGTGGAAAAGGGAGCCTGCGTGCCTGGTGCTCCCACTGCTGTCGTGGGGGTGGGGAGAAGAGCCTCCCGTGCCCAGCTTCAGTGCACTAACCAGTGCTGGGGGAAAGGATCCCCAGGGCTGCTGGAGCCATGCTAGCCTGGCTGTGGGGAAAGCTTCCCCAGCTCCTGATGGGTTCACCAGGCACCAGGGGAGAGAGGACCCCCACGCCGGCTTTTCCAGCACCGGCCTAAAGCTGGGCAGAGGGGTCCCCTCTCTCTTGCCACCCAGTGAACACTGTGTGGGGGTCCCAGTGTGGGGGTCCTCTCTTTCGTGCCACGTGGCCAGTGTGCTGGAAAAGCTGGCACAGTGGTCCCCTCTCCCCCAGCACATGGCCAGTGCTGAAAAAGCCAGGCAGGGGGTTCCCTCTCCCCTGCCGCCCATCAAGCCCTGGAACAGTCAGCATGGGGGTCCCCTCTTCCCCGCTGCCCGGTGAGTGCACTGGGAGCCAGGAGTGCATGCCCCACAGCCCAGCTACCATGGCTTGAGAGGGCCTGATTGTCCCTTCTGCCAGTACCAGCAAGAACTCTGTAGCCGGGCGCAGGGGGTTCTTCTGCCCACCTCCTGGACAGTGGTGGGAGTGCTGCGCATGAGGTACGTTCCCCACTGCCCAGATAGCAGTGATGAAGTTGGGCTCCAAGACCCTCAGCCCCATCTCCCGGCTAGCAGTGGGGGAGCCAGCATGGGGGTACCTTCCACCCTACACCCCCTGGCCAGGGTTCTGAACCCTGGTCCTTACTTCCAGGGTGCCATGTGTCTAGGGGACTGTTTATGATTATTTTTCATATTGATATTTCATATTGGCAATAATCCATATGTGATATGCCATGTTTGGTGTTAATAGAAAGGCTACAATCTGCTAAGAATGATTATATGGTTTATATGTATGTATCATGCCTGTGTTAGAAATTAGAAATCTGTTTGTTTTACATGTGTTCCAAGCAATTTGTTCTTGAGGCAATCCCAAACCGGGTGTCTGCAAAGCTATTGATAGTCTTGATGGTTCCCATCTGCAGTGGGCCCAAGAAGAAACCTGTTTGACCAGTTACCCAAATCAACCATATGGCCCACCTCATTCTGATCTGGCAAGGACTTTAAGATAAAAGGCAGGGGACCCATCTCCATTTTGTCTTTAGTCTTCAGCCTGTCTGCAACCAACACCCTCCTCTAGAACTATTCTCCTGGGACTGAACAAAGGACTGAGACCCACCCAGCTGCTGCTGCTGCTGCTGCTGCTGCTGCTGCTGGGTGCACACCAGAGGAGTGGAACTAAACTGCAAACTACAGGATCTTCAAGGATTTGCTTTCTAAGGACTCTAAATCACTTGTATGTATATGATTAACTTTGACCCATTAACATCTCTCATATTTTGTTTGTTTTGTTTTTTATATTTAACCTTTAGTTGTAGTTACTAAAGGAGTGGCTGGCGGCATGGTACTTTGTGTAAGATCCAAGCCTCTATTGTTCTGGGTGATGTGGTGGGCTCTTTGGGGTCAAGAGAACCTCTTTCTTTAAGAGACCCAGTGGCTAGAGGGGACCAGAGGAGGTAATGTGCAGTAAAGGGGGCTACTTCTATTGTATTATGCTTGGTGATGACCAGCGTGGGGAATCAGAAGCATGTTCTGTTAGTGACTGGGAGGCTGGTTTAAGTACCACCTGTCAGTGGTTTGGGGGTTTGGCCCCTGATTTTGCAGCCTGCCTGATTTTGACACATTGAGAAGGCTATCCCTTGGGGCCCTGTTCACACCATGCACCCTGGGAGGAAGGTCAAGTAGTGATAAATCTAAAACATTCTTTATATCAAAATAACACGCCTGTACATTGTTATATCAATATAAGGGTTTTGATCTAACCCTTGTTTCATTTTCAAGCCGGGTTTATTTGAATCACTCTAACATTTCTTGTTTCAAAAATGACAGATCTCATCATTTCAAAACAAGGAAACATGTGTACCTAACAGTTTTTAAATGAAAATAACCAACGAGTAGCAGTGCAGTGCTACAGCCCACATGGAGTTACAAAGTTATGTGTAGCCAGCAGCCAATCAGAGGGAGGCTGCTGGTATATAAGTGTGTCACACAGCTGGCCAGGCTCAGTCTGCACTGGGAGCTGTAGGGGGAAGGTTCTCTTCCTGGCAGGCTGGTAGTAGGAGCCAGCACCCTGGGAAGCACCATGCATGAGCAAGCACTTGGGGCTGATCATAGGTGGGGGTTGCACAGGAGCAGACTGCGGGAGCGGCTGGAGCAGTGGTCTGGGGCAAGGAGGCTAAGGAGCAGACAGTGGCTAGACTCCAGTGGGGAGACCGCGTGTGTTTGGGACTGTGGGGAAGTGCCGCAGGGAGTCAATGTAGACTGGAGTTACTAGAGGGAGGTGGAGGATTAGAGGTGCCATTTAGGGGCCCTGGGCAGGGACCTGGTGAAGTGGGCAGGCCCAGGCTCTTCCCTGCTCCCCAAGCATGCACGAGGTGGCAAAGGTTTGTAGGCCACTGACTATTTTAGTGGCCAAAATGATGATTTTGTGGCCATAGACCGTTTCAATGACTAGAAGCCTGGAAGGGGTGGTATTTGGGCTTAGCTCAAGGGCTAAGGTCCTGAGACTGGACTCAAGACAGGAGTCTGCATGTTAAGAAGTGGAGCACAGACCACCTGGAGGGGGACCACTCGAGTTAATTCCCCAAAAACACCACCAGGAGGAGTTCTCAGGTGGGTCTGGTGGTGCACCTGCTTACACAGCATTATTTCACTTTAAAACCTACATGTGGGCATACCCCTTGTGTCATAGCATGAATTCTGAGGATATTGCATTAAACTGAAACATGGCAAATTCAAAACTGATTAAAAAGGGTTTCTTCACTCAGTGCATAATTACAGAGAGAAAACATTGCCACAGATGAAAGGGACCAAGGAGCTAACCAAGAATCAGAAAGGCTTTTGACATCTTTCATGGATAAGAAGAATCTTTCAATACAAGAGTTATGAATAAAATAATACCTTGGAAATCCTCAAAATTCCCTTTTTCCTAGAACAAGAAAGCTCTCATTGTCAGGCATTCAGGTGACATGCACATGAAGGTCAGGTTATCCCCTCAGAATCTTCTTTGCAACCACTATTATTGTCAGTTAGAGAGGATACTGGACTGGATGGACCACAGATCTGATGCACAATGCAATTGCCTGGTTAGAAAGGAGCCAAGTTTTCCATATGGAAAGAGACATTATCATACCAAGATGGCACTTTGTGCTCTATTACAGTGGTTCCCAACCCTTTCTCTGCTGTGGCACACCTTGATACCTTCAAATTTTTTGAGGCATACCACCATTAAAAAAAACAAAAAACAAAAATGCATGAATATTCAAATCAACTTAAATTACTTATGAATATTCATGAATCATGGCACAGTGTTTCAGAAATGCCGCTAGGTGGGATAGTGGAGGTAGCAGAGCAGGGGTGGCAAAACACGAGAGGTCAGGAGTCGTGTGCAGCAGCAGGAGTGAGTGTGGGGAGCAGAGCAGGACGGGGTGGCAAAAGAGGAGAAGGACAGCCATTCTGGGAACAGCACAAGGGTGGCAAGAGAGGTGAGAGGAAGGGACAAGAGTGGCTTTGTCGGGAGAGCAGGGGAGAACCTGGGGAGTGGGAAGGTAGGGTAGAGGACCATGGTGCAGCACCCACTTCCCCCTTCTCCACAGTGGCTCCCTGCCACCCAGGACAAATCCTCACCCCACTGTTGCTCTCTCCCACCCCAGTGGGTCCCGTCCCCCAGCCCCTGCTGCCTGTGATGGATCCTCCCATCACTGCAGGGGCCAGAACTAGACCTCCAGCACCCAGCTACACCCCCCCACAGCCACCCCATTCCCCCAGCTACACACCTCAACCAACCAGCCACCCCACAACCCCAGCTACACATTCTCTGCCACACTTCCATTCCCACCCACCTCTGCTACACACACACACACACACTCCTGTCCCACACAACCCCCAGCAGCCCTCCCCCCCAAAGCCCTTACTTGGGCTGTTTGCAGGCTGCCTGACACAAGCTGTTCCACCCTGCAGGAGGAGATTCACGCACTCCCAGCTTTCTCCAGCTCTTTGCTGGCTGGGTTTAAAGTGGAGCCAGGTTTAAGGTGGAGCCACCAGAACAGTGTGTTTGGGCTGTTCCTGTTATTTTTAAGGGGTCCCCTGGAACTCCCCATCCTAGTGTCTTCCTCTATTTTTAGTTTGGGGCTGGAATGCTGCCTGCCTAAAACTAGGGCTCCCCAGAACTGTGTTCCAGTGCCTTCCATCTTACTTTAACCCCTGCATTTTCCCAGCCCTGCACAGCCCAGGTGGCTGGGCTGAGCAGGGAGAGAACTTTAACTCCAGCTCTCTGGCATGCCCACGGCACACCAGTGTGCCCTGGCACACTGGTTGGGAACCACTGCTCTATTACTTCTCTTCTTTCTTTTGGTAAAACACTTTCTTGAAGGAAACCAGATTTCTCTGAGACATATCAAATACAGGGTTTTGCTATTCTGCCTTGTTAATTAACAGACTCCCATCAGTAAACCAGCTACTTAGCTTATTCATACTTCAATGGTGATTAACTTTGCAGATGTCACCATATGTGGGGGAATATAAATAATGAAGATGACAGGTCACTGATTCAGAGTGATTTGAATTGGCTGGCAGACTGGGTGAAAGCAAACAATGTGTGTTCTAACAAAGCTATGCAAAACAAAGGGGGGTTGATATTTACACATTGGGAGAATCTGTCATGATAGGGGAATCATAAGTAGATACGGAGAAGTATTTTTTCACCTCTTTCTTTGTACTGGTGCAACTGCTGGCGAGGGAGGGGAAGGGTTGTCCAGTTCTGGTATCCAAAATTAAAAATGAATGTTGATATACTGAAGACTCACAGAAGACCCATAGGATGTTTAAAAACAGATACAAATTCTGCCTTAAACTGAGACTCATAGAGGTCAGTCAGCAAGTTTTAACACAGATGACTTAGGGGAACTGACAACACACTACAGCTGCCCACATAGGGAACATATATTGAATAATGAGTTTTCAGGCTAACATAATAAGGTTTGACAGCTTTCAACACCAGGAAGTTGAAATTTGGCAAACTGACCATTCATAAGGGGTCCAAATTTTAAGCAGATAGGCTAATTAACTATAGGTGCAATTTACCAAGCATCATAGCAGATTATCCATCACTGAGAATTTCTAAGCCAGGGTTAGTTGTTGCTCTAACAGCTGTGCTTTGGCATTTACTTTGGGGCAGGTCTCTGAATGGGGCTATACAGAAAGTCAGACTGCATGATCACAGTGTTCCTTTCTGGTCCGGGAAGCCATGTAAGCATCCTGCAGCACCTATAGGAGTCAGCTGAAAGCATTTTTATTGAAGGCATTTCCTTTTTAGTCATCACAGTGCTGACGTGAGCTCCAGGGCCAAAATAATCTCATGTGATTTTGGAGCCTTGAAATTGGTACTATAGGTGTGTTTTCACAAGGCTGAAACATCCCATGAGCCACTGCCTGAATGAACATTAAAGAGGAGAAAAACTAATGTGGCCCCATTAAAATCTCGGCCTTGAAGAATGTATGTACAACTGTCCCATTAAGAGCTAAATAACCTGGTTCACAATGGCACCAGGTTTAACATCAGTGTCCAAAGGGTTCACTGGCATGTGCATCTCTCTTTACCTGGGCACTCACATGACCCAGGGTTGCCAGCTCCCATGACAGGAGGTGCATACTTCTTAACTTGTTCATTGCCCATTTATAGCAGTCCCTGAAATCCCATTCTACGTGTACATATGCAACAAGAGCAGCACAAGTGATCTGGTACTCAACACTACATATGTGTTGTTCCTCTCTTAGGAGAAAACTTCACTGACCCCCACAATTCATGGGAGCAGGAGGACCAGGTGCACCACAGACTGCCAAAGGAAGATTTCAGGGGAGGTTGGGGCATGTCCATGGTTGTGGGAACCCCAGGTGTTTGGGAAGCATGGAGAAGACATTGGCATCCAGCGTAGCCTGAGAATTGAGTCAGCCTGGGAGGAGGACGGAAGCTATCGGTAGTGTGTCAGATCCAATGGGAGACTGAACCAGCAAGGTGCAAAAATCAGTGTTTCCCGCCACCTGACCGCCACTAGTGAAATACTTGAAGTTGCCTAATTAATATTCAACAATCATAAAAGAAAACTGGAGACCAAAATAAGTAGAAATTGTGAGAAAAGGAGTGTAATTCTGTGGCTTCCCAGAGGAAAGAGACCTTAAGACAAACTCAGAAACAGGAAAGCCCTCAGCGTTGGCCTGGAACTAACAATCAGGAAGAACAATTGAATTTCATCAGAACTGCAAAATTGTTTGTATACCCTTTTCTTCCTGACCCACAATATCACTCCTCCAACACTGTGATCTCACTTCTCTAGGTGCTGGACACACCACACAGAATCTACGTCTACATTGGTGGGGTGCCCTTGGAAGTTGACAAGATCGGGGCTGGGGTGGGGGTTGGCAGCCATTTTCTGCAGCCTGTAGAGAGGAGCTGGGAACCCAAGTGCTCCCCCAGCCCCTCTCTGCAGGCTGCAGGAAGCCCTGTCAAATTGATTAGACTCCAAACTGCTTGCCAATGGCAGGAAGCACCTGGAGACCAGATCAGGCTCCCAGCCCCTTGCTGCAGGGGACAGGAGCCATCTCCTAGCCCCATCTGCCTGATTGGACTCCCAACCCCGCTTCAGGGGTGCAGGACCCAGATTCTGATCCCACAGCCCACTGCTTACCAGAGGAGCCCACTCAGGCTCCAGAAGCCCAATCATGACTGGCGGTGGGGCAGGGGGTGGGGCCTAGGACTTCCTACCTTGTAAATTCAATGTAAAATCTTAAAATGACTTACAGGGCAGGAGTTATTAAGTCAGCTTAAGCAAGTGCTTAAATTGACTGAATCAATTCTGAATATAGCCCTGGATTTGCTGAAGTCAACTTAAGCTCCTAGTGTAAACATAACCAGTGATCTCACTCCTCCAGGACCAGACACACCAGACACTGACAACTCAGAGAAATACCTACTTACCCCAAGTTAAACTCTGGGTCTGCCTGCACCGGGGAAAGGGGTAGATGGTGAAGGAGCAACCTGCACAGCCTTTGTGGGGGGTGAAATGAGCCCCACAACCAGTTCAGGATGCACAGGGAAGGGGAGGGGGACAGACAGTGAGGATGTCAGTAGCCAGAGAAGTAAGGTCACTGGTGCTGTTAGGTGAACGTATTTATTGGTAGATGATGATGGGCAATAAGTTGTAAATGTAGAACACTGTTAGGAGCATGAAGCTGAAGTTTGTGAGCAGCATGTGGGCACAGAGGAACTGATCAGCATGGGGGCTTGCATGATCAGTTTCCAGAGTAGAAATTTTGCAACCATGTGAGCTAAGGAGAGAGCAGTAGTTGGGGTCAACCAGGAAGCTGGAAAACTTCCAAGCCAGGGAGCTGGGGAAGCACAGGCCAGTTGTGCCAATGGGGAATCATGGCTGATCTAGAGTAGGAAGCTACTTGGCCAAATGCTGGAGAATTGGGCACCGGCCTTACCACAAGTAACAGTAGAAGAGCATGGTGAGTGACGGGGGAGACCCACTGCAAAAGTCAGAACTTCATCTGGAAACTCATCCTTCTTTTTTGGATCATGGGGGTCCTAAACATATGTACAGTTAGCTTTCATGTAAAATGTGGCATACAGGCTTTTCTGCTTAGACATTACTAATACTATAGGAATCTATGATTCTTTATCATAAGCCAATTACTTAAACTTATAAGGAAACTGAAATCTGTACTTACACCGTAGAAGGAAAAGTTTACATGAGAGCAAATAGGCTAGATCTATAGGCTACACTAGTCACCTACATTGGAATCAACATGGGTAGAGCCCTGCAAATCCACGGATATCCACAGATATCCACATTATATCTGCATCCGCAGATACCACACGGATATCCGTAGACCATTTCTTGTGGATGCAGATAGGATACGGATCCACATATTTTTATCTGTACAGAGCTAGAGCCCTGCAAATATGAGGATATCCGTGGATATCCACATTATATCCGCATCTGCAGATACAACACGGATATCCGGGGGCCATTTCTTGCAGATGCAGGTCGGATATGGATCCATGTATTTCTATCCATGCAGGGCTCTAAACGTGGGCAAGCACCTGAAGAAAAAAGAGATGGTTCCTAACTTTTGTCAGTGTTCTTTGAGATGTGTTCTTCATGTTCATTCCAAGATACCGTCCCACCTAGCCCCTCTATTGCAAGTATTTGGGAAGAAGGAACTGAGTGGATGGAAAGTTGGCCAGGTCCCATAAAGCAGCACCATGAAGGTGTGACTGCAGGAAGCAGTAGAGCTGACCAGACAAATACAGCTAGGACAAGTTTCAAAAGGGTAGCTCTGTTAGTCTAGTTCTACAGAACAAGCAAAGAGTGCTGTGGCACTTAAAGACTAACACATTTACTAATCACATTAGCTTTCATGAGAATAACAAAGCTTCTTAGGGTGTGTTCACACAGCAGTCTTATTTTGAAACAACAGAGGTTGTTTTGAAATAAGAAAGGCCATGTTCACACGACGCACTGTTGTTTTGAAACAACGGCGCTGTTTTGAAGCAATGTAAACCCCATGTGTAGACAAAACAATGTTGTTTCGAAAGATTGTTTCGAAACAATGCCGTCTGAACATGTTGTTTCGAAACAACGGTGACTCATTTTGAAATAACTGTTGTCTGAACTTGCTATTTCGATTCCTGCTTTTTTCCTTTATTCGAATTAACAAACTGTTAATTCAAATTAACTTATTTCGAAATAAGGCGTTATTTCAATACAACTTGTATCGACATAACTTGTATCAAAATAACCCCCTGTGTGTGAACATAGCCTTAAACCCCATGTGGGGAAGAAACAACGTTGTTTCAAAACGATTGTTTTG
Organism: Podocnemis expansa; assembly: GCA_007922195.1. Taxonomy (NCBI): domain Eukaryota; kingdom Metazoa; phylum Chordata; order Testudines; family Podocnemididae; genus Podocnemis; species Podocnemis expansa. The sequence goes on from ML682169.1 coordinate 116,681, forward strand.
AAACAATGTCGTCTGAACATGTTGTTTCGAAACAACGGTGACTCATTTCAAAATAACTGCCCCCTTCTGTGCGTCATCACGTCTGGGCCCAGGAGACCAGCACAGACTGGTGGGAGTGGGTAGTGCTCCGAATCTGGGGTGACAAGCAGTGGCGGAGGAATTTCAGCATGAGCCAGGGGAGCTTCAACCACCTGGTAGCAGAACTCTTTTGCTCCTGCACTGAAGGGACACCAGCATGAGACCAGCTCTCCCTGTCAACAAAAGAGTGGCCATCGCTCTTTTGAAGATGGCCACTCCCGAGTCATACAGGTCTGTGGCACACCTCTTCAGCATAGGGATGTCCAGCATTGGGAATGTGCTGCTAGAGGCTACTAGGGCCATCAACAGGATCCTGCTGCAACACCTGGTCACTCAAGGGGAGCTGCAGGACACCATTGCCAGCATGGCCACCCTGGGATTTCCCAGTTGTGTTGGGATACTGGATGCCACGCACATCCCTGTGAGAGCCCTGGAGCACTGAGCCTCTGAGTACTGGAATCAAAGCAGGTACTACTCAGTAACTCTGCAGGCCCTTGTGGACCACTGGGGCATCTTTCAAAACTGTTATGTGGGTTGGCCAGGGAGGGCCCATGATGCCAGGGTCCTCCGTAACTCTGCCCTGTACCGCGACATGGAGGTGGGCACCTTCTTTCCCCCACCATAACATCAGTGTTGGGGGAGTAGAGGTGCCCGTCCTCATTGTTGCTGATGCAGCCTATCCCCTCTGGCCATGGCTCATGCACCCATACACAGGGCCCCTTGATCCCCGCCAGAAAGTTTTCAACTGCTGTATGAGCCACTGCCACCAGGTGGTCAAGTGGGCATTTGGCCAGCTGAAGGCATGATGGAGGTGCCTTCTTACGCACCTCCACCTTGCAGAGGAGACAATCACGGAGGTCATCAGTGCGTGTGTGGCCTTGCATAACTTCTCTGAGCTGTGGGGCGAGACTGTTGCTGCCACCTGGAAGCCAAAGCACAACTCCTCGATGGCCACTATGAGCAACTCACACCTGTCTCCCCACGGGAGCAGGCGTCACAGAGGGCTGTCACAGTTCATGATACACTTATGAACAGTTTTGCCACAGAGGAACTCTGAGGGCCAGGCCTGACCTGTCCCACCCCACCCTCTCCCCCATTCTCCCACAGCCAGCCCCCACCCATTCACCCACACTGTGAACCACACCCAAGAAAAGCATACACATGCACTAATATGTGTCTCAAACTGTTTATTGAACATAACGTGGGGGTTGGAGCAGGGAAGGGCTGGGGAGGGTTATGGGATGTGGAAATGTGGGGGAAGACTGGTGGAAGGACCTGCAACTTGGAGGGGGAGACTGTGGAGGAGGTTAGGGAGTCTGGGTGGGAGGGGAGTCCTTACGTGGGGCCTGTGTGGTGGTCTTGGGGGGGGGTCCCACACCCCTGCCCACAGCCACCCTGTGTCTGGGGCTGCCTCCAGGGAAGGACATGGGGAGGACCTCCAGCAGCCACTGGAGGGGCCATATGCTCCACGAGGTGCCGGAAACTGGTGGCCAGATCCTCCACCGCGGTGGTCAGGTGCCCGCTCAGGTGCTCCATGGCCAAGGCCTGTCACTTGAGTGCAGTGACCATGTGGTCATCTGCGGTCGCTGCCTGTTGCAGCAGGTGGAGCGCAGCATCCTGGTGACCGGCCTGTTGTCACTGCCATGCCTGGGCGGATGCCTCAGCTTGGTGGCCGAGCTCGTCAAAGCTCTCAATTATTTTCCCCCACATCTGGTGCTCCTCCTCCTCCTCCTCATTGGTCTGGGGGTTCCTGGTGGGCTCAGTGCAGCTGCACGGCAGGCGGCTGGGTGAACTGCTGGAGGGAAGCACAAAACAGGGTTGGCTCCTGCTGCCTGTTGGCCTTGTCTGTGTGCAGCCTGTCTGCAGCACACACCTCTGCCCTGACTGTCAGCAGGAATCTGGATCTGAGTCCTGTGGGACATTGCTCTGACGGCACACATGGTGTAGTGGTGCCCACAACGGTGAGCTGGACTCACCCAAGACTTGCTCTAGGGAATCTCCTAAGGCCACTTGCCAGTGGTGAGGCCTGCATGCTCTCCACCCTGCCCAAGATGCAGCTGCATCTTTTACACTCATCCCCTGTTAACCAACCCCAGGCATGCAGGGGGCTGTGACCCCGGTGCCACATGTCTCTCGGGTACCCGTGCCCATGGGAGGGCCTCTGCATCCTCCTGCCCTGTGCCCTACCTGTCCCAGTGCTATACCCCCTTACTGCCCGTGACCTGGGCTGACTCAGTCCTGCCTGTTTGTATGGGAGAGGAAGACTCACCAACAGCGGCTCCAGATGACCACCTGGATGTCTCCTTATCTGTCTCCGAGTTCCCAGGGTTCGGCATGTCACCAGACCCCTGTTCTTCCTTGGCAGTCTCTTCCTCCGGGACGGAGAAGAGCTCCAGAGTCCACGGCGCAACCTCTGGTTGTGGTGGTGGTATGCAAGGAGGCTGGCCAACATCGAAAGACTCCTCCAATTCCCTGTCCGCTTCCTCTGGGGCTGAGGTTGTGCTTGGGAACTGGCTGGTATTAATGGCCCGAGCTGGCAGGCCACTGAGCTGAGCCCACAGGAAGGCATGCAGATCCTCATAGAAAGGGCAGGTAGCTCATGTGCCTCCCTGGTGAGGGTATGGTCCTGTCACAGGGCCTTGATTTTGGAGCGCACCTCTCAGTGGTGCGCTTGTGGCCCTGGGCAGACAGCTCCGCAGCTCTGTCTGCATAAATGTCCTGGTTCTGGTGGCTGGCCTAGACCCAGGTAAGGATGTCTTCCCTCCTCCATATATTGAGGAGGCACTGGACCTCCTCTGTGGTCCAAAGAGGGGCATGCCATCTCCCCTCAGAGCCACGAGAGCCACGTGCTGCCTGGCACTGGTGGGGGACAGCAGTTCCTTGTTCCTGTGGGAGGAAGGTCAAACGCATTATTTCAAAATGAACAGCCATTTTGAAATAAACTGGGTTTAAGCTGTTTTGTAATGACGGCTTTTATTTCAAAATGAGAGAACCCATAATTTTGAAATAAAAATATGCCGTGTGGACCAAATTTCTTTTATTTCAAAATGACCAGTGTTATTTTGAAATAAAAGAGGCATGTGGGCACACCCATCATCTCTCTGCACCCTCCCTATCCAAGTGACAGTCTGTGCAGTTCCTCTAGATGGGATAGAGAGGAAAAGACCATCCCTGCACAAGCTTTAGGACTCTTGCTGATCACTCAATGGGGCTCAGGAAGCTGCATATCCCCATGGCAGGGTATCACCCGATGAGGTGTTATGTCTAAGCCTGAAAAATCTCAACCAGTCTCAGATATTCAGCACAGGGCTCAGCAGCTGTGAGTAAAAGTGGATGTTCAGAATCTATAACAACCGGCAGCCACACAGAAATGCTGACAGTTAAGTGAGCATGTCTAATCACTAGGGCTATGCCTGCACACAGGTAGCTAAATCAACTTAAATTGATTTTATAAAATCATTATAAAATCATTAAATCAATTTAAGTTAAATTGTTTTAACAGGTCCGCACCTAAAAATCAAATTGAAATAGCATGTCCAGGGACAGGTCTTGCTATTTCGATTTAGGAGAGGGGCACCATGGGAGGTGTGGCAAAATGGCCTTCTAGAAGGGCAATGCCTTCACCCAATACATGAAAAGAGAAAGGCACCCTGGGATGGAAGAAAGGGAAAACCGTTAAATCGAAACAACCATTATATCAAAATAACACGTCCACACAATGTTATTTTGATTTAACAGTTTTGATCTAACCCTTGATTCATTTGCAACCCAGGTTTTATTGAATCACTCTAACTTTTCTTTTTTTGAAATGACAGAGCTCATCATTTTGAAACACAAAAACGTCTTGTAGACCTAACAGTTTTTAAATTGAAATAACCAGTTTATTTTGATTTAAAACCTATGTGTGGACATTCCCTAGCTCCTCCCCCCCCCCGACTGAGGATTTAGCAGTGCAGAACCAGTCTTGTGAGTTTGCAAGGTTCAGTTTGCCCTGACAATCTGAGCTTCTGTTATCAGTAAGCCCTTTCTTCACTGCGGAGGAAGGCTCTTAGGTGGAAATTCTCCAGGGTCTATTTCCCACTCTTCCTGCTGCTCACAGAGCTCAGGGAATTGTCCCAGAGTTGTCACCAACCTGAGAGTCCACAGGGACTGTACAAGGGAATAATAAAAGCTCCATGCCATCACAGTGAATGTCAGATGTGTGATCATATACTGATTCTCAAGTCATTGTGAGGAGATTTCTGCTCTATCTGCTGCATGGAATTTCAGGGAATATACGGTTTCTTCAATAAAGTTAATTACAAGGACTTGAGAAGATATTGAATCAAGAGAATCTGGTAGGAATTCTTGAACTGTTTAATATTTTCAGAATCATGAAATTATTTATGTACTAAAGGTGGAAATCAGTGTTTATTTTAAATACTTTATAGACATACTACTTTTTTAAAGATCATTTATTTGTCTCTTACTTCGAATTCTTTGCTGTTCCAGAATCTTCCTTTTTTTTGGTCTCTGTGTTTTGTTTTGTTTTGTCTTTTTCTGATTTGCTCAAGTTTTTCAGTTTAGTATCTTTGCTGCTGTGTGAAGAAGTTGAATCAATGTGTACCCTTTGCTGTGAGCATCTGTGATACCAGAGATTTCACAAGAGTGTGTCACACAGGGTTTTACATATTGCCCAAATTCTGCTCCCACATTCCACTTTCACTACAGGTTAACACTAGGGTCGCTGAGAGGAAAATAAACACCTCAATGTTTTGAAATCCCCATCGTTCATGCCTGGTCTCCTAATACATCATAAACTGGGTGCTTCTTTCAGACTCTTCCAGCACCCTAAAAGAATAGCTCTCAATGTTTCAGGACCAGTAGCTGTGATTTGCACAGCAGTAAACCTGAAGAGTAGCATAAATGGTTAACTTTGGTTCTATAGAGCTTAATAGCATACCTTTCACCCAGGACCCAGATTTTACCCTAAATCCACATTTAGGGACTTAAGAAAATGGCCTGATTTTCACTGGCCATGACCTTCCGTTCACTTCAGCTAGAGTTGTCCTGCATTTGCTAAGGGTGCCTGAGCTCATCTGGACCAGAGAAGAACAGAATGAAAGTGGCTGAAATCTTAAACCCCCCAGCTGCGAAGTTGAAAAGAATATTTTGGGGGGGTGGAGAATTGCTCTGTGTTCCCCTGTGCCTCTGGCTCTGCAGAACGACAAGGGTTAAAATACAGTAAAACTATGTTGCTGCCTTAGAGCGAGCCAGGCAGTGTTGGAAATGTCACTAGCGGAGCTCCAGGAAGACAGTGTATGTATACGTGAGATGGGATGAGCAATATACAGTGCTGTGAAGTCCTGGAAGAAGGTGAATTAAGGAATGGGTGCCCTGCCTAATTCACACACCAAAGCTGTGTAATTCAGCCTCCTGCAATCTCCCTTTGCAGTGGGGTGTCTCATACTGTAATGTTGTGGTACAGTGGGCAGAGTGCGGTCAGGGACGTCAGGCAAGATGTGTTCTTATCAGTGTTGTTCTGTGTCTGGCGCTGATATTAGTTTGACTGCGTATGTGAATGTGTGCGTGAGTAAAATGAGACAACACTCACGATCGAGGAAACCAGCACAACCACGGATCCTTATAGAAATGACGGTGCTAGGCTAGGCTTTATTGAAACTATGCAAACAATCCATATCAACAGATTTGTTGGCAGCATTGGTGCTTTCAATGCAATGGAACAGCTCAACTGACAGCAGGACTGGCTGTCACCCTCTCGGCTGCATGAAGTCTGAGCTGTAGGGTTCCTACTTGTATACCTTATCTGCCTTCAACTTAATTGACTAGTGCATCCCTCCTTTGATGCCACCTCTTAATTTGCTAGGTCCCTGGGCATTACCATCCATCAAGGTGCCATGACTTAGCCAAACCTCTCCTTTGTACAGGTCACTTCGACCCAGCATACCTCCTTATCTCTTTTGACATGAGACCGGGCTAGCACCACCTTTCTCCAAGTCTTTATCCAAGTACACTCTCATCTTTGTCTTAGTACTTTCTCATCTTTGTCTTGTGCCAATTTTGATGAGGTTATCATGGTCCCATGCCCTATGTGCATTCCATTCAGGCCTACTTTCCTGGATTGCTTCATTAGGCCTCAAGTCAATACCTAGATGCTTCTACTTATCTTTCTTAACCTTTTACTTTCTCCTACAAATGTAATGTGGACTCACTGGAGTAGATTGTCTCTAACAGCTTCTTCCATCCAGCTCATCCTTCCTCCTGTGTCCAATGCCAACATACCCACGGCAACTTCAGTAACTTCCAACTGTGATCTAATGGGAGATGATATTATCAGTGTTCTTGTGTGTTCCCCATGGGTGTCCGTGTGGCTGTGGGTGTGTGTTTCTCTGTATAAATGTTCCCTTTGAATTTTTGTTTCCTCAGATCTTTGAGGGAGAACTCACTCTAGTTCTCTGAAGCCTTGCTTAGTCCTCTGATGGGAACTTTCTAAGCTTGGTGGTCCTGAACCCAGATGCTCCTTTGGTTAACAGTTTGTTACCCCAGAACTCGCATGCAGGTTTTAAGCTGCCAGAAGGCAACAAATATCATTCAATTGCCTCCAAACCAAATTAGTTCTGAGATGGAGGGTGGGATCATTGCAACCCAAATGGGTAAAACCCCTAGTGGAAAACACGGCTGCAGCCTGCCGATCAAGAACAGATTCAGGGCAATGAAGAAACTTAAAACAAGAATTTCCTTCAAAACAAGTATTAACATTTATTTAAAAAGATGTTAAACATATTTTCATTTACTTTAAGATCTTACAGAAGTATCATGAGATTCAAAGACTGAAAAATAATCAATACTTGTACAGTATTTCTCAGCAAGCTTTACAGAGTGACAGTTTAGGATGGAATACTCTCTGCTGGGTTTTCCTTCTTACAGTTACAGACTCATAATTACAAACTAAATAGCAAGACAAAGTTTAAAGCATTAGGAACTAATACAAAACACTTAAACTATAACATCCCATAAGCAAGGGCCGGTTGCCCATGGGATGGGGAGATCTCAGGTCTTAATATTACTCCTTTTCTAAACCTAGTCTGGGTTCCTTGTTTCACACTCTTCTGGGCAGTTTACTTTTTAATCATAAAATTACTTTGTAAGGATTGGGCCCCCTGTCAAGAATGAGAAAGTCTGTTGGTCTTCAAGCCTTTCTCGCTGTCCTCCCCTCCTTGGGACCCTTTTCTTACCCCAAAGTTGAAAGAAAAATCAGTCTCTTTACAGCAAATGGTGGGTCTCTTCACAGCAAATGGAGGCTTGCAGCTGGTGTTCGTAGAGCTCTTCTCTCCTCAGCTTCTCTGGTCAGCTCTGCTGGGGTTGCCGCGGAAACTGGAACTTAGGCAGCTCAGAATGTTCTCGAAGGCTTGCAACTGCAGTTGCTCTGAGACTGGAGCTACAAAGTATCAAGCTGTTGCTCACAGACTATACGCAGGACTCAATTGGCTGCCTGTCTGAGAGTGTATGAGAGTGAGAGATTGGAGTGCCCTTCTGCAACTAAGTCCGGAGACCCAGCTCAGAAATTAAGTCCTGAGTCACTGCTCAGAGGCTAAGTCTTGCGAATGCCCTTATGAGACTCAGCCCCGCGACTTAGCTCATACAGTTCCACTAGAGACGTTGTTACTCTCTCTAGGGATGAGTGTGAGTGAGACTCCTTAGTGCAGCGGGAACATAGCCAGAGGCCAGTGGAACACAGTAAGGAGTGGGAGAGATCTCCGAAGTCTGGCTGCCATACAGCACCTTTTATTCACTCTCTTATCACTCTCATCTCCTCTTGACTAATCACAAAGGTGATTTCACCTCCACCCAATTGGAAAAAGGGTGATTTCACCTATCACCTGATCAAAAAGCATGTTCAGGGTGAAATATTTAAAACTCCTGGGCTGGGGCTGCTTTCCTCTGGCTTTTTTCTGAGAGCCACAGTTTTTCTTTCAAGAGTCACATGTGGCTCCTGAGCCACAGTTTGGCCATGCCTGTTATAGACTATTCTCAAATCCCTTCTTATTTCTCCTTCTTTGAAGTGACAATCCCGATATTCTCTGCCTCTCTTCCTTGGGGTGTTTTCCTCTGGTCTTTGATGATGCTTATTGTTCTTACCTGCACCCTCTAGTTCGTCAACATGCTGTTCGAAAACGCTGCTAAGTTGTGTCCAGAAGAGTCCAGAGGAACGTGACACATTCATTGATTAATCTCATAGCACTATATTTACAGTTTTATTCCCCATCTTATTATCCTATGTCCAAACAACAGCAGTTGCACAAAGGACCCCCAATAATCAACTTCTTTGCATCCACAAAACACTCACAACTTTTTGTTCCCGATCCCTGCTCTTACAGCTTATCACTTACCCCCATCCAGAAATGAAACATCAGGCCTCACAGCCCCAAGGGCCTCATTGCCCACTCTTTGAGTAAGGGCAGCTCGCCCTCCACCTGTGGCTTCTCCCTTTGCTGGCAGTTTTCCCCCTTCTCTCCCTGCATTTTGTTCCTAGGGAACTTTATACTCCCTGCCTAACAAATACTGGGAGCTGCTCATAATCAACTTACTCTGTGCAAGCTTTCCCTAGCCTTTTCCCATTCCTTCCAAAGTTTGCATCAATGGAAGGAAGCTGACTCCACTTGGGCTCTCCAACTAGCCTGTCAGTCAGCAGTCTGTTTAGTTTCCGTACCTGCCTGAACTTTGTGCAGGGTTTCACACATTCATGTACCAGGACAACCAGTCCCTATCCTAAATTTATACACGAGTCACAGCCTTCTTAGGTTTTGAGGCGCTCACAATTTTGACTCTAAAGCTCATATACTTTGCACTTATGAACTTCAAATGACATTTCCCTTCATAACAAACAAGGTGTCTTGCTGTATTTTCATAGACTAACCTTTTTTTTTTTAACTGCATGAGCTTTTGTGGGAGAAAATCCCACTTAATCAGATGCTTAAAAATGGAGAATAGAGATACATGGAGAACACCATTTTTCAAGTGTCTGACAAAGTAGGGTTTTTCTTTCACAAATATTCATGTAATAAATAAACGTCTTAGTCCTCTAAGGTACCCCTAGGTCTCTTGTTTGTTTTTCTGAACTAGACTGACACAGCACCTGTGTTGGAACTTGTAATCTCCCATACTAATGCTCATTCACTGTGGATTTATATGCTCTCATTGGGGGCATCTCTGGAGAAGAAAATGGCTATAATAATTTTATGTCATTTCCAGAAGTTGCCATCTCCCTGCTGACTCACTTTTTATATTAATAACATCTGTTCCTTTGATTTCCAACAGTGTGTAACTTCCCTCACTGTGCTTCTCTTGTTTCACAGGAACCCTCAGCATTTCTCATCTTCATCAGCATTTTGGTCAATGGATGGCAGATTTCAACTTTACACCATCTGGCCCATCCATATTCATCCTAAAAGGCATCCCTGGGCTGGAAGCTGCCCATGTTTGGATTTCCATCCCTTTCTGTATCATCTACATCATCAGTCTGTTGGGAAATTTCACTGTTATGTTTGTTGTCATCAAAGAGAAGACCCTGCGCCAACCCATGTACCTGCTTCTCTGCATGCTGGCACTCACAGACATTGGCACGTCTACCTGTATTGTGCCAAAGGCACTGTGCATATTTTGGTTCGGTTTCAAAGAAATAACTGTGAATGGCTGCCTCACCCAGATGTTCTTCTTTCATGCAGTTGCTGCTATGCACTCAGCTGTCCTTGTTACAATGGCCTTTGATCGTTATGTCGCTGTATCTGACCCTCTGAGATACACCACCATCCTCACCAATGTTCGGATAGCTAAGTTAGGTCTCCTTGGTTTGATACGAGCAGTTCTCTTGGCTCTGCCAGGAACCCTGATCATATGGAACTTGCCATTCTGTGACAATCGCGTTATTCTCCACACATACTGTGAAAACATGGCTGTGGTGAAGCTGTCGTGTGGGGATACCTCAATCAGTCGGAGGTACAGCTTAGTGATAACCATTGTGATCACTGGGGTAGATCTGACACTCATGGGCCTATCATATGGGCTGATCCTCAGAACTGTCCTCCGGATCAAATCCAAGGAAGCACACCAAAAAGCCCTCAACACATGTACAGCTCATATCTGTGTGATAATGATATCTTATATTTCCTCTTTCTTCTCCTCCATGACACATAGGTTTGGTCAGGGTGTTGCTGCCCATATTCATATTCTCTTGGCCAACCTCCCTGTCCTAATTCCCCCCATGCTTAACCCTATTATTTATGGAGTCAAAACCAAAGATCTTCGTGACAAACTGAAAAAATATGCTTGCAAAATGTGATTGCCTGGGGCTACTGTCTTACAACCTGCATAAAAAAAAGGGGGAAGAATATTTACTTGTTAACAAGGATTACTTTGCCCCATGTGGCTAAGCTCAGCCTGGAGGCATTTCACAGTTTTCAAACCATTGTTTTCATCACACCATCAGCAAGCACTGATCTCACTTTTGCTGACTTCCTTTTCTCTCACCATTATCTGATTTCTTTTAGAGTCATTTGTCATGTTTCATCACCCACATACTGTGCCACTCACCATTTCCGTGACTGCCATTCAAACGGAATTAATGGCACCTCATATGCTCTGAAGCTTATATTCCCTCAGTATGGGTGTTGATTCTCACCATTCCTCACTTGCTCCATTTTTTATTCTTTTGCTCTCCTCTTGTGTCACAAGCTCCCCAATTCTACAACCAACAGACCCCAACTATCCCTTCGACGCCTAAGTTTCCCTGAATAGGTATCTCTGAATCCATCTCCAGTAAACACTTGGGATTTTCCCTTCTAGTCTTCCCCAGTAAAGAATGGGATGCAATATTTCTTTTTCTTTCCCCATCTCGCTCTACAATTACATGCTTAAAAGTGGCATTGTCTTTAACATTTTGATCATCACATTGATTAGTCATGGGGATCTGTCTCAAAATACCTTATAACCATGGAACGTTAATGTTCTTCTGTTAGGGTTCACGACCCTGATAGAAGTAACCAGTCTGCAAGCATAACTTTCTCACCCTGCCTGCAAACAACCTGTTTACTCCTTATAGGGTTATCCTATAAGCCTCTCCAAAATTGTCTCCTCCCGTCTTGTCTAAGTAAGGTCACAGTAGGAATCGGAAATCTTCTGGGATTTCCTTCAATAGGAAAGTAGCTAAGGATAGTATTGTCTGAGAAAAAAATGTGACTTTAAATAAATGTGTCTAGAGGTGCAGGTCCTGAATTCAGGAGAGTTGGAAAAATCCACAAGGGTAATCTGTAATGACCAGCTGCTATCATACATCAATTTTTTGTTTGAAACATCTGTCAGCTCCCGGGAAGGACACAGTTCCCAGGAGTGGGTTCTTGTAACAGCAAATCAAAACAATTATGCCGAGTGGGAGCTAGGACTGATCTGCAGGGCCACATTTGGGATATTGGTACTGGTGTGCCACATGTAACGCAGCATCGGTGCATGGTATGTGGCTGGGGAGAGCAAGATGGGGCCCTATTTGTATTGCTGTCTGGATCCAGGAGACCATTTATGATTAAATTTCATACTAATATTTCATACTTGAAATAATCTAGCTGTGGCATGTGTGGTACCAATAGAAAGGTTGCAACTTGCTAGGAATGATTCCATGGCTTACATGTTGGTTTAGTATCTGTACTGGAAGTTAGGAATATGTTTATTCTATTTGTATTGTAATTTATTTGATTTGATTCTGAAAAACTCCCCAGATTGAATGTCTCCAGTGTTTGTCTCCTTAAAGGATCATCAAGTGAATCACAGATTACGAGGGCCCCAGAGAAAAATCTATCGAGCCGCTAGGACTTGCCCATGTGACTCAACTCCATTTAGATTTTGAAAAACTCCACGCAACATGGGGAAGGCCAGAGATGGTAAAACACAGCAGAATCAACTCCATTTTTTCTTCAGTGTCAAGTCTCCAACCAACACCCAGCTCTGGAACCATTCCTCTACAACTGGTCAAAGGACTGAGTCCCAGCCAGATGCTGGGCGTATGTCAGAGGAATTGGACTAAACTGCAAACTCCAAATTCTTCCAAAGACTCTCTTTATATGGACTCTAAATCATTTGTATGTATGTGATTTACTTTGTCCCTTTAACAAGGGTCTTTAACTCACAGCCTGTAGGCTGCATGTGGCCTCTATAGTTATTTCCTGCAGCCCTCAACAACCCTATCATTATCTATATTTGCAAAAGGTTTCAGTGGTGAAGCCCTTGGGCTTGGGTAATAGTCATCATGCGGCCTTTGTGGTGATTTGAGTTTGAGACCCCTGCTTTATCATCTCATGGTTTGTTTCTTTTCTTCTTATATTAAACCTTTAGTTTTTGTTACTAAGGCTGTGTTCACACAGCACTCTTATTTCGAAACAACAGAGGTTGTTTCGAAGTAAGAAATACCCTGTTCACATGATGCATGGTTGTTTCGAAACAACTTAAACCCCATGTGGGGACGAAACAATGTTGTTTCAAAATGATTGTTTTGAAACAATGCTGTCCGAACATGTTGTTTCAAAACAACAGTGACTTGTTTCGAAATAACTGTTGCCTGAAACTGCTATTTCGCTTTGAGCTTTTTTCCTTAATTCGAATTAACAAACTGTTAATTCGAATTAAGTTATTTTGAAATAAGGCATTATTTCGATATAAGTTGTTTCAACACAACTTGTATCGAAATAATGCCTGTGTGTGAACACAGCCTAAAGGATAGGTTGGCATTGTGGAATTTAGGTAAGATCCAAAGCTGTCTTGTTATAGTTAATGTGGCCAACCCTTTGGGTTCAGGGGAAACCTATTTCTTTAAGAGACCCACAGGCTACGTCGGGACCAGAGATGTTGATGTGCAATAAAGGGGGCTGTTTTGATTATTTTATGCCTCACGATGACCAATGTGTGGGATGAGAAGCATATTTTCTCACTGATTGGAAGACTGGTTTACCACCATCAGCACTGGTGAGTCTGGCCCCAGGTTTTGAAGCTTGTTCTGATGTTTGCACATACAGGTGGTTATCCCAGGAGGCCCAGGTCACATTTTGCATAGGACCCGTGTGAGGAGCTGTCACCATACAAAAAGCCATGCAGACTGGTCTGACACACTGTTAGTTGTGTATACCCTAACATGTGATTGGTATATCACTCACCCTGGCAGTGTAGCTATGTATTGTCTAATGCAAGTATAAAATTTAAGGTGTGTTTTGCAATGCTGGCATCATGCTGACCATTATGGCTCTAGTAGCATGTGTCTGGCTGTGTCACGTGTACCAGCACCAAACTCTGGTGTGTAATGTGTGTCTCATGTGGCTTGAATAGATCCAGGCAAATACAAAGCAAAGTGAGGGTTACGTCATGCTGTGCTCATGAAACAAGTGGGCGGGACCAGCCTGAGCATCTGATAAGGCAAAGTTTATTTGACAAAAGTGGTGGATATCTTGCACTTGCTGAACATGGCTTTGCACCTCACTCCAGAGTGTGATGAGGAAAATTGTTAAAGGCAGAAAATTTATTTATTTATTTATTTATTTATTTATTTATTCATTCACTCATTCATTTTCTGGAGATGTTCTTTGTGATCTGTCTACAAAGCAACAGACCGATAGCCCACAGGGGGAGAGTGGCTGCCTAAAAGTCTCAGCTCAACCAGACTTTGTAGTAAGAATAATTGTTAAAACTGGCAAGGCTATTAAGGGTTAAATTTTGTTTGTATGGCTATTTATCTTTTATTTCCTTCTCTTCAATCTGACATATATTCTGTTTTCTCACTATTGTTACAAATGATGCTCCTCACGCACTTTGAATTGTCCTTCTCAAGCTTTGGTAGCCAGCTTAAGAACAGCTCTCCCTCCTCCAAATGCCCAGTGCTGCAGTTTTCCAGATTCTCTTGCCCTGGAGCTAGAATCGCCACACTGCATGCCATGAGGGCTGGGACCCTATAGTCCATCTTGGCAAGGTTGGTCTGACTGTCTGTACCTTGTAGGTGCCAACAGCAACAGCTATTAATCAGTTTTATCCCTCTCTGCTTCTCTCTGCTTTATTCTACTTCACATAAACCTCCACTCCTCAAACCACAACACCCAAAACTCACTGTTCTGTCACATTCATTGTTTCTTCACCTGCTTGAGTGTCTACCATTGCTGCCTCTGTATCGACCATCATGTTTCCCCTGCCTCTTCTCTCCAACACACCAAACAAACCACCAACATGTTCCAAAAATATACAAGAATATGCACACTTGCCCCAAAACACCCCCTCCCAACTCCCACTAAACTCCCCCATTCGCAGCCGCATTTCACATGGACCAACAGAGGCCACTTGTGGTTCTGCCTATGTGTTTCCTCCCCAGCCCTCCTTATGGCACCAGTTCTCTTTTCAAATTTAAAAGCCAGGGGTTGTAGGAAGGGTCTCTGGAGGGCCCAGGTGCTCTCTGCCTTTGGGAGGGAAAGTACTCCTTAATTTTCCTGCAGGAGATCCATATGGATCCAGCCACTGAGGCCAGTTGGTGCCTACAATGGGGGGATGGAGTTGTCCTGAGTCATCCCACCACCCTTCTGGGTGAAATGGCCACCCTGTTCCCCTTGGCCTGCAGCCTGAGTTGCTGGGTATTGCTGAGTTCATGCCTGTTCCCTGCTGCCCCCAAGTCTGCAGTGATGGGCCAGTGTTGAATTTGGTCAACATCTAAGAGCCAACATTGGGCCTGAAGCACACGTTAAACTTCATTTTTTGCAGGTGGAGGGAGATCTGTCATACAGTTCCCAGCTGGACAATATTTACTTCTCATTGCACCATCTTTCAAGAGCCCACTCTTCTAGTATCCTGCCATCCCTGTTCTTGGATCAATGCCTGCTGATGGTGACAACCTCTTTCTTGGGTGGAGAGGCCAGGACTGGCTTACTAGCATTTCAACAACAGCCTGCTGGGGAACTTAGGCTTTGTGGCATCCTTCTGTGAGTTGAGGCTGGCCTGGCAGGGGCAGAAGCCTGTCTTTTTCCTCAGCATGACATTTGTGGAAAAGGGGTCAGTGCACATTTATTTCTTCTGTCACAACTACAGTTGGGGAACCAGCTAGTGAAGGGGTCCAGGGACAGAGCAGTTTCAGTGGGAGGTCTTAGAGCTGGACAGGTATCTGCTGCCAGCCCTGAGGATCCATCTCTCTGAGGACTGTGCTGGGAGAAATAGAAGGAGCTTCAGGTGCTCAAAGACCTTCAAACCATTTGGTAGCATATGAGTCCACTGCGCTATCTGGGCATTTGCCTTTCTGCCATCTATCACTTCCTGGATGAGAACTGTCATGATTTGGAGGACAGGATTTCTGAATGGCTGCAGAGATGGACAGGACAGCTGTGGTGCCTTTTCCTTCAGGGGAGAGTACTGGTTATTAACCAGTTCATCCTGTCTATGGTCTGGTACTGACTGAACACCTTCATCATGACCCTGAGTTTTTTTGCCAATCTTCTGAAGACAATTCTTGGGTTATTTTAGCCACTACTGCCCTGAGTCTCTGCAGGAATCCTGGAGTCTTCCTCTCAAGGAGGGAGGACTGGGACTGTACTGTGTCTGCTGCCAAGCCCTCCAGACACTCCTTTATTGTACAGGTAGTCCATTGTGGAACCACCTGCACAAACTTTCCTCTGCCACTTCTAAGGGATCCAGGACAACTGGCAGTTCTTTTATCTCCACCTGAGACATCTTCTGCAACATCTCTCTGAGCTGCTGATCTTATAGCACCACCTTCTCCAGATCTAGAGGCCTGTCTCGGCCTGCAGGTCCATTGTGCAAACTTAGGTAGACAACCTCTTTGTGGATTTCCTGCTACATAATTCTCATCTTAGTGTGTAGGTGGCAGAGTCCCTCTTGGTAAGGTGGAGACTAGTCCTCTCAGGTGCCATCAGTGTCAGAGACCTCCTGGACTATGCTCTGGGGACTGGGTGGACCTCCTTGTGCAGGCTCAGCACATAGGGTTCTCTGCCTTTCAAACTCCTCAGAATGTATTAGAGAGGTGAGGGCATCCTTGTCCCATAGATGCACAAGTGTACCTCCAGTAGGCCCTGTGAGAGGGTGCTACTCACCCCTCATTCAGTCTCCAGAGCTTTTATTCAGCCCCAGCCCTGTGAGCCCCCATGGTTACCCTCACCCCATGCACCTAGCAAACTGACAAACTTGCAGCTGGTTCATTTTTGAGCCATGCCTTTGAATCATCTGTACATGCTCTTGCTCCAGACCAGGTACAAAATGGCAGGACCTGATAGCAGCAGTGGAGAGTGAGGACCCTGGTGGGCCACCCTGTGCTTCAACTTAACCCCACAGTCTTCTAGCGTCATCAGCTGGTGGTTCTTTCATTGAGCTGTGAGCCAAGATGTGTGCCTGACTTGGTTTGCCCCTTATCCCAACACCTGCAACTTTTCTGTCACCTCACTCCCCACCCCTCCTTTTTTTTTACACACTCCTATCAGTGGCCCCACAAAGTCATGGGATCTACTCTTCAAATGCGTCTCGGACCTTGCTGAAGCATCATTTACAACGCCAGAGATATATGGTTGTGTGAGAGGGGTTTCTGGAAGTTTGGGGCCATTTCTAGTCCCTGGTCGCCTCATCAATCCAAGCAGTGTTTCACTGGACAGCACCCACTGGTTCCCTTGACACCTTCCAGGATCAGTGGGCATTGTCCAGGGTTCTCTGCATAGTGTCCCCTTCCAAGTACCGTGTTTTGAACCATTGACTCGCATGCCTATCCCTGTTCTTTAATTCATTGTCCACCACACACAACTTAATCTGGGCCCAAGGCTTTCCTCTAGGTGGGGAGAGGGGTTTTAGCAGTGGGCAGGCTTACACCCACTCATGACCTGGCATTCAAATAGGTAGAGCATTAGGTAACCATCTGGCCTGAATTTACCAAACTAGCTACTGAAACAAAGGGTTGCTATTTTTTATTTGTTAGTTTTTAATAACATTGAGCTATCTGTCAAATAACAAGGGAAAGCTCTCATTATATGTCCAGCACAGGCTTTATTAGACTACAAAAACTACTGACTCCAGGAGGAGTGGGCTGCATTAGCAACAAAACTATGAGTGGATGATCAAATTCACAGTCAGAAACCCAGTCCTGGTACTTGTATCCAGCCGGCAGTTTGGCAGATATTTCCAGTTGATGAGTGATAGCAGCTTGGCTGTTCCAGAGTGACCCATTTGGACTGTTTCAAACTTTCCTGAAGCATGAAGTCTTTTCTTTGTTTATTTTCTGTGTAAATTGTCTATGTTTGTTTTCCCTGATTATTTCTTTCTTGCACCAGTGATTTTTCTATTAAATAGGCTTTTTGTTTTTTTTGACTCAAGTCTGTGTTCAATCTGAGTCCCACGGTGACCTCACAATTGAAGGAAATTTTCATGTCATGGGGAAGATGAAACAGATGGGAAAACTCTAAGTGCCTCCTAGTAAGGAATTCAGGGAGACTGACTCTGGGAGATGCAGTATTGGAAGAGATTTTGGGGGTTTGTGCATGACAGAGTTGGGGACCTTGTGACAGCAGAGAAGGGCAGATGAATCAAAGATGGAAAAGCATGAGGAAGGTGAGTATCAGCACCCATACTGATGTAAAATAATACTGAGAGCATTTGAGAAGGCATCACCCCTGGATGCTTAGTAGTCAAGAAAAAGCTGATGTGAGGAATAGGGAATACAGGTGACACTGAAAGATATCCTATTATGGTCAGAGAGATAGAAATCAGCAACAGAAACAGCAGTGCTTGGTGATGGAGTGGTAAGACATTAAACGTGGGGAACTTTTCAGACTGTAACGACAGTCCTGCAGCACTTTATCTATTAAAAGATGTCTTCAGACATAAGCTTGCCTGTGCTCCAACCCACTTTGTCAGACACACCTGTAGAAGTGGGTTGGAGCCTATGAAAGTTTATGTCCAAAGAAATCTGTTAGTCTATAAGGTGCCACAGGGCACTCATTCTTTTTTTGTACACAGACTAACATGGCTACAACTCTGGAAATTTTCAGACTGTGAAATGCCACAGGGCTGATCTCAGACAAATAGGCACAGAGCACTATTGATTAATGACTAGATAAGAATGCCTCTATTCATGAAGCTCTCAAATCAACAGCCCCAGGCAATTGCAGTCTACAAATATATTTCTCAATTTTGTCACGAAGCTCTTTGCTTTTGACACTATAAATGATAGGGTTGAACATGGGGGGGACTAGTATACAGAAATTACTCATGAGGATATGAAAATGTGCGCCAATGCCCTGACCATACCTGTGTGTGAGAGAGGAGAAGAGGGAGACAGTATAAGAAATCAGGATTACACAGATATGGGCTGTGCAGGTGTTGAGGGCTTTCTGGTGGGCTTTCCTGGATGAGAGGCTGAAAACAGCCCTGATGATCAGCCCGTAGGACAAGCCAATGAGTGTCAGGTCTAACCCAGTGATCACAGATATTGTTACCAGGCTGTATATCCGGTCGAGTGTGGTATCTGCACATGACATCTTCACCACAGCCATGTGTTCACAGAATGTGTGCAGGATAACATGGTTGCCACAAAATGGCATTCTCTGCAGGCGTAGGGGCAGTGGTAGAACGAGGAGAACAGCTCGTGTCAAGCCTAGGAGCTCTAACTTAACTGTTCGTGCATTGGTGAGGATGGTAGCATATCTCAGAGGGTCACATATTGCTACATACCGATCAAACGCCATTGTCACAAGGATGGCAGATTGCGTAACAACCACCATGTGAATGAAGAATATCTGGGTGAGGCAGCCTTCCACAGTGATCTCTTTAAAACTGAACCAAAATATGCACAGGGCCTTTGGCATGACTGAGGTAGACAGGCCAATGTCTGTGAGTGCCAGCATGCTGAGTAGGAGGTACATGGGCCTGTGCAGGGTCTGCTCTTTGATGACAACAAAGAGAACTATGAAATTTCCCAGCAGGCTGATGATGTAGAAAATAGACAAAGGAATGGAAATCCAGATGTGGGCAGCTTCCAACCCAGGGATTCCACTCAAGATGAAAGATGACTGGTGGGAGGGAGTGAGGTTGAAAGCTGCCATCAAGTGGTCAGAGAGATGATAAGATCAGAAATGCATGGGTGCCTGTCAAGGGAGGAAGAACAGCAAAGGCAGTTACGCATGAGATAACAAATAGTACCATCAATATTTTATTATTAAAAGGGAAGAAGGATAGTGAGTTGCCCAGGTTTGCTAAGCCCCCCCAATATATTTAGGCCATGATGCATGCCAGAGATGCCATCCAAGGGAGCTAAGAAAACTCGGTGAATGAGGATCATCTTAGGAGATGACATTCAATGTTAATTAGTGCAATATATGTGCTATTGAAAAGAAATTCTTACTTATGTCTATGAACTTAGGACAGGGACTGGGTGGCTTGATACAGGCATCTGTGCAAGCCTTCTCCAAGTGCCAGCTTAGATAGAAACTAAGCAGAATGTTGTCTTATAGGGTTCTTGGGAAGTTCAGGCTTATTTACCCCCTGCCTCTTCTGCCCTGATTGTAGGGAATTGGGAAAGGCTGAGGAAAGCCTGCGTGGAGTGGGTGATGTGGAGTAGCTGCTGCGTTCAGTAGGAGAAACTATAAAGACTTCCTAGAAAACTGTACGGGGGATGGGACAAAAAACAAGTAAAGGGAGAAGGCATGGGAGGAGAGTCAGCTTCCCTTGTTCAGTGGCTGGAGTTGTGAAGCTCCCCTGGACTGTTAGGCCAGACAGTGTGGTGCTAGATGGTGATGTGTGCTAAGCTGTAAATAAAGAACACTATTGGGAGCATGAGCCTGTTATCTGAGAGAGGTTTTTTTTTTTTTTTATTGGAGGGGGTTGAGAAGCTCTTATGACGAGGAGGACAACATGAAACTGATATACATGGGGGCTTGTCCAACACTAGGGAGTGAGGCTGGCAGCCAGCCAGGAGTGGAAAAGACCGCACCATGGATTTGGAAGAAACAGGAGCAGATGCAGGAGGCACAATCAGAGCTTCCAGAAGGGAAGAGACATTCCTCATTTATTTTGGAGACAGGACAGCAGAAAAGTCCACAGGCCTTCATTTGGGAAGAGCAAGAAGGCAGTAGCAGAACCTATAACAGATGGCGCAGTCCTTGATTATATTTATATTTTGCTTGCATGCATATATTTCTCTTTTTCATATATATACATCTTTGTTACAAGTTGAAGCAGCCCTTGTTTTATAGAATTATACTTTGCACAAGTAGGTAAGTTAGTATAACTTTTGAATCAGAAGCTCATATGTGAGGGACAAACAGGCCTTGTTGTGGAAGTAACAAATCCGTGTGAAATAGCTTGCAATTAAGATGAAGGTGGTAACTGTGAAGCAGAAATATCAGTGAAAGGTGAAGGTATATTCCACAGTCTCTGATAAAAAAAAAATCAGATAAGCTATTTTGATCATATTGTGTAGGTCAGTAGGTGAACAACAACTTCAGAAGAGACCCTAGCCATTTGCTTAGAACACCACAAAACTTGTAAATAGACACAGGGAAAAAGTGAAGGAGACTATTCTTGTAGGGAAAATATGTCAATTATACACACGAACCCTGGTACCATTAACCTAAAAATACCTCAAACAATGTAAGATAGTGACCCATATTTAGAAAAGAAAGAATGAGATAATTTAGTTTCTTTGTAGAGGGGCATAAAGTTATAGTGCTCTCTATGTGTAAAAAAAGGGTTTTTAAGGCTTTAAGATTTGGAGAGAACGTAAAGCTTCCATTTCCTTGAACCTGAGCTCAACTTTCTCAAAGAAAGCTCTTCACAGACAGACAAACTTTCTCTTATCTTGTCTTTATTGTTTTCTCTTTGTTAAGTGATATCAGAGTTGCCAAGCTCTATGCTCCAATTGAAGCATCAACATTCTTGCTGTGGGGGTGTGTAATTATAAGCTGTAACCTGGTAGCTCTTTTATAGAAATCATAACTTGTTATAGCCTGCTATTAAGTGTACAGAATTTGCTGGATGCATTGATGAATACTCTGTCATTTCATTATAAGTTTATCTACTAATGTTCTTATCTTATCAATTATATGCTTTATGTTATCTATCTATCTATCTATCTATCTATCTATCTATCTATCTATCTGTGTATCTAGCTAGCTAGCTAGCTAGCTATTCAAATATCTTAAATCTATGTACCTCTGGCTGTCTCTGGGAGAAGTCCTATTAAATTGGTTTTAGTTTTGATTTATCTGTGGTCATGTTTGTACTAGAAACCTCATCCTGTGAATCATTTTGTTAAAACCCATATTGGCTATTCAAAAGTTTGAATTAATTATAGAATTTGCCTACAATGGTGAGCCCTTTGGTGGTGATGCCAGTGGATCGCTGGTTTAGGACTGGCTAAGATGGGCCCAGTAGATGAACCATCTGTCTTCATGAGCACATTCTAACTGGTAGCATTGGGTGATACCTGAGATAAGGCTGTGTTGGGCCTATGGCTGGCATCATACCTGTTTGGTAAAGTCAAGTTGGCCTGCATAGTCTTAAATGAAGAGCGCGCCAGGGCCTCTGAGGTGGTAACAGTGGCCGTCCTTGACAGGGTGAACTTCTCAGCAAAGAAATCTTTGCAGAAGTTTCAGGCAGGCTGGTGAATGGTGACTGTGAAGCCCCTGACATATGCCCAGAGAAAAATGGACATGGGAATCCACTGGTTGAGTCTTGCTGTCTGAAACTCTGGAGAAATAATGGACATGCTAGTCATAGAGAAATTTGTTCATATTCTCCCCAAGACCCTTTTGGTTCGGGTCCAAGAACATCACCTGGTTTGGGGAGAGACAAGTCAGCCTGACGGGTAAAGGGCAAGGGGCAAAGGGGTCAGCTCGGGGCAGCAAGGGAAGAAGGCACATCACAGCAGGGGGTTCAGGAACAGTTTGGGGACCTGCGATGAGACAGAGGCTGGGGGCAGTAGTTGGGGTGGGGGTAGGTGCATGGGGAACAGTAGCTGGAGTGGCAGGAAGGTGTGTGGATGTCAGTAGCTGGGGTACAGAAGTAGGTGTGTGGGAGGCAGTAGCTGGCGTGGGGGGCAGGTATTTGGGGGTTAGTAGTTAGGATGCCTGAAAGGGGCTCACACCAGCATGAGGTGGGCATGCAGTGGTGTGATGGGGGCCCAGCACTGCAGGAGGGAGGCCCAGACTGGCATGAGGGCAGCCCACCAATTTAGGAGGGTTCCAAGGCCCGCCAAATTATTCTTTAACTCCTGTCTATAACACAAAGAAAAGAAAATAGAGTCATGGCAAATTCAAAACTGATTGAAAAAGAATGATTTTTTTTACTCGGTGCCAACTAAAAGGAGAAACTCATTGTCATAAAAAATGAAATGTAGTGAGGTGCTGAAGAAAAAAAAAAATAGAACAGTTTTTTACATTTACAAGGACAGAAAGAATGTTCCATCACAATAATTATATCTAAATAAATAAATACTGTTCAACATTTTCATCAATGATCTGGATGATGGAATAGACTGCACTCTCAGTAAGTTCACAGATGACACCAAGCTGGGGGGACCAGTAGACACCCTGGAGGGCAAGGACAGGATTCAGGGAGACCTAATTAAATTGGAACAGTGGGCCAATAGAAATCTTATGAAGTTCAATAAGGACAAGTGTAAAGTCCTGCACTTGGGATGGAAAAACCCCATGCACTGCTACAGGCTGGGGAACATTCAGCTAAGTAGCAGCAGTGTAGAAAAGGACCTGGGGGGTCATGGTGGATGGGAAGCTAGTTATGAGTCAGCAGTGTGCTCTTGCTGCCAAAAAGGCCAATGGCATACTGGGCTGCATCAAAAGAAGTATTACCAGCAGATCAAGGGATTTGATCATTCCCCTCTATTCTGCACTGGTGAGGCCACATCTAGAATACTGTGTTCAGTTTTGGGCTCCCCACTACAAAAAGGACAGGGACATGCTAGAGAGAGTTCAGAGGAGGGCAACCAAAATGATTAAAGGGCTGGAGCACAAGCCCTATGAGGACAGACTGAAAGCATTAGGCTTATTTAGTCTGCAGAAGAGAAGATGGAGGGGGGATTTGATAGCAACCTTCAACTACTTGAAGGGATGCTCCAAGGAAGATGGAGCTCGACTGTTCTCGGTAGTAACAGAGGACAGAACAAGGAGCAGTTGTCTCAAGTTGCGGTTAGGGAGGTCGAGGCTGGATATTAGAAAAAAACTTTTTTACTAGGCGAGTGGTGAAGCCTTGGAATGAGCTGCCAAGGGAGGTGGTGGAATCTCCATCTTTGGAGGTGTTTAAGGTCCGGCTGGACAAAACCCTGACTGGGATGGTTTAGTGGGAGTGGTCCTGCCTCTGGCAGGGAGTTGGACTAGATGACCTATAAGGTCCCTTCCAACCCTAGGATTCATAATTCTATGATTAAATACCTTGAAAAAGCTCTACATGCACATGTCTTAAGGCAC
Source organism: Podocnemis expansa (assembly GCA_007922195.1). Taxonomy (NCBI): domain Eukaryota; kingdom Metazoa; phylum Chordata; order Testudines; family Podocnemididae; genus Podocnemis; species Podocnemis expansa. Next base: position 140,248 of record ML682169.1, read on the forward strand.
AAGCCAATATCTAGCTGTTTGGGATTAAAGGGAATGCCTCCTGAAGGCCATTTTATCTCTACACCACGTTCTTTTGATGCCCTTGGCATTGTCGCTGTCAGAGAGAGTACGCTGAACTCAGTAGACAATACATCTGATCCATGATGGTACCCTCGGTAGGAAAGTAGCCATATTTTAAACATGGATACAGACATTATCATACAAGGCTGGGACTTGTTCTATGGTACTTCCCTTATTTTATTTTATTTTATTTTATTTTATTTTGGTGATAAACTTTCTTAAGGAAACTCAGCTTTCTCTAAGACATAATATGCACAGTGGTTTTATTATTCTCCTCTTTTAACTGACAGTAGAGACACCCATCAGCAACACGGCTTCTTACTCTTCTTAAGTTTCAATGGTGATACATTTGCAGATGACAGACAATGTAGGAGCAGCACAAATAATTGGGAGGACAGATCACTGATTCAGAGAAATCTGGATTGGTGGGTAAACTGGGTTTATGCAAACAATGAGTGTGTTAATTGATCTCTAGAGGTTTCTACATCTGAGAGCAAAAATGAAACTGTTCTTTACACAACGGTTGATTCTATCATGAGAAGAGGAATCCCAAGCAGAAGTAGGGAGGTCCAGTCCTGATAGCTAGAATGGAAGATCAATACTGATTCACTGAAGAAGGATCAGAAGAGACTCAGAAGGCTGTTTAAAAGACTGAAATTTCCTCTGTGCTGAAAACATGTACCCCCTGTTTGTCTGGGCAGAGGTGATCCCTTAGTCTGGTCTGAGCCAACTCAGTTAGCATATCTTTGTTGCCTTCTCCAGGTACTTGCTTGCTCACTGCTGCTTGAAGAGAGCTCTGTCTCTCCCCTACGCTGCTGAGCCATGTTTCACACATGTACACATGCATGAGGCTTCAGGAAAAATAGCATCATAGTCATCTTGTAGAGTAGGATATGAGGATCCTTAAAGAAACCTTGCATGGTGTTGGCAAGAAATCATAAAATCACAGTGTATAAGTGAACAAAAAAATCGTATTGATCATAGCCCAGGGTGCGCTGATGTGCATCGGATGACAAAGAGTCTGAAAAAAAACTCAAATTATTTGGTCACCTGTGACAAGGCAAGAAAATGGGGGATTTCAAAACCCTGTGTCAGTAAGCTTGTTCTTAGAGATGCCTGTTGCAATCTGGACTCATTCACTGACATCAGAATGTGAGACCAGAGTCTGGACAATGCGTAAAACACTGATACCAGGTCTACATTGATGGAAAAATTCAGCAGCAGTCAATGGGATTTCAGCAAACAATCAGAATCATTTGCATAACTCCTGTCAACTTCCTAACTCCACTTCAGCCATATACCTTCACTGTTCTGCACTGGCCCGAAATATGTTTCTGTCAACATAATTTTGTGCCATTTAAGGGGGTTGCTTTCTTAAAACAAACTCCTGTTAGAATCAGCAGGTCTTAACTGACTGCTAAAGTGATCCAGAAAGCTTGATCTGACATCAGCGACTTTGGGTTTTCAGTGTTCATAATGCCTGAGCGATCCATTTTTCTTGTGTAATCTCTGTTACCACATAAACCCACTGTGGAGTCTTTGGCTACACTTCTCATTATGGTAAGGCTGCTGAAGTGGGAAATGTGCGCAGAATACAGTAAAACCCACAAAGACCAAAAAAGGAAAGTTTCTGAGGCAGATTGAAAGACATGGTAAGAAATAAGGAAATGAGCTTTCAAAGCCATGTTTGTCTAAACTGTTTACAGTAAATCTTTAGATAACTACATTGGTGTTTCTGACAATATTAAAGAGATCACAGCTCCATGCTGGAGAATTTCTGCCCAGATTGTTCTTGACTTGAATTTTTCCCCAACCCTCAGAACTAATTTTGTTGCAGGAACAGGTAACTCACCCACATCCCACGTGACAGGGAAAGGTAATCTCCTTACTGCAGCCTGAGAATGAGTGTACGAATTTCACAGCTGAAACTTGCATTGCTGCACAAAGACTTTTATTATTCCTATGTACAGTCCCTGTGGACTCTCAAATTGGCCAGGAAACCAGTACAATTCCCTGAACTCTCCGAATAGTACAAAGAGCAGAAAAGAGAGCCTGTAGAATTTCAGGCTTAGAGCATCTCCTGAGAGTGAAGAAATGGTAGAGTGGTCCCACATTCCTAAAACCCCAGAAAGCAAATAAAATTCATGGCTTAAATATGTTTGTTCATCTATCAGCAGTTCTGTGCTGCTGCTCGTTGTCTTACAATCTGAAAATCTACTCCTTTTCCCAGCTGATGTGTTATATACATGAGATTGGGCTTGGCAGAGATCTTGCACATCCTTGTTCCCAAAGCAGGAGTTTCCATCCTGAATAACAGCCCCTCCCATCTGGTAAACTCTCTCAGACAGAAGATAGCTATGAGTTAATAATACTAACCTTTCTTTCAATAGCTTTCTGAAGGGCTGCTTCAGTTTTAAAAAGGAAAAAAAAAA
>ML682169.1:167739-181841 GCA_007922195.1 Podocnemis expansa
CTTTTTTTCTTATTTCGAATTAACATTTTGTTAATTCGAAATAAGATATTTCGAAATAAGGTGTTGTTTCGAAACAAGTTGTTTCGACACAACTTGTTTCGAAATAACCCTGTGCGTGTGAACACAGCCATAGTCAGTAATGGTATTTGGGGTTAATATGATCACAAATCTGTCAATATCTGTAATTCTACTGAAGGGAAATATAAAATACTGTCTTTGGTGAATTGCTACTCTCTGTTTGTTTCAAATCTGTCTGGGTTAGTTAAAGGGTAAAAGCTACCCTTAGTTTAAAAAAAAAAAAAAAAAGCCTTGCAAGAGAGGCTACTGCATGTTTCAGCCTGAGGAAAATTAAAGACATGGGTGAGAGGTTTTCATAGTTTTTTCTGGAGTAGTGCTTGAGTCAATTTCTGCTTCTGCCATTGCCTAACTGTCTAATGATAGATCTAGCTAGGCTTCTTCTGAGGCCTTTGCCATTTAAATTGAAGTAGCTGTTTGCAGCTATTTGATGTTAAGAGCTGAAATCACTGTAGAGAAAAAAATCCTCTCTCTGAGCTGAAGTCACTGAAGAAGAGCAGCAGATGGAGGACCCAGTGGACACCGAGAGTAGTGTGAGTGAACGGTGGGCAGAGCAGGCAGATGGTGAGAACAGCCAGCGGTGAGGTGGGCAGCACAAGTGACTAGTGTGTGGAACTGGCGGGCAGCTCACACCGCCTCAGACCACCACTCCCAACACTCTCCATCCTGTCATCTTCATTGTTCCTTCCCCTGCTTGAGTGTCTACCACTACTGCCTCTGTATCTACCATAATATTTCCATACCTCTGCACCCCAACACACCAAACAAATCACCAAGTGTCCCAAAAATATACAAGGACATGCACATTTCTCCCAAAACACTCCCTCCCACCTCTCACTGAACTCCCCTGTTCACAGCCCTGTTGACTGCCCCTGGTACTGCTGTAGCTGTGTGTCACTGCCTGCTTGAGTGGCTACCTTTATATGTCCCACACCAGTTATCAAGAAGCATTAAAAAAATCCTCCTTAACTGCCTTTCAGCCCCTGGTTCCTGCATAGCCACTGTGTCTTCTAGGGGATCTATCTATCTAGCTAACTAGCTAGCTATCTTTTCCCCTGACCTCAGTGGCTCAGCCAAAATAAACAAATCAATATAGCTTTGGATCTTACCAAAATTACCACAGTGCCAGCCAATCCTTTAGTAACTACAACTAAAGCCTTAATATAAAGGAAAGAAACAAAATGTGTGAAATGTTATAGGGTCAAAATGTGTAACATACACAAAAATGATTAAAAGTCGTTGTAAAGCAAGTACTTGATAGAATTTGGAGTTTGCAGACTTGTTAAGCTCCTGTAGTGTATACCTAGTAACCAGGTGGGTCTCAGGCCTTTGTTCAGTTCCAGCTGAATAGATCTAGAGATAAGTGTAGACTGAACACTGTGGACTGAATACAAAATGGAGGTTTGTGAAATTGTTTTTTTCACCTCTGGACTTCACCATAGTGAGTGGATTTTCTACAAATTAAAATGCAGTCAAGCTATAACAAATATATTTATAACATCTACTGATATGACACACAGATCAGGTAATCTAGAGAATCATACCCTTTTATTGAACCCACAGTGTTATATCTTGTATAGATTATTGTAAATTTTAACATAAGCATGCTAAATAATATACTACATAAACCTCTAAATCCAGACGATATCATAATGATTTTGCAGCTTTCTTACACTGGTGACTTTACATTGTTTCCTTTGTGAGCAGTATTTTTGCACAGTAGCAGCAGCCACAGGAGGGGCCTCCATCTCTGCCGTTGTGCATTTCTTGGCTGGCCAGAAGAGCTAGGGGAAAAAGATGGCCAACATGTCACATTGCCCTCTTCCACTGTTATACCTGCTGGCTGGCAGTTCTGCTCCATGTATACTCAGGTGGCCGACACCCCAACACCCATTGCCACCATGTTATCTACCCATGCCACCCCACAACTATCACCCTAAGCAACCAGGGCCCCATCTCCACCTTAACCAGGAGGCATGGCATCTGCTGCCTCCTGGTGTCTACCTCACCCCCATGAGACTAATGTGCAGGTGTTGGCATGGGTGGTAAGGCCCTCATCCATTGTGGCAGCCTCCAAGACATATGGAAAAGTGATTTAAAAAGGCCTTGTGTTGGGGGGCACCTACGTTCCCCCTGAGCCCCTGGAGAACATGTGCATACTGGCTGTGTTGACTCCATGCTGCCTCTCCACCCCAATGCTGCCCTGATCTCTGTTGTCTCCTCCCTGGGGAAGCCCATCTCTGTCTTAAGCCTTCTCCCACTAGCCTGTAAGGACCTTGCCATCCATCATGTTCTGTCCTTCTGCTGGCAGATGCAGATCCAGCCGCTGCCAGCAGATACAAATGATGGAGCTGTGTTCAATGGGTCCTTTCTGTTGTGCCATCAAGGACCCCAGTACCCCATACACTATTCCTCACTGGAGGCTTGGTAAGTCCTCTACTGGGTCAAGGGATGCATTTGAAGAGACTACCCATTGGCCCAGCATGGAAAATTGGTGACTGGGACCCCCAGCAACCCTGGTCACATGGCTCTGGTAGTTGCTCATCCTACTACTACTTATAAGCCTGCCATCACTGACCCTAAGATGGTGGGATGGCCTCCCCATTGTGTCCAAATGACTCACCATCATTGCTCAACCTGGGTTGGGGCCTCTGGAGGAAATGTCAATGGATGAGGTGGCTTTGTCATGGGATGGACATCTGTGACCCCTGGGTTATAAGATATGAGTTTTCTGTTCACTTATGCACAGGGATGGTATGTTTTCTTGCCAGTTATGCCATATAAAGTTTCTATATCAATGTTCATATCCTGTTCCACATGATTACTCTGATGACATGATTTCTGCAGCTTCATGCATGTGTACAGATGTGTATAATGGCTCGGGGGGGGGGGGGGGGGGCACAGACAAAAGTCTTTTCCGGAAACATGTAAAAGGCCACAGCTATGAGTAAGCAAGTACCTGGAAGAGGCGACAAAGATATACTGATTGCGGTGGCTCAGATCAGACAAAGGGATAACCTCTGCCCAGAAGGGGAGGAGTGTGGGGGAATGGAAACAAACAGAGAGAGTCTTGGAAAGATTTTTTTTTTCTTTTTGTTTTTTTGTTTTTTTTTGCCTGGGAATCTCGATCTTTAAACATCTCCAATCAAGATCTGAGCCCTGCCTGGCCTCAAGCAGAGTCTGGCTGTTCAAACACCTGATAGCTGAACACCTTCAGCTTAAACTTGGACTATAAGATAAGTTTGGATAGACATATTAGGTTAGTAAGTGTGTTTTACCTTTTATTTCCTTGTGGTCACTCCCAACTGATTTATATCATGAGTCTTCCATGATTGGTCATATTCTTGTGACACCTTCCGGGTCTAAGGGACCATTCATTATTGTCTTTCATATTAATATTTAATATCTGCAATAGTCCATATGTGGTATGCCCTCTTTGGTACCAATAAAAAGGTTGAAATTTGCTAGGAATGATTATAAAGTTTATAGGGAGATGTAATATCTATATGAGAAGTTATGTATGTATTTGCTATATTTGTGTTTCAACTTATTGGTTCTGGGAAATTCTCCAGACTGAGTATTTACAGCTTTTGTCTCCTTAATAGCCCATGAAGGAAGCTCCCAGCTACACTGTGCTTAAGAAGAAACCTATTTAACCAGTCACCCTGGATGAGAATGTGACTCAACTCCAGTTTGATTTTACGAGGACTCTTGAGACCATGGGGAAGGTCCTACGCAATAAAAGAGAGTAGCCATATCTCCATTTTGTCTTCAGTCTTCAGTCTCAGTGTACAGCCTGCAACCAACACCCTCCTCTGGAACTATTCTGCTAGACTGAACAAAGGACTGAGACCCATCCAGGTGCTTGGTGCATACCTGAAGAATTGAACTAACCCGCAAACTACAAAATTCTTCAAGGATTTCCTCTCTATGGACTCTAAATCATTTGTATGTATATCAACCACAGTGGATATTAGGAAAAAGCTTTCTTACTAGGAGAGTGCTGAAGCATTGGAATGGGCTACCTAGGGAAGTGGTGGAATCTTCACCTTTGAAGATATTTAAGACTTGGTTAGACAAAACTCTGGCTGGGGTAATTTAGTGAGAATGGTCCTGCATTTTTGGCAGGGGATTGGAGTAGATGACCTCATGAAGTCCTTTCTAATGCTATGGTTCTATGATTTTATAACCCTTTAACATCTCTCCTTTTTTGCTTCTGTTCTTCTCATATTAAACCATTACCTGTAGCTGCAAAGGGATTGGCTGGCACAATGGTATTTTGGTTAAGATCCAAGCCTATATTGTCCTGGGTGATATGGCTGACCTTTGGGATCAGGATAATCTATTTCTATAAGAGACCCATTGTCTAGGTGGGAACCAGCAGAGCTGATGTGCAGTAAAGGGGATTTTTTTTTCCCTATTCTGTTATGGATTGTGATCATCAGAGTGGGGAATCAGAAGTATGTATTGTTACTGACTGGGAGACTGGTTTAAGTAACACCCCTCAGTGGTTTGGTGGCCTGGCCCTTGTTTTGCTATTTGTCCTGATTTTGGCACATTCAGAAGGTTAGCCCAGGAGGCCTAGGTCACAAGTCTCACTTAAAATTATAATCTGATCAATAAACTAGTAGTTGTTTTATCTAACGCTGCATGATCATCCAAGGGCATGTCCACACGTCTTTTTTATTTCAAAATATGCTGTGTTATTTTGAAATAAAAAAGATTTGGTCCACACAATGTTTTCTTATTTCAAAATGACGGGACCCATCACTTTGAAATAAGAAATGCCATTTCAAAATGGCTAAACCACTTTGCTTTTGAAGTGGTTGTTATTTCAAAAAAGATTGTTTTGAAATCAGGCCATTTGGACATGTTGTTTTGGAACAAACAGGTTCTGAAACAAGATGATTTAACCTTCCTCCCAGGGTGCTTAGTATCCTGGGAGGAAGGGCCACTCCCTCAGCACCCTGGCCAGGGAGCCCTCAGCATCCTGGCCAAGGTGCTGATGGGAGACACACCACAGGCTATGGAGGGCTGCCCTCAAGCCTGACAGGGTGCCCCACGGCGGGATGCCAGGGCACTTGGCTCTCCCTGCCGCTGGGGCTGCAGCTGCGGGGAGCCGGTCCTGACCCAGCTTCCCAGTGCCCGGGGGGTGAGCTCCTGCAGCTGTGGGGTACTGGGTCCCACTGGCTCCCCAGGGCCCTGGGCTCAGCAGCTGCAGAGGCTGGGAGCCCCGCGGCTCACCCAGCCACCAGCTCGGGGGGCTGCAGCCCCCAGTGAGGAAGCTGCAGGCAGGGCGGCTTACCCCGGCGCCAGCTCAGGGGGCTGCAGTCCCCTCTCGGCATGGCCACAGCTAGAGTAGCTCACCCCATGCCCAGCTGCAGCCACCGAGCTAGCGGCAGGGTGAGCTCCCCTGCATGCAGTCACCCTGCTAGGGGCTGCAGCCCCCCGCACTGGGCGCGGGGTGAGCTGTGGGGCTCCCAGCCACTGCAGCCACAGAGCCCAGTGGCCTGTGGAGCCGGTGGGACCTGGCTCCCCGCAGCTGCAGCTGCTCAGCCCTCGAGACACTGGGGAGCTGGGTTGGGACTGGCTCCCTTTGGCTGCAGCCCTGGTGGTGGGAAAAAGCTGGAGCCCTAGCACCCCGCCACAGGGCTTGCCACCGACCCTGGCAGTGGGGAGAGACAGACACCCCAGCACCCCCACTGTGAGGCTTCCACAGACCCCAGCGGCAGGGATAAGCTGGCTGCCCTGGCACCCCTGTAGCCCCCCAGGGGTGCAGCCTGTCAGACCATGGCAGGGTTAGCCACCACAGCTGCGGTTCACCCCACCAGTACTGAGGCCCCGGGGACCTGGACATGGGGTAAGCTGCTGCCACTATGGCCACCCTGTGCCCCTTGCAGCTCCCCCTCCCTGGGTGGGGGAATCTGGTGCCGCGGCTCTGCAAACCTCTTGCCCTGTGGGCAAGCAGCTTGGGGAGCCGCAGCACCCCCCGGCTTCTGGCAAGCCCTCTCCCCCCACACACACTGGTTGGTGCCAACATGGCCCGCAAGGGGCCATGTTGCCATACCTCCCAGGATGCCCCTTTCCTGAAGCGAAATAGCAAGTCCACACAGTTGACCTGATATTTCGCTTTCAGGGTTTCCTTTATTTAGAACTAATTTTTTTTTTTAGTTCGAAAGAAGTGATTTTGAAAAAAAGGTTTTATTTTGAAATAAGCCATTTCGGAATGACTTATTTTGAAATAAACCCTTGTGTGTAGACATAGCTCAAGGGTTTGAGTAAAGGAGGCTGGGATGAATCCAGGTTTGGTGATTCGGAGTGGGCCTCAATGTCTGTGGACAGAGGCTCCCACGGTGGTATCTATGGCTACGGTGCTCACTTCAGTTGTGTCTACACTTAGCATTTCAATTCAAATGACTGAATTCGAACTAGTCAATTCAAACTAATAATTATTAGTTTGAATTCAGTCTATCTGAATTGTCACAGCACACAAGAAACTCCAATTTGAATTAGCATGTCCATGAACTGGACTTGCTAATTCAAATTGGAGGAGGGGCACAATGGGAGGTGTGGCAACATGGGCCCTGGAAGGGCCATGTCACAATCCAATCCCCTGCCAAGCTCCAGCACTCTGAGCCTGGCACAGGGAAAAGCATCCCCTGCCCAGCTTGAACTGCAGTATGACTACAGCTGGGCAGGGGATGTTTTTCCCCATACAAGGCTCAGAAGGCAGAAGCCTGCCAGGGGTGTTTTCCCCTCCCAGGGCTCCCCGGAGCCAGGGCACCTGCCCCCCCAGAGCACAGTGGAGGTGCGGGAGAAGTGATTCCCCTATTCCACAATATCAGTGCTGGCCAGGGGAATCCTTTCTCCCCCAACCCAGCTGCACTGTCAGTGGGGGGCTGGGGGAATCCCTTGACCCCCTGCTGACAGCACAGCAGGGGCAGGGGAGAAGGGATCCCCACATGCAGCAAGAGCCCCCGCTCACCATGCGCGGGGAAAGGTCCGCCCCATGCATGGCTTCTTCCCCGTTGGCTGTGCACAGGGAAGTCCCCTCCCCGTACCTCCCCGCTGTGCACAGCTCTACCCATGCTGGCCATGAGTGGGGAAGACATTGCTCTCTGGGTCTCCTACCTGGCTGGCTGTGTGTGGAGAAGCGGCCCCCCAGCATGGCTCCTGCACAGCTGGCCGCATGTGGGGAAGGCACCCCTGCGTGCATCCAACAAGGATGCAGCCATGCTTGGGGGTGTCTTTCCCACACAGGGCTATCCAAGCAAAAGCTGCGAGTGCATGCCTTCCCCTCCCTGCAGCCAGCTGTGCAGGAGCTGCACATGGAGGTGCCTTTCCTGTGCCTGGCCAGCTGTGCAGGCATCATGCACGAGAGTGCCTTCCCCATGCCTGGCCAGTGGGGCTGGAATGGGGACTGGTATCCCCGACCGCAGCCAGGGGACAAGAACCCCATTTCACCCCCAGCCCAATCTGGCTGAGGGGGTGGATGCACCATTGGGGCTGCTGGACCCAGGTGCTGAATGGCTGGTCTTCCTTCCAGGGTGCCATGTGTAAGGGGACTGATAGCCCCTTACTGAGAGTGAATGGACCTTTTGATTGGCCACTCCCGCCTGGAAGCAGGACTCTGAAACAGCCAGCCCCAGCGCCAGTGGGAGAGGCCAGTGTCCCAGGATGGCCTGATTGATTGAAAGTGCTCCCCCGCCCCTGAGCTGAAACCGCAGGCTGGACACGCCTGGGCAAGCCAGTGTGAGTGTGGGGGGGGGCGAGCTAAGGAGGAAGCACTAAGCAGCCAGCAGCTGGGAGCCAGAGGACCCAGGAAGGGAGGCCAGGCTGAGCTGATTTGGGCAGCAGACCCACAGCAGCTGGACCAGCAGAGAGCCAAGTGGAGCTGAGCAGAGCAGAGCTGGAGGCAGTGACAGAGCCAGAGGTGCCTGAAGCTGGGGCAGGAGGCCAGAGAAGGAGCCCAAGGTGCTGAGCTCATCTGTGCAGCCCCACAGCAGGAGGACCAGAGGAGCCCCACTGAACCCGAGCAGCAGCTGGGAGCCGGAGCTGCAGCCATCTGGAGCTGGGTGTGATGAGCAGCTGGGGAGCAGTGAAGGGGGACTGACGCTGGGCAGAAGGGCCCTGCCCCTGGAGCTTGGGGACGTGTGGCCACAGCTGGAGCCTGCATCTGGCCCCTGGATCATCCAGTCACAGCCAGGCCTGGGCAGAGGGCTTGCAACGTGGAGGACAGACTGTGAGACTGTTCCTCAGGCCCCAGAGTCTCTGTTTGTAGTGCTCCCACACCAGGCAGCGGTGCTGGGGGTTTATTGTTCACCTTTTTCCACTTTTTTTCTATTTTCTTATTGGGTTATTCTTTTTATTTCTGTATGCTTAAATAAATTGTATATAGTGTATATAGTAACTGGTGGGCCAGAAGAGTGGTCAGTGTGGTCAGCACCCCGGAGTGGGGACACCCTAGCCCTGTCCTGAGAGACCACGATAAGAGTGGGGGGTCGAGCCCCCAGGAATCCTGGGGCCCAGCCTTGTCGGGGTTACAGAGACTCCTCCAAACAGGAGATTGGGAGGTGAGCCTTTGAGGTCAGGCAGGCCTTGGGGTAAAGGAAGTGGGAGCAGGGACTCAGATCCTTTTGCTACCCACCTTCACCGGGGTGGTATACAAAGTCTGGGAAGTTCCCCACAAGAGCGGGTCCATCCCCCCGCTTACACATGCACACTGGGAGGAAGGTCAACCCATGTCAATTAGAACTCAGTGAGTTAAAACTGACATTGGCGTACTGGGTCAATTCGAACTACTGGGTTCGGATTGATGCGGACTTCAATGTCAAATGAGGTTTGACCAATTCAAAATCAGTTTTCACCAGTTTGAACTGAGGAGTTCCTCAGTTCAAACTGAGGAAAGTGAATGTGGCGATGCACTTAATTGAATTTGAATTGATTGTCATCAGTTTGAATTCAATTCTAAGTGTTGACATACCCTTAGGGATAGTTCCTCGAGTAGCCAGAGATCACACACCCACTGCTTGGAACTGATTGCACATGAGAGAATGGACTGACCCAGGAGTGAGAACTGGGGAGTCACAGCAGCTCACCAGTCTGGATCTGGGGTGCAGCCTATCACAGGCTCCCAAACCAGAAAAGGGCTCATCCCAGGGGGAGGGTTCCACTCCCCTTCCTGCCTTGCATTTGTCCCCTTTTCTATAGGCACTATCACCCTTGCTGCCCATTCCCAACTGTGCTGGCCAGCCCTCCATCACCAGCTAAGAGGGTTGGGTCCTTACCCAGGGGAAGCGTGACAAGTGCAGGAAGGCACAGATTCTCTTCTCCATATGCAATGGGGAGGAAACATAAGAGTCACTGGAAGGAGCTGATGCTGATGCCACCGATGCACCTTCTGCTGCAACCCCCAAAGAGGTCCAGAAGGTGACTGCCACCAAGAAGTCTGTCACAGTAGCACAGGGGGGCCCTTTTAGACTACTTCCCTGGAGAGCTCATGGAAGGATTTGCCACTGCCACCCCTAACCATCCCTTTCTTCAGGAGGAAGGGTACTCTGTTGTTTTCCTTCATTAGATCCATACTGATCCAGGCACTGAGGCCAGTTAGTGGCTAGCGTGAGGGGGTGAAGTGTTCCTGAGCCATCTCTCCACTCATGTGGGTGGGAGCGGTCACCCTCTTCCCCTTGCCCTGCAGTCTGAATTGCTGGGGATTGTTCTCTCCTGCACCTCTGACTCTGCATTGATGGGCCAATGCTGAATTTGATCAACATGTACACACCAACACTGAGGCTGGAGTTGGTATGTTTCTGCTGGGAGGCAGCCTCCTTCATTGGCACTCTGAATCCTCACAAGTAACTGATCCTGGGTGGACATTTTTAATACCTCTCTTAAGGAATGGAACTCTACATGACCAGAGCAGTGCTAGGCCATAGTTGGCATTCTCTGGAAGCTAATAAACCATCACTGCTTGGTGGGTGTCTGGCTTGATCATCAACCAAATAACCAGATCACCTTCATCTTTGTCTGGGTGGAGGAAGATCTGTCATACCACTCTTGGTTGGACCACATTTACTTATCATGGCACCATCTTTCAAGAGCCGACTTCTCCAGTGCCCCCCGGCCCATTTCTTGGATCACAACCTGGTGATGATGACAGCCTCTCTCTTGAGTGGAGAGGCCAGGACCAGTTTAATATCATTTCACCCACAGCCTGCTGGGGGACTTAGGCTTTGTGGCCTTCTTCTGTAAGTTCTAGCTGGCCTGGCAGGGGCAGAAGCCTATTTTCCTTCAGCATGACATTGGTTGGACATGAGGAAGGTTCACATTTAGTTCTTCTACCACAACTACATTGGGGGGTGGGGCAGCCAGTGAAGTGGTGTGGAGATAGAGCAGCTGCATTAGGAGGTCTTAAAACTGGAGAGGCATCTGGCTGCCAGCCCTGAGGGTCCATCTCTCTGTGGGCTGTGCCAGGAGAAATGACAGGAGCTTCAGGCCTTCAAGGACCTTCAAAACATTTGGTAGCATGTTAGTTCACTGCTCTATCTGGGCATTTACTTTTCCATGACCCATCCCTTCCTGGATGACAACTCTCATGATTCGGAGGACAGGATCTCTGAAAAGCTGCAGACATGGACAAAACTGCTGTGGCACCTTTTCCTTCAGTGGAGGGTAGTGGTCATCAACCAGATCATCCTGTCTGTGCTCTCGCACTGACTGAACACCCTCGCCATGCCCCCAAGTTCCTGGCCAATCGCCAGATGACAATTCTTGAGTTCTTTTGGCCAGTACTGAACTGAGTCTCTGAAGCTATGTCCACGTGTACATCGTTATTTCAAAATGTTATTTCAAAATGAGCTATTTCAAAATAAAGTCCTTATTTTGAAATGAGTTAATTTAAATTAAGGGGAAAACTCAAAGCAAAATAGCATGTCCAAACACAGGACTTGCTATTTTGCTTTAGGAGAGGGGCACCATGGGAGGTGTGGCAACATAGCCCCCTCCCTGGGCCATGCCTCCAGTCAGTATAAGCTAAAAGGAAGGCACGCTGGGAAGGAGAAGGGCAAGAGTGTTATTTCAAAATAATGGTTATTTCAAAATAACATGTCTGAATGGCGTGATTTCGAAATAACCATTTTGAAATAACAGATGTTTCGATTTGAAGTAGGTTTAAGCTATTTCAAAATGACAGCTTTTATTTTGAAATGACAGAGCCTGTCATTTTGAAACAAGAATCCATCATGTGGACCTAATCTCTTTTATTTCAAAATAACCACTGTTATTTTGAAATAAAAGAGACCAATGGACATACCCTGAGGGAAGCCTTGAGTCTTCCTTTGAAGGAGGCAAGGCAGGGCCCATACTGTATCTGCAGCCAGGGCCATGCCTTCTTCCTTCATGCCCTCCAGAGATTCCTTTACTGTTCAGCTACTCCAGTGTGGAGCCACCTGTCACACAACCTTCTCTATCACTTTCAAAGGCTGCAAGATCACTGACAGCTCTTCTATCTCCACCCGAGACATCTTCTGCAACACTTCTGTGAGCTTCTGGTCTTATGACAGCTCTTTATCTAGACTGTGAGGCTCGTTTCAATCTTCAGGTCCATTGTGCAAACCAAGGGAGAACACCTCCTCGAGTAATTTCTGATACATAACCGCCATCGGTGAGGCAGAGGCTGGTCCTCTCAGGTGTCATCATGGTAGGCCACATCCTCGAATATGCCCAGGGGTACTGGGTGGACCTCCTTGTGGTGTGCAGCTCTGGCTATACTCATATTTAGCTTGCATGCATACATTACTCTCTATCTTATTTAAAATATATATTTATTTCTTTACAAGTTTTCATATTTAGTTTGAACTACCATAATGTAAATATGCTAGCTTGAACTAAATAAGTTTGAACTAGTGGTTAGGTAGAACTAAGGGCATCTTTTCCACTTGAACTAACTTTCAGTTACTACTAATCACCCTTTTTTAGTTTGAACTAAAAAATATAGTTCAAACTAAAAAGAAAAAAAAAAGCTTGGCTAGTTCCAAATTAAAAGTTAGGTTGAACTAAACAAACATGCTTAGTTTGAACTAACTTCCAAACTCCTTAGTTCAGACTAAGCAAGTATGAACTAAGGCTATGTTCACACATAAACCTTTAAAATCCTAATTTTGAAATCACTTAAATCAAAATAAGCAAATATTAAATTGAAATAAAGGAAACCCTCAAAGCAAAATACAATGCCCTGTGTGTGGTCATGATATTTCGCTTCAGCCGAGCGGCAGAATGGGAGCTGTGGCAACATGGCCCCCTGGCAGAGCCATGTTGCCACCCAAGCCCCTCCCTAGCTTTCACCTGGAGAGTCAGGAAGAGGAAAACAGCACTCATGGCAGGGATCCCCCTGCCCTGACTCCTCCGCTGCTGTTGGAGCAGCAGGGGAGGGACCGTGTGACACCCCCCACTGCCAGCTGGCCAAGGCTCCTGGAGTCGGCTTGCAGGGCTTGCCCACTGTCAGCCCTGCTGGGGAGAGGGTCCCAGAGCTGGCTCCTCAGGGGCCACAGGCGCTGGCTCAGCCCACTGCCAGGCCTTGGGGGCAGCTGCCTGGGAAGGGGCCATGGGCACCGCATCTGCCTGGGAGGCAGCTGCAGAGCCCAGCCGCCGGACAGAGCTGGCGCCTGCACCAACCTTGCCGCCAGCTGTCGCTGGAGCCTGGACACCCTGCTTCCCCAGCCGCTGGCCACCTGCAAGCGGCCGGGGGTTGCTGACTTCCCCAGCCCCTGGTAGGCTCTGCAACCTCTCATCAATTTCACAGAGGTAAAATAGACCAGGCTGCAGAGTTCAGCAGCCTGGTCAGTTTCACCTCTGTGAAATTGACCAGAGGTTGCAGAGCCTGCAGGGGCTGAGGGAGCCAGCACCCCCTTGGCTGCTTGCAGGAGGCCAGGGGCTGGGGGACTGGGGCACCCAGCTAGCTCTGTCCCCGCCGCCCTATCGGCAGCTGCCAAGCTAAAGCAGCAAGTCCAGCTGGCTCTGGGACCCGCTGCCCCCTTTGCTGCTGGCAAGGGGGAGCAGTGGGCGGGCAAGCTCCTGTACAGGCTAGCCCCCCTGCACCTCGCCTCAGCACTCTGGTTAGGGTACTGATGGCTCCCAGGCTAGGGCGCTGGGGGGGGGCTGGGAAGAAGGTGAAAGCCCTTATTCGAAACAGCCATTGATTCAAAACAACGTGTCCCAAAGGCATTGTTTTGAAACAACCCTTTTGAAACAAGGGCTATTTTGATTGCAAGCTAGGATTTATTGTTCCAAAACAACAGGCGTTATTTTGAAATGATGGTGTCCCATCATTCTGAAATAAAGAAACATTGTTCAGATATGACAACTTTTATTTTGTGATAACCATGGTTGTTTCAAAATACAAGCCTCATGTGGACATCGCCTAAGATTTTATGTGTAGACGTAGGAGTAGGGAATATACACAAATTATATGCGTGAACCAGTGAACGTTAACTCAGATTTATCCCCTTTCGTTAATTTGAACTAATACATTTGAGTATATTTTGAACTAAACTCAAAGTTATTAGTTCAAATTACAAATCATAGAATCATAGAATCATAGGGTTGGAAGGGACCCCATGAGGTCATCTAGTGCAACCCCCTGCCAAAAAAAGCAGGACCACTCCCATTAGATCATCCCAGTCAGTGTTTTGTCCAGCTGGGACTTGAACACCTCCAGAGATGGAGATTCCACCACCTCCCTAGGCAGCTTATTCCAATGCTTCACCACTTGCCTAGTAAGGAAGTTTTTCCTAATATCCAGCCTGGACCGCCCCAGCTGTAACTTGAAACCATTGCTTCTCATTCTGCCCTCTGTTACTACTGAGAACAGTCGAGCTCCATCCTCCTTGGAGCAGCCCTTCAAGTAGTTGAAGGTTGCTATCAAATCCCCCCTCAGTCTTCTCTTCTGCAGGCTAAACAAGCCTAGTTCCTTCAGTCTTTCTACATAGGGCTTGTGCTCCAGCCCTTTGATCATTTTGGTTGCCCTCCGC
>ML682169.1:191841-257591 GCA_007922195.1 Podocnemis expansa
TTGTGGGGTCCCTTCCAACCCTATGATTCTATGATTCTATGATCTACTAATGTTCTTATCACTTATATGCTTTATGCTGTGTGTGTATGTATATATACATTTAATATATATAGTTAAATATCATCATTCCTTGCACCTCTGCTTGTCTCTGGGAGAAGTCCATAGTAAATTGGTTTTAGTGTGGATTTATCTGTGGTCAGATTTGGACTAGAAACCTCATCCTATGGATTGGCTTGAATGCCAGTGGATGACTGGTTTAGGACTGGGTAAAATGGGCCCAGTAGATGTCTCAGTTGTCTTCTTGAGCACATTCAAACTGGTAGCACTGGGCAATACCTGTAATAAGGCTATGTTGATCCTATGGTTGGCATCACACCTGACTGGCAAAATCCAGTTGGCCTGCATAGCATTAAATGAAGAGCACACCAGGGGCTCTGAGGCGGTAGAGGTGGCCATCCCTGACAGGATAAACTTCTTAGCAAAGAAATCCTTGCAGCAGTTTCAGGCAGGTTGGTGAATGGGGACTGCGAAGCCCCTGACAATTGCTCACAGACCAATGGACGTGGGAGCCCACTGGTTGTGTTCTGATAGCTGCACCTCTGGAGAAATAATGGACATGCTAATCATAGAGAAATTTGTTCATAGTCTTCCCAAGACATTTCGGGTTTGGGTCCGAGCACAGAAGATGAGTCAGACTGAAAGATGAATAGATAGGTCAGATTTCTTCTGGAGACCAGGTAAGTTAACCCCTGGAAAGGTCCTGGAGAGGAAGAAAGAGGAACTCGGAGGAATTTCTGGTAGAATAGGGCAAATCCTCTGCTGGTAATTGTAGCATCAAAGTTAACAAGGCAGGTTTGAGCCACAGGTCAGTATGGTAATTGGCTTGCTTCTTGGGAAAGTTTTATACGTGTGTATCCCTGAAAGTAGCCTAAGCTTGTAGGTAAAGTATGTTGTCTTTCCTTCTCCTGTTTTCTTCCGGCCATTAGGACAGGAAATGTGGTTTGGACTGTCCCATCTTTAAGGGTATGTCTACATGACACTTTTATTTTGAAATAACACTCCTTATTTCGAAATAAAAGAAATTAGGTCTACACAACGTTTTCTTATTTCGAAAGGACGGATCCCGTCCTGTCGAAATAAGAATCGTCGTTCCGAAAAAGTAAAACCTCGATGTTTTCGAAACGGCCGTTATTTTGGAAGGGATATTTTGAAATAATGCTGTTTAGACCTGTTTTTTCAAAACAACACCGTTGTTTCAAAACAACTGTTTCGAAACAACAGGTCCAAATGGCTTTATTTCAAAATATTCCTTCCGAAATAACAGCCATTTGGATTGCAGGCTTTCCCTTAATTCAAATTAACATTTTATTAATTTGAATTAACTTATTTCAAAACAAGTATTTTATATCGAAATAATTCATTTTGAAATCCTTATTTTGAAATAACAATGCATGTGTAGACATAGCCTTTGATCTTTAATGAAGAGGTAGGATTATGTCTTATCTTCTCCTTACCCTCCCTGCTATCATGCCCCAATGAGAATGTGAAGTCAGCCGTTTGTGCAGAAAATAATTAGGCTGAAGAAAAAGTGGCTGCACAATGTATTCAAAGTCTGTCAACAGTAAACAGAGGCAGGGATAATTATGTGCATCCTATAATCATGAATATTCATTAAATAGATGCTATTGTAAACATGAAAGGGTTTATAGAACATTGTCAGTCATGTATGTATTTTCATACTGTTTTGGTTAAAAAGAGTTGTAAAACTGCCCCCCCTCACTCACTCGAGATGTCAAGAGGAACAAGCAGGCAATAAAGAGTAATGTTTGACCCAATCCACCTCTGGGACAGCCTGTTTGGTTATTTAACATCCAACAGTAAAGAGGTATGCTTGGAATTAAAAAGAGTGACTGTACACATATGGAATGACACTTGACTCTTTTTTGTGACTGAATGCAATTGGGATGGTGAGGAAAGGGGCCAAAGATTTCCTCTTCCTTTGAAAGTGGGGATGAAAACCTAGAGGATCCTGGTTGACCCAGCCTCCTTTGATTCACTCATTCAGAATGGCTGGGAAGAAAATAACACTGAAGTGGATCCACAGAAATAAGAAATATGGGCCAGAGGCACAAGACCTCTGTGAAGTTCAGGGCAAGCTTAATTATAAAAGGTTTTGAGTAGTAAAGGGTTTACCTTACCCAGTGGTTCTGGACATGGACATAAGAGTGACAAACCAGGTGGTTTTGGGAGAGACTAGAATGGCCCACAGGCACAAGGTGAAAGAGAAGGAAAGTAAGGAAGAGAGACAAAACCTAGGGAACAGCTGGAATGAGGATTTGAGTGTGCCTAAGATCAATGAGTCAATATTTCAGCTTCGTTTGGCCTCTGTGCAGTACTGAGCACCCTTCTCAAACAGGATTCTGCAGAACTAGAGAGATTTTCTGGGAAGGGCAAGAAGAAAGCTTGAGGGCCAGAGAAAATTCTCCATGGGAGGGAGGTTGAGAATACTAGAATTTTAATATTAGAAAAGGGATGAATAAGAGCAGATATTGCAAATCTAGAGGTGATCTAAGAAGGGAATGAGAAATATCAAGGCCTGGAGAAACTCTCACAAGAAGAAGGGTATGAAAGATGGAAATGGTACCTTAGGCTTTGTCTACACTAGGGGCAATTTTAAGTTGACTTCACAAGGTTGACTTTAAGCCAACAAAAAGTCAGCCTTGTGAAGTCGACTTAGGGTTGTGTCTACCCTGGAGGCCTGATCCTCCTCATGCTGTGTAATGAGGAGCTGGCAGCCAGTTCCTGCAGGCTGCAGAGAGGGGCTGGGATCCTGTGAAATTGGCTCAGCTCCCAGCCACCTGCCGGCAGTGGCAAGTGGGTCAGGGCTAGGTTTGGCTCCGATCCTCATGCTGCTGATCCAGTCTTGAGCCCTTTGTGGCATGGTGCTCAGAGCCACATTGGGCTCCCAGTTCTTTGTCACCAGCAGCAGGAGCTAGTTGCTAGCCCCCACTGCCTAACTTGTGAGGCTGGCCAAGTGGCTGGGGCTAGATCAGGGTCACAGAGCCAGATCGTGACTGGGGCGGGGCAGGGGTGACAGCCCGGGCTTCCTGCTCCTGTAAAGTCAATTTAAAAGTTTAAGTCAACCTCCAGCACAAGAATTCCTAAGTTGACTTAAGCAAGTGCTTAAATCAACTTAATCAATTCTAAATATAGTTCTGGATCTGCTCACATGAGCTTAAACTGCTAGTGTAGATATAGCCTTAGAAAGGAGAGGAATAAGAGGTGATTTGAGAAGAGTCTGTAAGATACTTACCGGCAGAAAGGAAATGAAGAATGCGTTCTCCCTGCGCTATAACACAAGGACAAGAGAAAAGAATCTTGGCAAATTCAAAATTGATTGAAAAATAATGCTTTTTTTCACTCAGTGCACAACTAAAAGGAGACAATCATTGTCATAAAATGAAATGGAGCAAGCTGCTATGCTAAACAAAAATTGGAAATGATTTTGAGATTTACATGGCCAGAGGAGCCCCAGCCCGCATGTTCCCTGGCCACTTCCAGGCAGCCAGGGGCTGGTGGAGCAGGGCACTCAGCTCCCTCTGCTGGCGCCCCACTCGCTCACCCAGAAGCTGTGGGTGCCAGCTCAGCCCCCCACTGGGGGCTTACTTCAAAATAAAATGACTTATTTTGAAATCAAACTTCGTGTGTGGACATAGCCTAAGACATACCATGTACAGTGGTTTCATTACTCTCCTCTTTTAACTGACAGTAGAGACACCCATCAGCAACAAAGCTACATACTTTTCTTATGTTTTAATGGTGATAAAGTTTGCAGATGACATACAAAGAGGGGTAGTGTAAATAATGGGGAGGACGGATCACTGATTCAGAGAAATCTAGATTAGTTGGTAAGCTGGTTTTAGTCAAACAATGAGTATGTTACTAGATCTCCCTAGATGTATACATCTGAGAGCAAAAATATAGTTGATCCATACACAATGGGGGAATCTATCATGAGAAGGAGAATCCCAAGGAGTGGTGGAGAGGTCCAATTTTGATATTCAAAATGGAAGATCTATACTGATACACTGAAGAAGGGTCAGAAAAGAGCCAGAAGGCTGTTTAAAACACTGAAATTTTGCCTGACAGTCATATGATCAGAGTTCATGTAGTAACCGTGGGGAGGAATGGGTTAACACCCTGGTCAGTGAGTCCCAGGAAAGCCAGTAGGAACAGATTACAGGTTTTTGAATTGGAGTAGCAGCCCTTCCTGTTCCTATTTAGAGGGAGCAGAGCTCCTGGAAGGATGACAATGAGGCCAGGGAGAAAGGCCTGGAGAATCCAGCAGCCTCCGTGCCCAAGATAGGCTCCAGTCTGTAACCGACCATGGGTGAATAGAATGGGGAATGTCCAGCTAAATGTGATCAGGTTATTTCTTTGGTTTTGCTTCATATTTGATTCTTCTGTGCTGAAAACATGTACCCCCTCCTCTTCTGGGCAGAGATAATCCCTTAGTCTGGTCTGAGCCACCTCAATTAGCATATCTTTGTTGCCTTCTCCAGGTACTTGCTTGCTCACTGCTTCTTGAAGAGAGCTCTGTCTCTCCCCTACACCGCTGAGCCATGCTACACACATGTACACATGCATCAGGCTTCAGGAAAAAGATCATCATAGTCATCTTGTAGAGTAGGGCATGAGAATCCTTAAAGAAACCTTGCATGGTATAATTGGCAACAAATCATAAAATCACAGTGTATAAGTGAACAGGAAAATCATATAGATCATAACCCAGGGTGCACAGGTGTGCATCCCATGATAAAAAGTCTGAAGGAAATCTCAAATTATCTGGCCACCTGTGACCAGGAAGGAAAGCTGGGGATTTCAAAACCATGTCTCAGTATGCTTGTTCTTAGAGACGTCTGTTGCAATCCGGAGTCATTCACTGAAGTCACAATGTGAGAACAGAGTCTGGACAATGCATAAAACACTGAGACCAGGTCTACACTGGTGGAGAAATTCAGCAGCAGTCAATGGGATTTAAGCAAGCAATCAGAATAATTTGAATAACTCTTGTCAACTTCCTAACTTTACTTCATCGGCATACCTTCACTGTTCTGCATTGGCCTGAAATGTGTTTCCCTCAACACAATTTTGTGCCATTTAAGGGGGTCACTTTCTTAAGACTAACTCCTGTTAGAATCAGCAGGTCTTAACTAACTTAACATGATCCAGAAAGCTTGATCTGACATCAGCGACTTTGGGTTGTCAGTGTTCATAACGCCTGAGTGATCCATTTTTCTTGTGTAATCCCTTGTACGTGTGTAACCCATGTGCCTAAATAGGTGCAATCTCTTTTAGGGATCCTTATGGCTGGGTTACGTTGCTGGGCAGATTTTGCAGCCCAGAAACCAGAAACTTCTGGTAAGAGGGTGAGGGAGCACACTGAGCATGCCCCACAAGTTTTATTGTTGAGCTGGAAGTGCATACCCAGGGAGAAGCCTGAGAAGAGAAGCCTGGAGAGGAGTAAACAGAGAGCTGCAGAGGACATTGGCTAAGGGACTCAGTGAAAGGAGCTGAGCAGGAGTGGACTGCAGGATGTTTTCTCCCAGCTTTCGACTGCTTTGCAGGGGAGTTGTCTGTGGTGGAACTGAGAGTTGGATGGCCAGTGACCTGATTGCATGGTGCTGGCTGCACAGGAGGAAGAAAGGACTGCATGGCATCTGCCTGAAGATTCCTGCAGCTAGAGAGGATGAGGATTGCTTTCGTTCTGCATTCAAGCCCCAAGGACTTAAATGACTGCAATTGAGATAAGGGTGACTCCACCTGAACTTTGGGACTCTTGGGTTTCTTACTGTTTTGTTTAAATGTATTATGGTTCCTTAGGATAAGGTGTGTTTAGATAGTTAATAAAGTTGATTGTTACGTTTCTGTTGAGTGGTAGTTTAATGAGGGATGGAAACTCTGAGCAGTCTTCGCTGTGAGTCCTTTTGACAACTGGATCCTGGCTCTCCAGTTGCTTTCATCAGGGGTTTTCTCTGTGAGGCACTGGAGAGGGGCAATTGAGTGACTTTGAGCCCACCCTAGCAGGTTACACGTGCAAACCGACTGTGGAAGCTTTAGCTACACTTCTCATTTTGATAGTAAGGCTGCTAAAGTGGAAAGGGTGAGCGAAACACAGGAAAAACCCACACAGACAAAAAAAAAAGAAAGAAAGAAAAAAAAGGAAGATACTGAGACAGATAGAAGAACACAGTAAGAAACAAAGAAAGGATCTTTAAAACCAGTATTTGTGTGAAGTATTTACAATAAAATATTAGTTTTAAAACTGTACCAGGGAAAATTGTCTGTGTTTCTGACAACACTAAACAGTTCACGTACCCATGCTGGAGAATTTCTGCCCAGTTTTTTTTACTTGAATCCTTCCCCAGCCCTTAGCATTATTATTATTATTATTATTATTATTATTATTATTATTATTATTATTATTATTATTATTATCCAGAAACTAGTAACTCACCTACATCCCATGTGACAGAGAAAGGTAATGTCCTTATTGAATCCTGAGAATGAGTGTACTAATTTCACATCTGAAACGTGCATTGCTGCACAGAGACTTTTATTATTCTTATGTACAGTCCCTGTGGACTCTCAGATTGCCCAGGACTCCAGTACAATTCCCTGAACTGCGTAAATGGTACAAAGAGCAGAAAATAGAGCCTGTAGAATTTCAGGCTTAGAACATCTCCTGAGAGTGAAGAAATTATTCACCAGTAACAGAGCCTCTGAGGTTTTTCACCTCCCTCTCTAGCATGAGGCATGTCTCACTTGCTAGTGGATTCTTGGTTACCTTAAAGTCTTGAAATCATGATGTGAGTACCTTAATAACTCAGTCATAGGTTAGAAGAGTGTTACAGGAGTGGGTGGGTGAGGTTCTGTGGCCTGCATGGTGCAGCACATCAGACTAGATGATCATATTGGTCCCTTCTCACCTGAGAGTCTATCAGTCTATGGTCAAAGGAAACTGAGTCCTGAAGACTTGTTAGCATGGTCCCATATTCTTAAAAACCCAGAAAGCAAAGAAAAACCATGGCTTGGACATGTTAATTCATCTACCAGCATTTCTGTGCTGCTGCTTATTGTCTTAAAATCTGAAAATCTACTCCTTCCCCCAGTTGATGAGCCCTCTGTTATATACATGAGATTGGGCTTGGCAAGGATCTTGCACATCCTTGTTTCCAAAGCATGAGTTTCCACCCTGCATAACCGCCCCTGCCGTCTGGTAACCTATCTCAGACAGAAGATGCCAGTTCCCTGGGGTCCATCTGCTCATGTTTGTTGGCGGTTATGAGGGGGTAGTTGGTGGGCTCCTACACTCGAGTAGTTACTTATTTGTTGTACAGCTGTGTCACCCCAATTCTCCATTTTTGGGTCAGCTCATGCCAAGCCTCCTTCACGTCCTTCATCCAGTGGAGGAGCCCTCTGGAACTGCAGTCTTACAAGGTTCAGTGCTGCACAGTGAACTGTCACTTTATCAAAGAAATTGATCCGCATTAGCTCTGTCACTCTCCGTGAGGCCTCTGCACACACCCTCAGTCCACACATGGTGTTTTAGGTAAAACAAACAACTAAGGTTATGGATGACAGTATGATTTGAAACATTTCTTTCAGTAATGGAGTTACTCATGATCAAATAAAAGAAGACTCATAGTCTAAGCTAACATCTCTGTTCCAGTCTATTTTCAGCTTACCACACAGGTAGGGTTTGATTGTTTTACAGACCAAATCACCCCTACCCCTTGCCAACAGGGACATTCTCAGTTCTCTGAGTTACGTAGAAGAGGCATTCTAGGAGAAAGCCCCTAGCTGTGGGTTCCTCTTTCTTTTAACGAGTTTCTTGATACAACTTGAGTCAAGTGACCGTCCAGCCTGGCAATAAGTGGGAGTCCTCTCTCTTGCACCAAAACATTCACTGATACTTAGGTTAACCTATTGTTACAGTACACGTCTTTAGTGGGTGTTGAACCACAGCTTTGTGTTTGTCTGCATCTATACAAGTTATGTGAGAAACACACAGGGGAACCTGATCTAGCAGAGTTTCATATCTTTACATATGACATTGCAGGACACATACTACCACAGCAATGGTGCTCAGCATGACATGACCATTCAAGAACACCATACACGACATACTTTGTGTCTTACCCCACAGGTATACTGTAACGGTGATATTAATAATGCACAGATCACACCACAACAGTGTATGTGGGGTTTAGCATCTGATACTTTCCAATGTCTGTTCTGTTAGGGTATGTCTACACTAGCTAATTAGTCTGAATTATGGAGGCTTGATCCAGACTAATTTGGTCCCTGTCTACACTAAGGTTTGCCTGGTTCAAACTACAAAAAAAAAAAAAAATCCCTAAATTCAAACTAAGTGGTTAGTTCAAACTAACTATGTTTTTTTTTATTTCAAACTAATTTTTAGTTCAAACTAGCCACTCTTTTTTAATCTGAACTAAAAATGTTAGTTCAAACTAAAAAAGGCACAGCTATTGCAAACTGAAACAGTTAGTTTGATCTGAAAAGTCACAGTTAGGTCAATCTAACTTCAAACAGCTTAGTTTGGACTAAGCAAATATGAACTAACCTTGATAATGTAGACATAGCCTTACTGCCTTAAACAGCAATCATGCTTCTCTCTGTTCCCTTCTGTCTTCCCATGATGACTCAGTTTGGTCTATAGACGTTCCCTGTACTTCAGTAAACTGGGCTCATAGTTTTGCAACTCCAGGCATAGTAGGGTTCTGTCAGCCCTGGACTGTGCTACTGGAATTCAATCAGTAAATCAACTGAGTGGATCCCTTGGATAGGGCATCTTTGTGACACCAATGATTTAAGGAGAATGGTCCTGCTACCATGGGTGACATTCATGTCTCACGCACAATCTAGTGTTGTTAGGTAAGGAAAGTATGAGAGTTCTTGCTCCCTCTCCCTTTCACCACAGCCTGGCCTAACCTTGAGGTCCCCCCTCCCAGACTCTTGTGATGGGTTCCCTGCAACCCTGACAAGGCTGGGGCCAGGATCCCTGGGGGGCTCTATTCCCACCTGTGTCATGGACACAAAGAAGAGGGACTTGGGCTTCCCACCCAGTAGTGTTCCCCCACACTGTGCACTTCTCAGACCCTTTGATCGCTGCACAAAGTTCAAAGCAAATACAACTTATTAGTCAGTCACCAATTAAAAAAATAAAATAAAATATTGTTTAGAAAGTTTAAAGGGAAACACCCAACACCAGCACTGTCCCAGGGACCCCAGACAGAATCTCTGAGTGTGAGGAATGGTCACAACCTGTGGCTCACATATTGTAGCCACTGCCAAGTCCTGGCAGTGCAGATAGGGGTGTCATGGCTCAGACACTGGCTCTGGAAATCACCACAAGCCCCCAGGCACCAGGGAGCTGGGTCCCATTCCCCAGCATCACCTCACCTGGCATCATGGCGCCCTTCCAGTCCAGCCTGTGAATCCTCTAGGTTTCTAGATCTTTCTGCTCAGCGCACTAGCCTAGCTCCACCTTGTCCTGCCCAGCTGCTGTATTTCCACAGCCAGCTCCAAATGACTCCATTTCCAGTCCTGGGTCCAGCCCCAGCCCTATTCTGCTACAGTGGGGCTCATCATGGCTCCACTCAGCTCAGCTTTCTGGGCTGCTCCTCTGCTTCTGCTGTTGTGGGTCTACTGTCTTCAGCTCCGCTCTCTGGTCTGGGCTTCTCTGGGCTCCCCGCCACTTGGCTCAGGCTGCTTTGTCCTTAGCTCAGCCCCACTCTGCACAGACAGCTCCAGCACACACACAGGACAGGAACAACTTCTACTTTCTGGCTCGCTCTTGGTTCATCTGTTCTGTCAATCCAACTGACCAGGAACATTGTCCACTCACAGCAGGTTGGGGTGGAGAGGTTTTTTCTTGCTTCCTTGAACAATAGCAGCGAAAGAGACCAAAACAGACTAATAAACCCCTCATATTTGTCCTTGGCTTTCTGCAAGTGCAATGTCAATTCATCAAACTGAAGCAGAACCATACTCAGACGGGGGCTGAAGCGGAGGCACCTTTTGTCAGAAAGCTGCAGTGATGTCAGTGGTTTCTTATCTCCAGGATTGGCCCACTCTTTGAGATCATGTCACCTGCTCTTCCCCCACAGAGGTCACCGGTAAGGTTCCTTTGTGCATCTGGACTGGTGCATTGATGTGTCACCCCATTTTCCCCTCTCCTGGGATTCTCTTACACTTGCCTCAATCTGTGAATCCCTACTCCTGGATCAGCCCACAGCCAGCCACCTACAAGCAATCAATCTCTGTTCTAGTAAATGAGTGCTGCTGACCAGTCACTCAATGGGCTTAAGTAGTGGCCTGACCTCAAGCTGACAACCCCCCATACCACGTGGAGCTCTAGGAACTGACATTTTACAGAGTTCTGTACTGCCCAATAAATTTACAATCTCACTTGTAGGTCACTTTATCAAAGAAACTCATGTGCACCAGCCCTGTCATGCTAAATGATATCTCTACACACTCAAACCACATACACTGCTTTAGATAAAATACACAAATAAATTTACAATGTACAGAAAGATTGAAGTGATTTACGCTCAAATATGAATCAAACTGATCAAGAACAAATAAGTGTAGCTCATAATGTGATTTTTCTTTTTAACACTTAAGCAGTGCTGCAGCATGCTATTGAAACAAAGATTTGTATTATTAACCCATGGGTCTCTACATCAAATACCAAAGGAAGCTTCCATTAGATACCTCAAACAGCCTTGTTTATATAAAAAAAAAAAAGTTATAATACGTAGAGAATATGTATATCACCCATAGTATGTAAGGCTGATGTGATCTATATAGAATAGCACGGAGTTATTCCCTACACAACAGTTATTTCTATTTTCCCCATCCACAACACACCCCATCTCTCTTCAGGGACCCTTCTGATGAGCAGCATCTATTCCTGGAGGTGCAAATACCTCTCCTAGTGTGACCAGTAGAGGAAGTTCCTCTGGAGCTAAGGGCCAAGTGCTTCTATGCCCATTATTTCTTATTCCTAAATATCATGGCTTATCTCAGATCCATTACACACCTGTGTAACCTCAATAGATGACAAAGAAGATGGCATTCTTTATGATCTCTTTACTTTCCATTAATTCTTCTTAGCATTCAAGGAGAATATGTTGTCCTCAACTTGAAGGACCACTATGTTCACATCTCAATCCTTCAGAATCATAGAAGGTTCCTTTCATATTGAACCAGGTTAATTACTAGTTTATTGGCCTCTCCTTTGTCCCTCAGAATTTAATCATTTATTTACCAGTACAGAGAAGTCATTATGGTGTTCCTGAGAGGAAAATGAGTCCAGATTGAACCTTAGCATGATTAATAACTGATTAAATGACTACATCTGGAAATGAGTGAATAAGCTTCTTAAGGGCAACCTCTGAAACGTCAAGCCTGCTAATAAATTTTGAGAAGTCAACCTGTGCAAATAATAGATTGAAGAGTGGCAGTCCTGAACTCAGGCCAAGCCAGATCCTGCATTCCAGAAATCTGGTTCAGGGCCAAGGCCATAAAACATCTCACAAGCCTTTCTATCACTGTGAAAGTCATTGCCTGAAAATCCTGTAGCACTATGCCACATGTGAGTTTGAAACTCAGAGTTTTATGCTGCTGTATTGACGAGACAGTATGATCACACCCCAACCCTTATTAATGAATACCCTAGTTTGGTGGAGTGACCCAAGGTCTGTTTGCCCAGGTGTCCATTCTCTAGATCACAACCTCTGTTGTGTCTGGATATGGACACTTTGATGCTGAGGTGTGTGTGGGGGGGCATATATGAGGAAATTCAGAGCCAAAGGTCTTTGGAGCTCTTGCTGCATATCAGCATCAGAAAGCTCGGAGCAGTATGACTTATCTGGCACACATTCTTGAACAACCTGGCAGGAAGTGTGTTATGGTTCTTACAAGCAACACTATAGCTATGCTATAAAGCATCCCACTTCTTTCCTTTGTGTCAGGGGGCCTCGATCCTTGAAATTTGTGTAGAAAATCACAATGCAATGCTTTGAAGATGGAGAATTCAGGTAAGCTCCATCTTCAAAGCATCTGATGTAGTATTTTCTCCCATTGAAGCTTATGTTATAAATAAAGTGACACAGGACTATACAGGTTGTTTTGTTGCACTAGATTAACATCTCTTCCCCTTTGGAACACATCTTTTCAGTAACACACAATGTTCTCCTGAAGATCAGTAGGAAAAGAACTTTCCTGATCCTAACAGCCCCACCTTGCTGTTGTCAGCATTGGTTTTCCATCCTTTTGCTTCTTTTATTGGAGACTCTTAATCAGCCTGCCCCTGGTCCTGGATCTAATTACATGTCAGAATGGTCACCTACATTGCAAAACCTGCAGTCCCTGCATCTCAAGACCTTTAAGTTGCATGGGGAATCTTCTTAAATTTGGAATTCTCTGGTCCCTTTAAAGAGATCCTTCTAGGGAATAGAAAATGATCCCTATCAAAGTGGAAGATGGTCTTGATTTGCCCTGTGCAGTAAAGTTTTTCCACATCTCCTGTCATCTATGATATTTATTCTGCACTATTTACTGTCCTTACAATAGCAGGGGCTATCAGAGTCATGAATGGTTTCCACAACTGCCATATCGGCCCAATATCCAGAGGAGAAAAAACAACTATTTTCACCAACTGAATTGCCAACTATTTTCTCAAAGTCATGGACAGATTGTACTGTCAAATATGGAAATTAATCTCAATCTGGGATATCAACCTGGTCAAATAAAGACTCAGCCACCTTTCCCCACTATTTAAGCCCCTTCTGATCTGCTATCTTCTCTATTTATTGTGGAAGGTGGTTTTCCTCATAGCTATGACTTTAGTCAGAAGGGTCTCATTGACCAGGATCTTCACTTCAGAGGTCTCATATACACTACCCATCAAGACCAAGATCCAACCATATCCTCACTTACTCATCCTTCCATTTGTGATCTCAGAATTGCACATGAAACAAGGCATATTCTATGTGATTCATCTTTCAGAGACTGCATGCCACCAGTCAAGAGCAGAGGTTTCATTTTCAGGACATCAGGAATGTTTTTGCCTTCTATTTTGAAAGGTGAAACGTATTTAGAAAAATACTCAACTGTTTGTGACAATAGCTGATGGGATGAAAGTCCCTCCAGCCTCATTCCAAAGAATTTCAGCTTGGGTCACATCCTTCATATGTGCACATTAGAACCTCCAAAGGGGTAGCCACATTAGTCTAATTTATTAAAACAAACAAGGAGTCTAGTGGCACTTGTAGGCTAGGTCTACACTTAGACCCTTACTACGAATTAACTTACTTTGAACTAATTAAATTGAGCTAATAATGCTTCTTTCGAAGTAAATTAATTCAAAGTAACATGGCCCTACTAGAAACCCAAATTGAATTAGCTTGCCTATGGACAGGAATTGCTAGTTCGATTTAGGAAGATGGCAGCCTGGGAAGTATGGGAACATGGCACCCAAGAAGGGCCATGCCCTCATCCAATACATAGAAGGAGGAAGGCACTCTGGGACAGAGAAGTTCAAACCACGTTAATTCAAACTAACAGTTAGATCAAATAAACACGGCTTGATTGGATTAATTCGAACTAATAAGTTTGAATTACCATTACTTCAAATTTAAGGGTGGTTTTATAACTTCCAAATAAGGGTTCCTAACTTTGATCTAAGGAATTTCTTACTTTAAAGTAATGAAAGCCAATGTGGCCATGCCCAGATTTAATTTGGATAAGTTCTGATTAAGTCAAACTAAATTCCAAATGTGGACAAAGCCTTAAAGACTAACAAATTTATTTTTCACATGAGCTTTCAAGGGAGATAAGCCCCAAATCATCAGAAAGTTGAAAATTAGGAACTTACAGAGTGGGAGCAATATGAGTACAGGGAAGTGTGTGAGTCGTAGGATCAGGTCAGACTGTCATAGAAAATTAAAGCAGCTTCCTTTGTATCACACTACAATTTCAATTTGTAAGTCAGAAACAATGCCATGTTTTGCTGAATGATACTGAAGTCTTTGTGCAAATTAACACTGATTACTCTTCTTGCAAAATGGCTTGGGAGACACCCGCATTTAACTTAATATAAATGCACAAAGAAAAATATGTTCCAATTTTTTTGTAACTGTTGTTCCTTGAGAGGTGTTGCCCAGGTACATTCCAAGACACACCCTCCTGCCCCTCTGCTGGAATTAGGTGGAAGGAGTAATTGAGAAGGTGGAAGGTTGGCAAGCTTTATATATAAGCTTCCTGATGGTGTGTTTCCAGGAAGCACTAAAGCTGACCCAACAGATAAGTCTAGGGGAAAAGGCTTCCACTGGTGATACACATGGCTCAGGCACACCAACACTGGAATGGGCGGATGTCACACGTCTTAAATGCTGCATGGGAAAAACAAACCTAGCTGAATCTCTAGGTCTTCACATGGTCTCCTCCCTGACTGGTCCCCATATGGGCTCCACAAAATGAATAGGTTTTTATCCTCAAAACACATAAAGGCAGTTAAGTACTCTTCCTATTTTAAAATGGGGATAGTAGACCCAGAGTAGGTTACAAGATGGCAGGTTCAAGATCACTGAGGACCTTTGTAGTTGAGGTAGGAACTGAGTTCCAGACATACTTACGAGCCACTAGATTCAAGGGAGAGATTGTGAAAAGCACATGGACAGTAGTCAGCATAGTCCTATTGAACATGGGAAGACGAGGGGCACCTCACTCTCCTCTCCCTGCACCCACCCTATCCAAGTGATGGCCTGGGCAGTTCCTCTAGCTCGATTAGAGAAGAAAAGATCATCCCTGCAGAAGCTTTAGGGCTCTTGCTGTTCACTGAATGGGGCTCAGGAAGCACCTCAGGGCTCAACAGTTGGAAGTAGGAGCAGATGCTCAGTATCTATGAAAATGAGCCAAAGCAGAGAAACGCTGACAGACAAATGAATACTTCTAACCTTTGGTGCTACTTTTCCCTGTGGGGTTTAGCAGTTCTGGGCTAGTCTGAAAGGCTCAATTTGCCCTGAAAATCTGAGACTCTGTTTATCAGGGAATCATTTCTGCACTTCAGAGGAAGGCTCCTAGGCTGAAAGTTTCCAGGGTCTATTTCCCGCTCTTCCTGCTACTCACAGAGCTCAGGGAATTGTCCCGGTGTTCTGACCAACCTCAGAGTCCACAAGGACTATACAGGAGAATAATAAAAGCTCGTGTCCAGCACAGTGAGTGTCAGATGTGTGACCATACACTGATTCTCAGGTCACTGTAAGGAGATTTCCTTTCTCTCCTCTGCATGGGATTTTGGTGATTTGCCTGTTACTGCAGTAAATTTAGTGATAAGGACATGAGAAGATTTCAAATCAAGAAAATCTGGTAGGAATTCTTGGACTGTTTAATATTTTTTAGAAACATGGAATTATTTTCATATTAAAATTAGAAATAAATGCTTGTTTTGAATACTTTGTAGACATATACTTATTTTTAAGAACATTTACTTGTCTCTTACCTTCTCTTATGTGTCTCAGAATCTTACTTTTGTTGTTGTTGTTGTTTCTTTTCTGTGGGGATTTTCTCTGATTTGCTTACTTTTTCAATTCTGTAGTCTTACTGCCATGTTAAGAAATTGAGGCAATGTGTACTCTGCGGTTGGTATATGTGATACCAGAGATTTCACAACAGGAATGGATCATACAGGGTTTTACATGGTGTCCAAATTGTGTTCTCACTTTCTGCATTCATTGAGTCACCAGAAGTCGACACTGCCAACACTGAGATCAAAATGATCGGTTCCATGTTTTGAAATCCCCATCTTTCATGTCCAGTCTTTTAATGCCTCATAAGATGGTGGGGGGGGGGTCTTTCAAACTCTTCCAGAACACAAACTGCATAGCTTAGGATGTTACAAGACCATAAGTTGTGATTTTCACAGCAGAGAGCCTAAGGTGTAACACAAAGGGTGAACTCTTGCTCCTATAGAGACTAATTGCAAGACTCCTGACAGGACCAGTATTTGACTCTAACTCCACATAGAGGGTCTGTTAAAAATGGCCTGATATTCACTGTCCATAACCTTCCAGTGACCTCAGCTAGATTCACCCTGCATTATCCATGTATGACTGAGCTCATCTGGACCAGAGGAAAACTGAAGAATAGTTGAAATCTTATACCCCCAACTGAGATGTTCAAAGGAATATTTTTTGTGGATGGAGGGTTGCTCTCTCTGTTCCCTGTGCCTCTGGTTCTGTAGAATAACAAACTATAAAATATAGTAAGAGTAAAAGCATGTTTCTGGCTTAAAACAAACTAGGCAGTCTTGGAAATCTCAGTGGGCAAGATTCAGGTTTGGACAGGGTGCGTGTGTCTGTGGTACAGGATGTGCAGTATCCAGATCACAGTGGTGTTGGGTCCTGAAAAATGGTCAAATAAAGAATCAACATACTGCCTAATTCACTCACCAAAGAGGTGTAACTAGGTCTCCTGCAATCTTCTTAGGCAGTTGGGATGTCTCAGACTCTAATGAACTGGAGACACTCTAAAGTAAATTGGCTTGGTCAAGTTCTTCCATCCAGCTCAGACCTCCTTCTGTCCCCAAAGGAATTCTTAGAGGCAGAAAAGATAGAGAAATGCCCAGGCTTGTCTTAGAAATTCTCAGATATGGAAACTTTACCATAGGCCTTGGTAAATTGTTCCTACAGTTGGATACTCTCTGTTTAAAAAGGATACAACTTATACAGAATCAAAACATAGAAGGAGTCATGTGGGTCTTTTTTAAAAATAAGACATTTATTTATTCCATGAGCTTCTGTGGATATAATCCCACTTCATGAATGCATGACGTGGAAACTATACTATGTCAGTGAATACATAGATGTAGAGAAGAATAAGTCAGAAGGTCAGTGCCGACTTTTTCAGCAAGCTAAGCAAGTTGTCTTGATGCAGATTATTTGGAGAATTAGAGGAGGGCATAGAGAATGCAGGTAGCCTTTGTTAAGGAGTTAGCTGTTCCAGGTTGCCATTCACACCTAGTCTGAGACCTAAAGAAACATGGGAAGTATGAGAAGTAACAGCACAAAATTCCTACCTGGCATAATAATGTCTTGTTCCCATTGAGAAAAGTTAGCTCCTTTCCAGAGGAGGAATTATATTGTGGAGCAAATCTATGGTCCATTCAGTCAAGCATCCTCTCTCTCACAGTGACAGTTGTAGGGGCTGCCACACAAAATGTTGGGGGCAAGAACTGACAATGATGAGGATGCCACCTTAATGCCTGTGTGGAGAAGTGGGAACCCTCTGCTAGGTTAATAAGGGAAGACATGGGTGTTAACCCTCTTTCTTTTCTATTCGGGTGATGGAACACAGGTGGGTGATATGAGATAGAGCCACTAGGGGGCAGGGGGGTAGTGTTTAGGGAGCCTGTACCTGGGACCCCCCACTGGTCACACTGGATTCAGCTGGTTGGACCAGGGGGCGGAGAGGTGGGCAGAGCGAGGGGGGGGACGACAAAGGACCAAGGGGAAGGAGGGTAGGAGGGAAATGGAGGGTCCAAGAGACAGGACCCTGCCCTGGGGTGTAGCCCTAATTCCCTGGGGGTTTCACTCCTGGTTGTTCTGATGATGCTGATACCAATTGTCCATGCTGCTGTATGAACTGGTTTCCTAATGAACCCTCTGACTGCCACACTGGCTGAGAGTCGCTGCTGATTGGGATGGCTGGGACCCTCTTGGAGGGAGGAAACCCCCTCCAAGGGAGACCAGACAGAGCAAGGATCAGACCCTCTCAGCCTGGAGTTGGGAGCTGGCTGCACAGAGCATGGAGACCCAGGTGCTGGACGGGAGGAGACTCCACCGTAGCAGAGTCCTGACTGGGTTTGGACAGAGGGGATCCAAGAGGCTTTTCTGGGGTCTCCGTCACAGCCGGTCTTCCAGAGACTGACTTCTGTCCTGAAATACATATAGTCCACAACCTGTAGTTCTCACTCTATAGGCTTATAGACTTGCTGGGTTTTTATTTAGCTCTAAGTATTCTACTGGAAGAGTCTTCCTATCCATTTATTTGTCCAAAACCTTTAGGATTCTTGCTTAGCCATTCCTGTCATATTCATCTTTTGGGAATGAGTTCCACTTTCTCCTTATGAACCTTGTAAATGAACCATTCATTTTTTTTAATTCAGTTTTGAATTTGCCATGTTTCTTTTTATCTCAGTACTGCTTTTACCTTGTGTTATGATTCAGAGAGAACATATTCCTGATTTAAGCTCTACCAGTCAGTATTTTATAGACTATTCTCAAATCCCTTCTTGTTTTAGTCCTTTCAGCAGTGACAATCCCAGTCCGTTCAGATTCTCCTTCTGTAGGAGTTTCCCCCTGGCCCTTGGTCATTCTTATTGTTCTTACCTGCACAATCTAGGTTGTCAACGTCTTGTCTGAAGACACTGCTGAGTACGGCCCAGAAGAGTCCAGAGGAGTGTGACGCATTGATTGGTTAATCTCATAATACTCTATTCAAGTTTTATTCCCCATCCTATTCTTCCATGTCCCAACAGCAGAAGCTACAGAAAGGACCCCCACTGATCAACTTCTTTGCATCCACAAACCACTCACAACTTTGTGTTCTCAATTCCTGTTCTTTACTTACAACTTATCATCTACCCACATCCAGCAATGATCCATCAGGCATCACTGCCCCAGGGGCCTTACTGCCCAGCCTTTGAGTAATGACAACTCACCCTTCTCCTGTAGCATCTCCCATTGCTTGCTGTTTGTCCCCTGTCATAGGGTGCACATCTGTGACCTCTGGCTAATGATCTATATGATTTTTTATATTCTCTTATATACTGGGTTTGCATGCTTTTATTCCAATTACACCATACAAGGTTTCTTTAAGGATGCTCATAACTTATTCTACATGATTAGTATGATATTGTGTTTCATACAACTTCACACATGTGCACAGACATGAAGCATATTGAACATGAGTTGGGGAATAGGAGACAGACAATGTTCTCTCCCAGCAGCAAGCAACTGGAGAAGAAAAAGATATCCTAATTAAGTCCACTGGCTAAGGTGAAACAAAGATATCAACTCTGCCCAGAGAGGGAGGGGTCATGGAAGAGTTTGGGAACAATAAGATAAAACACTTGGCAGAATTGGAAGCTTTTAGCTGAGACCCTCCATCTAGAAACATCATGACTCATTTACATTGTGTTTCTGCCATGACTGGCCATATTCTCACTTAGAATTATCATCTGATCAATAAACTAGTAGGTGTTTTATCTGAAGCTCTGTGGTCTTTACGGGGGTGTGAGTGGGGAAGGCTGGCACAATCCATGTCTTTGTTAAATGGACCAATGTGAGTGTATGGTGATTAGGAGTGGACCCTGATCTCTGTAGACAGTTGATCCTGGTGTGGTAACTTGGGCTGGAGGCGCTCGTTTGGGGCATACGGCTAAATGCTCATCAGCTCTCTGTGCAGGCTTTCCTCAGCCTTTTACAGTTCCTTTCAAAGTGCACGTCAGCGACAGTGAGCTGAATCAGCCTCACCCAGGCCTCAGCAACCCAGAAGATTAGAAGAGAGATTTTTTTTTTTAAATTCTTTCAATAACTAAGTATTTTGAGATCTACAATGGGTGTAGCCTCCAGGTTGGGGAGCTAGGGCAGGGTGTGCGAGAGCCTGGAGTCTGCTGCGGGCCACCTGAAGTTGTTCTCTATGGCTGGGGGGGAGCGGCCTGGAGCCAGGCTAGGAGTGGTCTACCCAAAGGCTCCCTCCAGTGATGAGGGTGGGAGGGCACTGATCTGGGGCGTGGGTTCCCCACAGACTCCCGGGAGGGCAGAGCCCAGAACCTGTAGCTGCAATGTGGCAGCCAAAGAGCTGAATGCGGCTCTGGAGGCGCAGGTTGCAGGCTCCTCACTTGGACTCTCTAAGCACCCAGTCAATCAGCATTCTGTTCGGTTTCTGTCCCTGCTGGCATTTTCAGCAGCTTTTCACAAAGCCACGTATCATGACAGCAGGTCCCTATCCTGAATTCATACACTTAAATTAGGCACCTGTTAAATGTTTGAGATCACATTTTTTTCTCTCTGAAACACATATATATTGCACTTGCTGACGTCAAACATACCGTTCCATCGATCTGATTTGAAGAGAAACAAGGATTCTTGTTCCAAAGGGGCAGCCATGTTAGTCTAGTTCAGTAAAACAAAGGAGCTACTCCATCAAAGGCTCATTCACTTGCTCGTACACCAATTTGATTTATGCCATCATGTTCCAGAAATGAATTCTGCCTTATATATTGGACAAAGAGGACTGCTCTGCACAAAGAATAAATGGGCAGAGACTGGACATCAGAAAACACAACATTCCAAAACCAGTGTGTCAGCATTTCAATCTTTCTGATCACACCATTAAAGATTTGCTAATTGTGGTGCTCAGACAAATGAATATTAGCTCAAGGCTTCACAGAGATGCTGCTGAGATCAAATTTAGTTGCAAATTTCATTGCATTGCTTAAGGACTTAAAAGGGACTTCGGATTTTTCTCTCATTGCTAGGAGTGATCTGACATCATCTCCTTCTGTATGCTGTTTCACAGCTCTTGAGTCTTAACAGTTGTTTTGATTTGCTCTTACAGAGTGACCTGTTACCATGATTTACACTCCTCTGCATTTATTTCCTCCCATTCTGTAAATTCCCCTGTCTTCAAAGCGTCAGACGAATTGGGATTTTCTCTCATGAAATCTCATACAATAAATAAATTTGTTAGCATTTGAGTGCCAAAGGACGCTTGTGGAAGTTTTAAAGACTAAGAAATTTATTTATTTCATGAGTGTTCATGGAAGAAAATCCCACTTCATCAAACACTTGAAGATGCAGAATAGAGATAGAGACCGAAAACTCCATCATCAAATTTTGGGCAAATTATGGTATTCCCCCACAAAAGCTCATGTGATACATAAAATTGATAATCTTTAAAAGTGCCACTAGACTCCCTGTTTGTTTTTCTAAACTAGACTGACAGAGCTATGCCTTTGGAACTAGTAATCTCCCATCATGATGTTTGGTCACTAGCCTTGGTTATCTCCTTCTAAGGGCAACTCTGCGGTAGAGAATGGCTTGAATTATCTGGTGCTAGCTTCAAAAGTTGCCACTGCACTGCTGTAAATTGTTAATAAGTTAAAAAAAAATACTGTGCCATTTCTTAGGAACTGTGTAACCCCTTGCTGTGCTTCTCTCCTTTCACAGGCACTCTGAGCATCTCTGATCCTCACAGGTGTCTTGGCCAACTGATGGCGGTTTTCAATGTCACACCATCAGGCCCATCAACATTCATCCTAAAAGGCATCCCTGGGCTAGAGGCTGCCCACATTTGGATTTCCATCCCTTTCTGTATCATCTACACCATCAGTCTGTTGGGAAATTTCACTGTTATGTTTGTTGTCCTCAGAGAGCAGACCTTGCACCAGCCCATGTACCTGCTTCTCTGCATGTTGGCACTCACAGACATTGGCACATCCACCTGTGTTGTGCCGAA
Source organism: Podocnemis expansa (assembly GCA_007922195.1). Lineage (NCBI taxonomy): Eukaryota > Metazoa > Chordata > Testudines > Podocnemididae > Podocnemis > Podocnemis expansa. Next base: position 213,457 of record ML682169.1, read on the forward strand.
GGCACTGGGCATATTTTGGTTTGATTTCAAAGAAATAACTGTAGATGGCTGCCTCACCCAGGTGTTCTTCTTTCACACAGTTACTGCTATGCACTCAGCCGTCCTTGTTACAATGGCCTTTGATCGCTACATCGCCATATCTGAGCCTCTGAGGTACACCAGCATCCTCACCAATGCACGGATAGTTACGTTTGGCTTGCTGGGTTTGTTACGAGCTATCCTCTTCTCTCTGCCAGGGACCCTGATTCTGCAGAGGTTGCCTTTCTGCAACAACCATGTTATCCCCCACACATACTGTGAAAACATGGCTGTGGTGAAGATGTCATGTGGGGACACCTCAGTCAGCTGGAGGTACAACTTAGTGATAACATTTTTGATCACTGGGATAGATTTGACACTCATGGCCCTCTCCTATGGGTTGATCATTAGGGCTGTCCTCAGGATCAAATCCAAGAAAGCCCACCAAAAAGCCCTCAACACATGCACAGCCCACATCTGTGTGATACTGATATGTTTTTCTTCCTCTTTCTTCTCCTCCATGACACACACATTTGATCAGGGCATCGCTGCCCATGTTCATATCCTCTTGGCCAACCTCCCCGTCCTAGTCCCCCCCATGCTCAATCCAATTATTTATGGTGTCAAAACCAAAGAGCTTTCTGACAAATTGAAAAAATATACCTGCAGAATGTGATTGCTTGGGATGACTGTCTTAAGTATGTATAATAGGAGAAGGAAGGAAATTTATTTGTGAATAAAGATTGTCCCAATCTGGCTAACCTCACCCCTCTGCAAGTTCACAATCAAAGAAGTTTTCACACTTAAATTCTTTTCTCTCCATCACCAAACCTTTCTCTCTCAGTTGCTGACTTCCTTCTCTCTGACCATTACTTGATTACTTCAAAAACAAACAGTCCTGTGGCTCTCTTAATGACTTAACAATGCATTTATCACATGAGCTTTCATGGAAGAAAATCTCACTTTGTCAGACCACAGGAGGTGGTTAAGAAAGGCCTGGTGGAGGGGGAATATCTATTTCACCCTTGAGCCCCTGGAAGACTTGGGTGTACAGGTGGTGTTGACCTCCATCCAGCCCTAGCTCCCCAATGCTACCTTTTTTCCCCTCATCTCCCCCATGGGTAGCCCACCTCTCATAAGATGTGCTGTCCTTCCACTGGGAGGTGCATATTCAGCTGCTGCTGACAGAAGCACGTGATGAAGTGACACTCGAGGAATGCTTTCTGGTGCTCCATCAAAGGCATGCAGTTTTCCTTGTGGAAGCACAGTGCTTTCATTGCCAGGACTTGGGGTCTACCCCCTGGTCCAGAATGGAGATGGGGGCTATTGGGTCCCCTAGAGCTCCAGCACACTCAGGAGATGCCATCTCAGGCAATGCTGACCACCTGATGCCTGCAGCAGTCCTCCTCCTCCTCTTTTTGAGCCTGCCAGTGTCACAATTCGGGATGTGAAGACAGCCTCCTCATCATGCCCAGATGAGCAGATGGGCCCCATCACTGCCACTGCAATACTGTTGGATTTTAAACAAACATACGGGTTGTCCTGGAGGTGGATTGGGTTGAATGTTACTCTTCATTGCCTGCTTGTTCCTGCCGACATCTCAAGTGAGTGAGGACGGGCAGTTTTACAACTCTTTTTATCCAAAACATTATGGACATACATAAAGGAGTGAGAATGTTCTATAAACCTTTTTATGGTTACATTAAATGTGTATTAATGATTATAGGGTGCATATAATTATTCCCGCCTCTATTTACTTTTGCCAGATTTTGCATACATTGTGCAGCTGCTTTTCCTTCAAACTAATTATTTTCTGCACAAAACACTAACTTCACATTCTTTTGGGGGCATGATACCTGGCTTGGTTAGGAGAAGATAAGAGGTAATCTTACCCCTTCATTAAAGATCAAAGACGGGAGAGTCCCAACCCCATTTCTTGCCCTAATGTCCAGAAAAAAAAGGAGGAAAAAGGATAGGATAGGATACTGTAACTATAAACTTAGGATACTGTCAAGGATACATAGCTGTACACTTTGCCTGAGAAGCAACCCAGTTATCATAATGACCTGTGGCTCAAACCTGACCTCTTAACTTTGATTCTCCTACACATACTACCTGGGTTGGGTTGAGTGGAGGAAACGGTAATGGTAGTACAGATCCCCAGACTGGAACTAGGCTTACTCCAGAGGGAGGATTACCATACCATTGTTGCCCTACCCTCATCCCGTCCATCCTCGTCACTTGGTCCTACCCCAATTGGTCAGCTCTGCCTCACCACCCTGAAAGGCTAGGCCCCTTTCAATGGGAAGTGCAGAAAGCATAATAAGGCCCTAACTGTCCCCTCTACTGGATGGGGAGAAAGCACCTTGAGACTCAAAGTGGGGGGCTGTTTCTGATATCACTAATGGGCCTTCCACCAGGCCCTAATGGCATTCAGGAGGTGGTGCTGACTGAGTGGCCAGTCACAGAAGTACAGACTGGTAGCACTGCCCCCTCCTCAGACACCCTTACTGGGGAGTCCATAAAAGAAGCCACCATCACCACCCCTGATGCTACTGTGTCATCTGTGCCTCATATTGGTGCTGATGCGGCCTCTGCTCTGGCATCATGGGGTAGGGAGGAGAGGCAACCTCATGTGGTGGTGGGGACCTGCGCTCCGGTTTTACAGAGATCAGTGCCCTGGATCCGAACTCTGTTGCCCAGAGGGAGGGCAAACCACCTTCACTGGGCCTTAGGCTGGGTGGGGACCTCCTTGCACCTCCTTCTTCTGCTCCGGAGCCTCTTCCCACTGTCTCTGTCCTTATCGCTCAGACACTCCCAGGCTGTTTTACCTGCCCAACTGTGCTCCGTATTTTGTACACAACCACCAAGCCTCTAGACTTAACACCCAGCACCAAAAAGCTGGACCCTGGAGTCCTGTGCTTTGTAGGAAAGCTGCCACCATCACTTCCTGACTGCCTTGACTCATATCCTCCCTGCCTTGTGCTGAGGCTATGGAGTCTAATCTCTATACCACCTGCACCCAGCTTCAGTGTGGATTCACCTCCTGATCCCCTGCCTGTAACCCCCACCCCCCATCAGGTCAATGAGTGCCCTGCTTTGGGGGCTGGACCACTCTAGCCCCTAGACCTAATACCTTTCCTGCCTGTGTCACTGCCACCACCCTTAACAGCACCCCTGCTACTCTCTCTGATGCTGTGCCAGCTCTTTCCCCAGCCTCTACCCCTGCTATTGCCTTCCCACCATGTCCTTTCCCTTTTCATCTGCTGACTCCCATGGGCAGTATTCATGGCCACTTTTCTACTCAGGATTTCTGTCTTCCCTATGCTGCCCCCCCCCATACACACACACACATCAGGAGCTGAGCCAGGCAGAGTGGCACCCAATGCACCTGCACCACATCAGGGCTCTGTTCTCTATCTACCTGTCTCAGATGGCAGAGGGCTGACCGTGGGGACCAGACTGGAGGATGGCTGGGAGTCTTCTGCCCCAAACACCCTGACACTGCAGGATAAGCTGGCTGAGTTCCTGGTTCACACTTGTGGGGCCAGAAATAGGCTGCATCTCACCCTGCATTTCTGGGGAGAATGACACTTCATCCTCCCTGCCCTGAGAACCATACTCAAGGAGGGCAAAGTGACAGAGAGACAGGACACTGCGGCCTACCAGAAGGCCCACAGTTTCTGTGACATGCTTATGGCCTTTGGAGTCAGTCACAGATTGTTGTGTGGTGCAGTGGAGGTTGCTAGTGTTCCTGACCCAGAGGATCTTCCCCAGCCTTCCTCATGGCAACAGTCATCTTTGCAACCTTAAATACCAGGAGCTGCAGGATGGATCTCTGCAGAGCTCAGGTGCTAACCTTCTTCCAGGAGGGAGGGTACTCTGTGATATTCCTCCATGAGAACCTTACAGATGCAGCCACTGAGGCCAGGTGGGGACTGGAGTGGGAGGATGGGGTGTTCCTGTGCCATATCTCCACTTGTGTGGCTGGGGTAGACACCCTGTTCTCCCCCAACCTACAACCCAATGTCCTGGGGTTGCCTAGGTTACCTGCTGCACTTCTTGGTCTGGGTCCAGAATGAATGTGCTTCTTCTAGCAGGAAGCTACCTTCCTCAGCATTGTGGATCCTCATGAGTGCCTGGTCCAGGGAGGAGCGTTTAACATCTCCCTTGGGGAATGCAACCACACAGAGACTGAGCACTGCATGGCCACTGAAGATGTAAACAAATGAGATAATAACTCATTACTCCCTGGTGGACATCTGCTGTGACCACTACCTATACAATTAGTTCATCTTCACCAGTGTCCAGATGAAGGGAGATAGGTTACCTCACTGCTGGTTGTACTGCATTTATTTCTCATCTCACTATCATGCATGGGCCCACTCCTCCAGTGTAGGGATGGTCTGTCATTCACACTCTTAGCCCTGGACAAGGAGAAGGCATTTGACAGGATGGTCAGGTATCTCCTGGGCACCCTGAAAACATTTGGCTTCAGAACCCAGTTCGTGGGGCTCTCCAGGTACTGTGTGCCTCCACAGGATGTATGGTCAGGCTCAACTCAATGGCAACCAAACTGATGAGCTTCAGGCAGCAAATGTGTTAAAGCTGCCCATTGTCAGGCCAGTTGTATGCTCTCACTCTGAGCCCTTCCTTTGCCTCCTCCACTGGAGGATGATAGGCTTGGTGCTCAGTGAGTGAGAGTTGATGATGGTCCTGTCAGCATATATCAACTGTAGCAGGAAGGCACGGCCCCTCTCGGAGACAGGCCAGGGGGTTCTGCCTGTCAATCAAGCCGGAAGCGGAGGGGTGGGACAGGAACAGGAAGTATAAAAAGGGAAGCAGTCAACTCAGTTGAGCACCAGCTGCTGAAGGGGAAGGATGTACCTTGACTTGCTCCTGACCCCAGGCTGCCCTGTAGGGCAGATGGGGTCTGGCCACCAGACCCAGGCCCATATGTCTGGCTGGGCCCACCTGTGGCCTGGAACTGAGAGCTGCCCCTTGGGTTTGGGTCCATCCCTGGCCTGCTGGGAGAATTGCTGCCAGCAAGGTAGGGGGTGCTCTTGAGCTGTTCCCTATGGGGCTCCCTGAAGTGCTGCTGCCCTCCTGCAACTTGGAGGAGTTGCCCCTCACTGCTGGGTGCCCTGAGCCTCCACCCACCTCATATGACCTGGAGGAGTTGCCACTTGTGGAGAAGCTTGATGGACTCCCTGACCTGCTGCCACCTGATGAGATAGAAGGCTTTTATAATCTACTCTTGGGGGATTACCCTGAAGACCCAACAGATGAGGTATGGTGGGAGCGTGCTGCAAGGGTAGCCCAGGGGGGTGTGGGTCTCAGCCTTTGATGAGGAGTTGCATCTGAGGGGCAGCATGGTGTGGTGGCAGTGTGGTGTGGCTTGGACCCTGCTGACCCCTGCACCAAGGCCTCTGGTCCCATAAGGCCTACCTCGGGGTTGGCATGTTGCAGCTCGGACCCCGCTGACCCCTGTCTGGAGGCCTCAGCCTCTGTTGGGAACCTTGGCTGGGACACAGTGGATCTGTGTGACCCAACACCCTTGTTGATTCTGACCCCTGCCATATGCCACCTCTCAGGTTGCAACCACAAGAGGCAGCCTTGTATTTTACCTACACCCAAGTGACTGAAACGGCAAAACTTTTGTCCTGCCAAGGGGCTAAAGACTTGGCGGTCCCACCCATAAGGGGCCGGGGACCTGAACAACTCACCCCTCCCCCTTGGGTGGGAGGGCAGTGCGGTTACATCAACGACATACTCCTGCTGGTCCAAGACGCAGGCCATCTGTGGGAGTTGGAGGCCTGGCTGGCCATCTATTCAGCAGACTCCTCTGATCAGGTTACCTAGGTCAAGAGCTCTGTCCTGATGGTAAGGACCAAGTATCTGGCAAGTTACCTCTGACCCACACTTCAAGGAATCCATTGCAGCTCATGTATTTTGCTTTATCTGGGCACTTTCTTTCTGCCACCCATCCGTCCCTGGATGTGAACTGGAATGTTTAGGAGCTCCATGCCCTGGTGCCAGCTACTGAGCTTCTTGGTCAAACTCCAGGAGACAGTTCTGGAGTTCTTTTGGCAAGGAATGCACCAGGTCTCTGCAAGGATCTCAAGTCTTTCCCTTGAGGAGGGATGGCAGGACCTGTGCTGCATTGCAATCCTGTTATCAACTTCCCCTCCAGCTTGGGGTATGCTCATTTTAGTGTTACTTCCTCTTTGGGGTGGAGGGGAGATTGCAATTCTATTTGTGTACTACTTGTGTTTCTATATGGAGCTCAATTCTTCCTTCTGCAAGTTCTTTCCCAGTGGAGCCACCCTTGCAGGAGCTCAATTTCCCAGGATGGGATTCTTCCAACCCCAGATTTAAATAACCATCCAATATACACATTCATCAATTAACAAGGTGCACCTGAGCAGACCAGTCTATCAGCACTGTTAGCTGACCCCTTCTATGTCCCTCAATTCAGCAGGTTGGATCACATAGGACTTCTCTGCTACTGCACTAATGTGCCCCTGTACCACACTGGATTTGGCTTAATCATGGATCTTGTGCAGGCTAGCACACAGCACTTTTCAGCTGCTACTCTTATATGCCCTGGAATCAATCTGGCTTTTTAGCTGGCACCCTTATTTGCTCCTGCAGTGAATTAGGCTGCTATCCCCATTAACAAGCAAACCTGACAGGGCTGTGGGCATCACAGGGATTTTTGGCTAGGTAAAAAGCATTGCTGCAAAGTTATATAAGGAAACCAAAACCACCAAGGAGAGTGGATGATGTTTTAAGAGTCTGGCAACTGGCTTGATTACAAAAGTCATTTTATTGCTAAGTATCTCAAACTTGCAATAATAGTAACAACTACAAAAGGAGAGAAAAATACCCAATCAGTTACAGAAGTAACAAAAGTACAAGGAAAGAACACCTACCTATAATATTACCTAGATTCTATTGTATCAGGCCTAGAGAGAGAGACAGGGAGAAAGTTGGGGGTGGGAGGTCTCACGACTCTGTGTAGCAGAAAGGTTCCCAGAGTATGCAGATCAGGGTAGGAAGCTCGATGGAAACAGGCAAAACTCTTGCAACAATCCAGAAGACAAAGAAAAGGTGAAGTCCCAGTGAAAATGCTACAGCTTTTAGATCAAAGCATCAGGACTCAGGACTCACACTTGGATTTGGGTAGAGGTTTTTTGATGATGACTTGTTTAAGCAGCCAATACACATTCCTGGCTGGGGTACAATGGTTCAGGGAAGCTGGGAGATCCAGTATTTTGGGTATTAATTAGCAGGTCTATGACTAGAATGGCCTGATAATTGCTGAGCTTGTTAATTGTGATGTGAGATCCCCCATCATGCAAGGCTTTTCTGCTGCTTCCATCCCACAGTACAGAGTAGTTCCTTCTTGCTCTAACCCAGAGTTCAGTGAAGTTCTTGCTTTGGAGCTTGGTTCTCCACACTCAGTGCAAATGAAGTTCCATTTCCTTTGCTGAGGGCTTTTAGATATGGCTAGATAAGGATGTCTCCCACTGCCTTTTCATGGTTTTTGGTTTCCTGCTCAAGCAGAGGTGGGGTGGGGGAGTCAAAGGCTGGATTCTGTGCTCTGATTCCTCAATAGCACAGAGCTAACAAGTAACCATCCAGGTCCAGGCTTTCCACCTGCAGCCACTGCAGAGTACTCTGGAGTGGAGCCACATTGTGTCTTACTTTCCTCAGCCACTTATGAGTGATCCAAAACAACTGGCAGCTCCTTAATCTCCACCTGAGTGGTCTTCCACAAGATTTCTGAGCTGCTTGTCTTCAATCAGGACCTCCTCTGTACTTGGAGGCTTGGTTTAGCCTCCAATCCATTTTGACTATCCAAGGGAAAGACTTCCTCATGGAGTCCCTCCTATATTATTATGTTGGTGGTGGAGAACTCTCAGTGAGGTGGAGGCTAGTCATGGCAGGTGTCACCAGGGTGAGAGACCTCCTGAACTATGTGTGGGAGATGAGGTGGATCAGCTTTTACTGGCTTAGTACATGGGACTCTACAGCCTTCAAACCCCAGGGTGCATATTCCAGGAGGTGAAGGCAGCCTTGACTCTGACTGTTCAAGCCTACCTTGAGAAGGTCCTACAGGAAGTCACTCCCTACTCAGTCGCAGCCCTCTGGAGAGTGTCCTTAGGCCACAGACCTGCAATTCTACCCCATCCCCTGCACTGAGCCAGTTCCAGGACTTGTAGCTGGCTTGTTTTTGAACAGAACCTCAGAGCCATCTGTACTCAGTCATGTTCCACACCATTTCCTAACTCACATATCCTGCCCAGATACAAAATAGCAGGACTTGATACCACAAGTATAGGGCAAAGATCCCTGGAGGGCCACTATTTACTCTTTCTTAACTCTGCAGCTTGCCAGGGACATCAGTTGGCAGCCCCTTCACAGAGCAATGACCACATGCAGGTACTTGGTGTGGTTCAGCCTTTATCCCAACAACTTCCCTGTTTGCAGTGTGAAGGAGACACTGATGCACACATACCTTGAATGTTGATTGCACCCCTTTTTCTACCTCCTCCAGAAACCTTATTGGGGTTATGGCTGCACTTTTTTCCACAACTACTTTTTAAACACTCCAACTTTTTGGGGCCACAAATAAGAACCCCTTGCCAACCTTCTTCTGACCTTTGCTAAAGTCACCATTTATAACACCAGGGAGAGGCCGTTGGCTGAGAGGGTATCCTGAAACTGTGGAGCTGTGACAGACTGCTCCTAGAATCTGGTCAGGTGTGCCAGTGTAAACCTGCCCCCCCATCTCCATTTCTAAAATCCAATTTGCCAGGTGACTACATGCAGGAGCCTGGTGTGGACTGACTTAATAATGAGTAATCAGTCTCAGGCAGTGGGTGTGTGCTCTCTGCTCATCTATGGGATGATGTCCAAGTAAGGACCCCAGCCTACAGACGCACCACAAGGAGCTCCAGTCCTACAGAGAATGGTACCCACACTCAATCACCATTGTCATGCATTGCACACTTGTGCACCCTGAGTTATAATCTGATTTTTCTGTTCACTTGTACACTGATTGTTGCAAATTTCACCATGCAATGTTTCTTTATGGATGTTCATAACTTATTCTACATGATTACCATGATATGCTTCCTACAACTTCATGCATGTGCTCAGATGTGCAGCATGTTTAGCATGGCTCTGTGGGAGGAGTACAGACAGAACTTTCGCAGACAGCAAACATGTGAAGGAGACAAAAATATGCCAGTTGAGGTAGCTGAGGAGAGAAAATGGAGGCACTGTGCCCAGAAAGGGAGGGCTGAGGGGATTTGAAGACAAAGAGAAACATTTGAAAGGATTCAGGGCTTTTGGCCTGGGATTCTCTGTCTTGAAACAACTTCAAGCAAGATCTGGGCCCTGTCTGGTCACAGGCAGAGACTGGCTGTACAAACATCTGACTGCCAAACACCTTAAGCGTGAACTTTTTAAGGCCAGTTTAAGTAGAGGTATTAGAGTAATATGTGTTTTTACCTTTTTATTTTCTTGTGGTCTTCTCTGACTCATCTATATTGTGATTCTGCCATGATTGGCCATATTCTCTCCTAGCATTATAATCTGATCAATAAACCAGTAGTTGCTTTATCTAAAGCTGTGTGCTCTTTAGAAGGTACAAGTGAAAAGGGCTGGGCACAGTCCATTTCTTTATTCAATGGAGGAAATTGAGTGTATAGTGGTTGGGAGTGGGTCCCAGTCTCCATTGACAGTGGTTCTTGGTTTGGTTGCTGGGGGACCATCCTCAAGTAGTCAGAAGGCATACAGCCACTGCTTGGGGCTTGTTCCACACCAGAGGCCAAAGTGGGCTGACTCAGGAGTGAGTGGTCACCTGGAAAAGCAGGGTGAATTGAGGTTCAGGGGTGGGAAACGGGTCACAGTGGCACACCAGACAATCTGGGGAGCCACCTGTCATAACCATAGTCTTACATCTTTAATTTTTAACAAAAGATTGGGTTACCCAGCCTTCCTCATTTACTCCCTCTAAAATCCACACAATTAGAACTACAAGTGTATTGATAAATATTTAGTGAGTACATATCAAATTAATGCAGAACCATCTACTAAGCAGTCAGGAGTTTACACAATCAAATAAAAGATATAAAACACAGGCTAACTTAACAACACTACAACAGTTACCTCTCACCACTTGAGTTCAGCTGTCATGGTTTGCAATCATCTTTGCCTATTTCTGATCAGGGCTCGAGTCGTCTTGTAGATTCAAGATGGAGAATCTCTGGCAAAAAGCCTGGAGCAGCTCCAAACATCCATACCCCCTCCTCTTCCTGGGCCAAGGTGATCCCTTCTAGGCATCTGAAGCCTGGACCACAATTTGCATTCTTTGTTGCCTCCTCCAGGTACTTGCTTGGAATACCACACAATTATACTGCAGAAATGAACAGATATGTCACATAGATCATATCATACGGGTGCACAGATGTTCATTCCATGAGAGGCCCATTTCTTATCCCTTGTCCATTCATGCCTCTGGGTAGAGCTCCATTGAGCCACATCTGCTGGCTTCATCAATGATCCCCCAGGAGCAGTGGGTGTTTGAGTTCTCTGCTCAGTCTCCTTCCAAGTCCTTAGTTTTAAACCTTTGACTCTAATGTCCACCCCTGTTCTTTCACTAATTGTTCCCCAAACTCAGTTGAATCTTGGCATAGTGCTTCCTACCTGTAGCAGTGAAGGTGTTTGCACCCACACACTGCCTGGTATTTAAATATGTATAGACTTTTTTAAACATCTGACCTGATTTTACTATACTAGTTACTGATTCCAATACTGTTTTTTATTAACACATTGAATTCTACATAAAAAACCAAAGCCTTGATTAAATAAATGAGGCTATAAGCCCTAGTTGGAGCTGGTCTACTGGGCTATGAGATTATAGTCAAATGTTCAATCAAAACAACAGTTCTGAAACTTGTGTCCTGCCAGAAGGTTGGCAGATGTTTCCAACAGGTGAATGACAGTAAACTGGACCTTCCAGAATGCCTCTTTTGGGCTACATCTACACTTAGAAGGTTAGTTCAAATTAAATTAATTCAAACTAATTACTTTGAACTAATAATGATTAGCAAGGTCACACTTGGAAAACCAATTCAAACCAGCATATCCATGGACAGGACTTGCTAGTTTGAGTTAGGAAAAGGGCACCATGGGAGATATGGCATGATGGCCTCCAAAAAGGGCCATACCCCCACCCAATATATAGAAAGAGGAAGGCACCCTGGAAGAAAGAAGGTCAAAAAGCATTAATTCAAATTAATGGTTATTTTGAATTAAAACAGCCACATTGGGCTAATAAGTTTGAATTAACCCTTACTTTGAAGTTCAGCAAGGTTCTATAACTTTGAAGTAAGCTTTCATTATTTCAGACTAAGGAATACCTTGGTTTGAATTAATGAAAGCCAAAGTATCCATGCATTAATTTGATTTGAATTAAATTAATCCTCATTAATTCAAATTAAATTGTAATTGTAGACAGAGACTTATACTATTTCCAACTCTCCTGAATGAAGGACCTATCCATCCAGTCAAATCTTTAATATTACAGTTGTGGAAGAGGCCTGCAAGGCCTCAAACTTGTTTAACCACAGTCTGGGGGGGGGGGGGGGGAATATGGAGTGTAAGATAAAAATGAAATACTCTGAGAAAAGCTGTCTTTCATTAACAAGGTCAGAATGTTCCAGAAGATAAGTTGACTCTGAATCCTGTTTTTGTAATATCTTAGCTAATTCTGTAATTTTCCATTGGCAAGCTAGAAAAGGGGAAGTACCATATATTGAAGACCCCACAATTTCTATAAATACTCTTGATTTGTTTGTAAGTCAACTTCTCATTAACCAGACAGAATTTCTGTCAGTTAGTGATCTCTCCTTGCTTAAGCTTGTCCAACAAGGCATCTTTTTATTCCTGACAATACTTGATTGATTAGTTTTATTTAACACACTCTTTCATAAGCAATAAAGTCCTTCAGATCATTTCAACTCTGGTATGCAGTATAGGAGCAAATGGACAAAACCCCATAAGGTCTACAACCCATTCTGGGACTTCCCTTTCCAAAGAACTTAGGGAGATAGATTTGCAGAGAAAGTTGACATCACCCTGCAAGGAATAAATAGACTACTGGGAGCCAGAAAATACCATCATGCTTGTGAATTGGTTACTGGTGTCAGTACCATGAGCCAAAAGAAGTAGCATTAAGGCCCCAATATTAAAATGTGAGTAGTGACAGATTCCCTTCCTGGTGTAGGTGATGCCCAAAATGTCATAGACCTTGCTACCTTGCAGCATCAAAGCAGGGTGCTGTGTGAAAAACACTGATTCTGCTTGATGACAGAGGACAAGTGGGAAACACTTTGGAGAATACAAGTAGTATAAATTAGAAAAGAGTATTTAATTGGTGTACAAATCAGAAGCTCAAGGTCATGTCAATTTATTTGCTGTGTAACTCGTCTATCTGTACTATGCCCCAATATTTCATCTTTGCACATGTGCCTTTTCTATTAAATAGGATTTTCATTTATTTTTACCACAGTCTATGTGTGGTGAGTGTCACAAAATAAACAAATAATTGAGGTAGATTTCATGTACTGGGGGAGATAAAACAGGCAGGAAAACTCCAAATGTCAGCTAGTAAAGAATGAAGGGAGAACAATTTGGGGAGACACTGAATTGGAAGGCATTTTGGGGGCTCATGGGTGGCAGAGTTGAGGACCTTGCGACAGCAGAGAGGAGGAAAAGAATCAAACATAGAGGAGGGTGAGAATCAGCAACCAGAACAATGGAAAATAGATCTAAAAGCATTTGAGAAGCCATCAGCTTTGATGGTTTAGAAGTCACAGAAAGAATGTGTGACAGGGTATGTGAGGAGTGGGGGATTGTGCCATGGTCAGAGAGATGGAAATCAGCAACAGAAACAGCAGTGCTTGGTGATGGAGTGATAAGATATTAGATGTGGGGAACTCTTCAGACTGTGAAATGCCACAAGGCTGGTATCCACTGAATGAATAGATACGCATCCCTCCTCTATTCATGCAGCTCTGAAGTCAGTGGCCCCAGGAAATCACATTATGCAGTTGTATTTTCCTATTTTGGCACGAAGTTCTTTGGTTTTGATGCCATAAATTATAGGGTTTACCATGGGGGGCACTAATACATAGAAATTGGCCACGAGAACATGAACATACACTTGGATGCCCGGACCAAACCTATGTGTCAGTGAGGAGAAGAGGCAAGAGGTATAAGAAATCAGCATTACACAGATGTGGGCTGTGCAGGTGTTGAGGGCTTTTTGGTGGGCTTTCTTGGAGGAGAGGCTGAGGACAGCCCTGATGATCAGCCCATAGGACATGCCAATGAGTGTCAGGTCTAACCCAATGAGCATAAATATTGTCACCAGGCTGTACATGCGGTTGACTGTAGTGTCTGCACAAGACATCTTCACCACAGCCATGTGCTCACAATATGTGTGGGGGATAATATGATTTGCACAAAATGGCATCCTTTGCAGGAGCAGGGGCCCTGGCAGAATGAGGAAAACAGCTCGCATCAAACCCACTAGCCCTAACTTAATTGTTCGTGCATTGGTGAGGATGGTGGTGTATCTCAAAGGGTCACATATGGCTACATACCGATCAAAGGCCATTGTAACGAGGATGGCTGATTGCATAGCAGTAACCATGTGAAAGACAAATATCTGGATGAGGCAGCCTTCCACAGTTATTTCTTTAAAACTGAACCAAAATATGGCCAGTGCCTTTGGCACGACACAGGTAGACATCACAATATCTGTGAATGCCAACATGCAGAGGAGCAGGTACATGGGCTTGTGCAACGTCTGCTCTTTGGCAACAACAAGCAGAACTGTGAAATTTCCCAGCAGGCTGATGATGTAGAACATAGAAAAAGGGATGGAAATCCAGGTATGGGCATCTTCCAGCCCAGGGAATCCGCTTAAGATGAATGCTGCCTGGCTGGAGTGAGTGAAATTGAAACCTGTCATCATGTGGTCACAGCTCTGATGAGATAAGAAATGCTCAGGCTGCCTGTAAAGGGAGAGAAGTACAGTGAAGTGGATTATGCACATTATAAAGATATTTAACTTGCTAGTCTTTATCGTAATTACAAATTGAAAGGGGAGCAGTGTGTTGGCAAAGTCTGCAGATCACATCAGATTAATTAGACTATAATGCAGGCAAGAGATTCCATCCAAGGGAGCTGACAAAGCCCAGTGCAACAGCAGCATCATGGGAGATGATGTTCCATGTCAATTAGGGCAATATATATGTCCATTGGAAGGAAAACTTTGAACTCCTCAAACACTTAAGAAGGTTGTAACTTATGTCTAGGAACTCAGGATAGGGAGCTGGTGTCCTGTTACATAGTTCTATGCAAACCTACTCTAAGTGCCACCATAGACAGAAACTAAGGAAAATGTTGTACTAGGGGGTATTGAGGGAGCCCAGGTAGATTCACCCCCTCCAACTTCTGTCCTGATTGGAGAGAAGTAGGAAAGGCTGAGTAAAACCTTCATAGACTGCAGTGTTGAGGAGCAGCTGCTGTGTTCATTAAAAGGCAGTGTAAAGGCTTTTCAAAAAGCTGTGCACAGGAGGGAACAAACAGTAAATGAAGGGAGAATTCACAGTGAGCTTACCTTGATCAGGTGTGTCCCCCTCCCTGGGCTATTAGGCCACGCTGTGTGGTGCTAGATGGTGATGCGTAATAAGTTATAAATCAAGAACACTGTTGGGAGCATGATGTTCATGTCTGAGAGTAGATAGCGGGTTCAGGGGTCCTAATCATGCACAGACTTGCATCAAAGTGATACACACTGGTCACTCTTCAGTGATTTTTAGCTCTAAGAGAGGATCTTAGCCCTCAGTGATTGCAGGTCTTAACCTCCTTTGATCAAAATAACAAAAGAGAGGCTCCAGAAGAAACCAGCCATTTAAATCTATCCTTTAAAAGTGGGGCATGAGGGAGGTAGTACCTCAGGTATAGCTATTGGACAGAGATGATGCTAAACCCACCCCTTTTTCTATCTTTACCAGGTTGAAAACAGAGGGTCGCTTATTCTTTCCAGTGCTTTGTTGCTGATCAAGACTTTTGCACCAAATAGACTAAACACAGTTTATGCAATCAAAACAGTAGCATACTATGAATAAGGCATTATTTCATTTCCCTCCTTGGTTTAAATACAGGTAATGACAGATTTGTGATCAAATCAACCCTCATACAATCTGCCATCATACCCTGCACTCGCAAAGTGAGACTACACTAACACCTAAGTGTGCTAATGCAAATACAAAGCCCATGTAGATTAGTTGCCCCCCTGTTCAGCTGGAAAGTACAAAAAATGCTGTGACTCTAGACCTGCCCTACATAGGGAATAGGGTAAATCAGTGAAGGGAAATATAACTCATAGGATCAGGGGATGCAGTAACAGCAAATAAAAGCAGGTGTTAAGTCTCAAACGCTGGTTAACAGCCTAAGGAGGAAGATGAGTTCCAATCACTTGTTATAATGAGGAAAAAATATGAAAAGTCCTTATTTAGTCCTGGGGAGACAGTCAATTTTGTGAATGAATTTCAAAGCTGCCATTTCTCTCTGAAGCCTTGATGTGTTATTGAATTGCTTGAGGACAGCTATTAGCAAATCATCACTCTAATGGTCAGGAAGATTGAAGTGCTCATTTATTGGCTTTTGAATGTTGTCATTTCTGTTGTCAGATTTGTACCCATTTATTCTTTTGTGCAGAGACTGTTCTGTTTGTCCAATATATAAAGCAGAGGGGCATTTTTGGCACATGATGGTATAAATCACATTGGTGGATGAGCACATAAATAACCTATCAATGGAGCAGCTAGTTTCATTAGATCCTCTGATGATGTCTTTTGTGCTGACACGTGGGCAAAGTTGGCGGAGTGATGATAACCAATGGCTCAGACACTTTGTGTATACTTTTCAGCTTGTTCATTGTGCCTGTATATCAGACCCCAAAGCCCTGCATACTGTCTATGCAGGGTACAAAGAGCAGCAGGACAGATGCCTCAACATTTCCCAGTCCATGGGTAACATTCCTCACCAGAAAGAAACTGTCAATGAATCTCCTAAGACAAAGAAGAAAGTGACAGAGGGCTGTCATTCCTGCAGAATAAGAGTTGTTGAGAGATTGGGGTTGCTTTTAGTTTGTGGGAACCACATTTAACTGGAGACTATGGAGAAGACAATGCCACTCAGTATGTTGTTGGAATTGGAGCATTCTTGAATGCGGAAAGAGATTATAGAGAGGGGTTCAGATCCAATGGGAAGCTGAACTAGATGAAGAGACATTATCAATGTGCCCCCCCCCCCCCGTGAAATACTTAAATAAATTGAAAACAAACAAAAACCTAACAAAGTAGGAAACAAAAATGAGTAAATGTTGGATTCTTAGCACTGGTCGGAGACCAACAATCTTAAAGAATAATGGAATTTCAGCAGTGCTGTTCCCTGTCTGAAAATCCCTCACTCCCTGTCTCCACAGCCCTGAGCTCTGCCATATACTGATACCACTCAACCATGACCAATACCAGGTGCTGGACACTCCACATACTGGCTATGTCTACACTGTGGCTTTAAGTCACCTTAAGGGCCCTTAAATCGATTTAAATAAAGCCCAGTCCACATGAAACTGCCCAGGCTCTGAGCTGCTTGGCCCCCCACAGCAAGCCTCTGGGAACCAGATGGGCTCCCTGCAGGCTCCTTACCTCTGCAGCCTAAAGAAAAGGGCTGAGAGTCCCATCCAGCTCCTAGCCCCTCTCTGAAGTTGGCTGGGGCTGGCAGCTCACTTCTGCCCTGGCCCCTGGAAAGCAGCCAGTGGTGGGGAGAACTGGCAGCTGCCCCAGGGGTGCAGGGACTGGCAACTCCCCTGGCCTCTTGCAAGCGGCCAGGGGCATGGAGAGCTGGCATCTCTGCTGGCCACTTGCACGTGGCCAGGGGAGATGCCGATTCCCCCCTCCCCTGGCCGCTTACAAGCAGCCAGAGCCATGCTGTCTCCTCACACCCCTGGCTTCAGAGAGCGACTTGGAGCCAGGTTGGGCTCCTAGCCCCCTCTGGCCCTGCCACTCACAGAGATGTGCTGGGGGGTGCTATTGCACTCCTGGCCCCTCTCTGCAGGTACCAGTGCTGCCAAAGAGGGGCTAGGAGCCCTACCTTGCTCCTACCCTCTTTCCACCAGTGGTAGGGGCTTGGAGCCAGCTCCTGTGAGTGGTCACAAGTGGCCCAGGATCAAATTCGCCCCAACTCACCTGTCACTGCTGGCAACAGGCTTGACTGCCTGGTTAATATCATAGGAGTGAAACTGATCAGGGTGCAGTGCCCCTGCTCAAGGGAGGCAGCAGCCTAGTCAATTTCACTTCTGTGAAATTGGCCAGGCTCTGGAGACTCTTGCCAGGGTGACAAGTGACCTGATGCCTAATTCGGCCCCAGGTCTCTTGTGACTGCAGACAGGAGCCAGCTCCAAGCCCCCACCACCAGTGGAAAGGGGGTGGGAGCAAGTTCGGGCTCCTAGATCCTCTTTGCCCACCCCACTACTGGTGGAGCGGAGCTTGATTGGGCCCCAGTCTGGATCAGCGGCTGGAGCTGATTGGGCTCAAGGTACACAATCCAGACTAGGGGTGGGGTAAAAGCAGGGATGCCCTGGGTATGTCTGCTCCCTGTCCATGCGGATATACCTTGCAGATGAATTAACAAGGTTGACTTAAAGTCGACCTTGTTAAGTCAACTACAACCCCCCCCCCCCAGTGTAGACACAGCCAGTGACAGCCCACAGAAACATCTACACTTTCTAGCTTAAACTCTGCATCTGCTTTCACCAAGGAAAGAGGGGGGGAAAGGAGCAGCCTGTGTGACCTTTGAGAGGTTGAAATGAACCCAGCAGCAGCTTATCACGTGCAGGAAAGGAGACAAGGCAGACTGGAAGGGATGGGAGAGAGGTCACGGAGGCTTAAAGGAGCCAGCACTAGGAACTCTTCCACAAAATCACACGTTTCAGTGTATCTCACCACTTAGATACCCAGACAAAACTTTCTGATGTTGCTTTTCAATTTTAGCATTGATGAAGTTACTAGGAAGCTGTTGTGTTATTGGTCACAGAAGGAGAGATCTGCTGAATGAACTAAAGCGTCACACAATCTGCTACATAGTGTTCACATTACATTAAAGGCCGAGAAATCCCTTCACCTAGGATATTGCAGGACGACTAGTGACACTTCTTTGGCGTGTGCATTAGGCAGGATTCCCATTCCCTATTTCACTCTGTTTTAGGACTCCAAGCTATTATAATCGGGATATTTCACATCCCTATAAACTACCCACCTCCAAAAGCGTGCTGTGTGTTCCTGGATCTCCTCCAGTCAGATTTCCAAAACTGCCTGTTTTCCTCTAAGCCAGAATCGTGCTTCTACTTTTAATGAATTTCTATGCTTCTCATCCTCTAGAGAAGCAGAAATACAGGAGAACAGGTAGAGATGACTCAGCCAAATCAATGGATAGATTTAAGATTTCAGCTACTCTTCCATCAGGTTTTTTTTTCTGTTGTTGTTGCAGATGACCTCCCCCATTGTTAGACTCCATAGACAGACTCTAGTTGGAGTCTCTGAATGACCATGTCAGGTGAAAAATCAGGCCTCTTGTATAAGTCTGTAAAACGTGAATTTAGAGTGAAATTTTGTCCTTAATGGGAGCTTGGACACTGATCTCTATAGATGTGTCTACACTACTAAATTAGTCTGGACTAAGCCATTAGTTCAAGGTAGTTACACATTCTAGCTCTAACTAAAAAGTTAGTTGTAACTCTAATGTGCAGCTAGTTCAAACCAAAAAAACATGGTTAGTTCAAACTAGTCTGAGGTTAGTTTGGACAGACCTCAGATTTATTTAGTTGGGACTTGCATGTCCAAACAAAATATTTAGATGTAGCCATAACCAATGTGATCAAAAGTTCACACCTCTTGTTGAACTATAAACTCCCCACCGGGAAAATCATGGTTTCAGTTTCAGCAGCAGGGAGTTATTTCCTTAAGGTGCTGAAAGAGTCTGAAGATAATCCCAAATATATTTGGCCTCGTAGGGCTGAGCATCAAAGTTGGGAATGTCAAAACCCACGGGCCATAATCTTGCTCTTAATGATGGTGTTTTCTGTCTGGAGTGATCCACTGAATTCAGAAGGTGAGCGCAGAATCTGGACAATGTGTAAAACACTAAGCCTAGCTCTACACTGGTCGTAAAATTCAGCAGCAGTCAATGGAAGTTAAGCAAACTATCAAAAAAGTTTGTGTAACTCGTGTCAACTTTCTAACTTCATTTCAGTACAGTCTTCACTGTACTGCATTAGCAGAAAATGTTATTCCATCAACAATGTGTTGTACCACTTAAGGGACTTAAAGGGTGGTTTGATTAAGGCAACCTCACATTCAACTACGCAGGTCATAACTGACAGCTGAATCCTTCTGGAAAGTTTGATCTAACATCAGTGAATTTGCCACCATCTGCCTAAGCATGGCCTGAATGATCTGATTTTGTTATGAAATCACCAGTACCACACATAGACACAGTGTATGTTTTGGCTACAATTCTCAAAGTGGCAGTAAGGTTGCTGAAGTGGAAAACATGGGCAAATAACAGAAAAATCCATAAAGGGCAAAAAAAGAAGTTACTGAGACAGAAGTACACAGTAAGAAACAAGGAAATGTTCTTAAACATTTTTTTTTTTTGTCTAAACTATTTACAATAAATCTTTAGTTCCAATTTTATCAGGTAAATCATTTGTTGTTTCTGACTTTACTAAACAGTTCAAGTCTCTGTGCGGGAGAATTCCTGCCCAGATTGTTCTTGAGTTGAATCTTTCCCCAGTACTTAGCACTAATTCTCTTTCAGAAACAGGTAACTCACCAACATCCCATGCAGCAGAGAAAGGAAACTTCCTTATTGCAGCCTCAGAATGAGCCTATTAATTTCACATCTGAAACTGGCATTGCTGTACGGAGACTTTTATTATTCCTATGTACAGTCCCTGTAGACTCTGAGTCCCCAGGGCTCCAGTATGATTCCCTGAACTCTGTGACTAGTGCAAAGATCAGAAAAATAGAGCCTGTAGAATTTCAGGCTTCAAGCATCTCCTGAGATTGAATAAAAGGTTTGCTGACATCAGAGCCTCTGAGGTTTTTCATCTTCCTCTGTAGCATGGGGCATGCCTCACTTTCTACTTGATTTTCGGTACTCTAAAGTCTTTAAATCCTAAAGTGAGGGGTGTAATAACTCAGTCATAGGTTTTGAGGTTTATTACAGGAGGGGGTGGGTGAAGTTCTGTGGCCTGCATGGTACAGCACATCAAACTAGATGATCACATTGGTCCCTTCTGACCTTAGAGTCCATCAGTCTATGGTCATGGGAAACTGAGTCCTCAAGACTTGCTAGACTTGTCCTACATTCTTAAAACCCCAGAGAACAAAGAAAAATCATGCTTAGACATATTCATTCATCTAATGAGCATTTCCGTGCTGCCGCTCACTGCTTAAAATCTGAGCTTCTACTTTTGATCCTGGCTGACGAGAGGCATTTTATATAAATGAGATTGGGCTTGGCAAAGATCTTGTACAACCTTGTTTCCAAACTAGGAGTTTACCTGAGTAACAATCCCTTCCATCTGGTAACCTCTCGCAGACAGAAGAAGGCAGTTTCCTGGGGTCCATTCGGATCTGGGGGTGTTTGCTGTTGATTTGCCCCATGAGTGGGTAGTTGCTGGACTCCTTCACTGGGTTAGTTATTGATTATATGCAGAAGGCAATCTGGACTGGTGTGTAGCTTTTTACCCCAGCTTTCCACTTCTGGGTAAGCTTCTGATGAGCCTCCTGCATGTCCCTCACCCACTGGAAGAGCCATGTGGGAACTGTCATCTTGCAAGGTTTAGCACGGCCTAATATGCTCTGAAAGCTCTTTTACTTTTGTCTGTCAGTTTATCAAAGAGATTGATATGCATTAGCTATGTCATTCTCAGTGAGGCCTCTGCACACACTAAGTCCACAAAACTGCTTTATATAAAACAAACAAGCTTATGGACAACACTACAATTAAATTAACTTAAACAATTACAAATCAGAGAAATAGAAATCAAATAACTTTTCAGTAATGGAGTTATTCATAATCAAATAAAAGAAAACTCATATTCTAATCTAAGGTCACCATTGAAATCTATTTTCAGTTTACCACACAGTTAGGATATAATGTGTTTTACAGACTGACCCATGCCACCCCTCTTCTTGTGGAGGGGTTATCAGTCCTTTGAGCTGCACAGAAGCTGCATTCTAGGAAAAAAAGCCTTGCGCCATGGGTGTCTTTTTCTTTTAACAAGTGTCCTTGACACTAATTAGATCAGGTGATTGTCAGGTGTTGAACCACAGCTTTGTGTTTGTCTGCATACATAAAAGTCATGTGAGAAACATATATGGGGAAAATAGCAAAGCAGAGTATTGCATCTGTTCATATGATGTTACAGGAGACATGCTACCATAGCAATGGTGTCCAGTATGGCATAAGCATTCCAAAACCACTAGACAGGACATATGTTGCATTAGACCACACAGTTCCACTGTAAGGATGAATATGAAAGATGCACAGCTCCCAGCAGAAGGATGGACAAAGGGTGAATGAGGTCACTGATTCTGCTCCATTTTGGTCTATTACTGCCTTAAACAGCACTAAGGTTTCCCTCTATTCATTTGATTGCTTGCTGTGATGTCTTGGTTTGATAGGAAATTCTGCCCTGTAGTTCAGCAAACTTGCCCCATAGTTTTTCAGTTCCAGCAATGCTAGTGTTCTCAATATAGCCTTTATTGTTCTTTGGGAACTCAATCAGTAAACCAGTGGGGTGGACCCTAATGGACAGGATCATCTTCATGATGCCACTGATATAAACAGGAGAATGTCCCTGCTACTATGGGGAGTGTTCCTATTTCACATAAAACCATATCAATTTGGATAGCAAAAGGGTCTGAGACCTTGCTCTCACTCCCTTTATCCACAGATCAGACTGAGCACAAATGCTTCCCTCCTAATCTCCTATGTGGTGTGCTCCGTGTAACCCTGAAAAAGGGGGATTGAATCTTGCTGAGTGACTCAATTCTCAGTTGTATCATGGTCACATAGGACAGGGCTCTGGTGTTCCACCAAGGGTTTTTCTCTCCACACTGTACACTTCCCTGACCTACAGATCACTGCACACAGTTCAAATCAAATTCAATTCCTTGAACAATCACCAATTAAAACTAAAGCAAAGAGGAGACAGGCCGGAAGAAAACACATAGCACTGGCCCTGGTGTGTGGGCTACACGCAGCATAGGATCATAGAAACTGGAAAGGACGATGAGAGGTCATCAGGCTGAATCCTCTGCACTCATAGCAGGACCAGTACCCCCTTAAGCCATCCCTGGCAGGTCTTTGTCTAACCTGCTCTTAGAAACTTGCATTGATGGAGATTTCACAACTTGCCTAGTCAACTTATTCCAGTGTTTAATCACTTTGTCAGTTAGGAACCTACTACACTGATTTGCTGTGTTTGTGATGTGAAGTGCACCATCCAACAGGCCAGTGTGATGTCAGAGGTGACCCAACCAATTGCTCCTAAGCTCCTTGGGAGCAATTGGTTGGGTCACCTCTGGCATCATGATGGCCTATGAGTTTTGGCATGACAAAAATATCTACCTTATTGTAGCTGCATACCTCATTGCAATTCATAAAGGTGAAATGGCTGAGGATTTAAAAATTGTACAGTAATAGACAGTGAAACCTGCAGATAGTTTACTCTGGTGACACAGCTACCCCTTATCAAAATTATAGAGCTCTCATCTATCCTTTCAGCTGTTTCCAGTAGTTCATGCTGACTCTTCAGACAATTGTATGTGGCACTCACTCAGGGAAGAAACCATGAAAATTTGAAAGTTTACATGAAGGAATGAACTATGAAGGAAATGTTTTAGCTGACAATACAACTCTAATTAGTGTTTTTAAGAGCTATTAAACTATTAAAATAAATGTCATAAATTCCCTTTTGATTTTTCTCTGCCATTTTTGAGTTATAGCTAGTTTTTTTTGCTAATGTCCAATCTAAATCTACCTTACTTTAAGCCCATTGCTTCCTGGCCTGTCATTGGTGATTAAGGACAATAATTTTTCCTCCCACCTTTTCATAACAACTTTTTAAGTACTTGAAAATTGTTATCAAGTCCTCTCTGTCTCCTTTTTTCCAAACTAAACAATCCCAGTTCTCTTAATCTTCCCTCGTAAGGCGAGAGTTCCAGAACTTTAATCACTATTGTGCTTTTCTGCAGTTCACCCAACTGCAATATCATCAGTCTCTCCATGGGTAAACATTCGATCTGTCTTCACCAGCTCGGTTGCCTGCCCTTTTCTCAAAGAAATGGACAGGCTGGAATCTCATGTGACAGCGAATCCCAGCCTGCTATAGCAATCAATTCCACTCAACACTCCTCGGCTTCCATTTGACCTACTGGTGACATGATTTTTTTTTTTTTTATTGGACTTCACTCTCTGCACATCAGTGGTGTTCATTATTTCTTCCTTGAAAGAAGAAAAAAATTTTAGAAAAAAAAAAAAAAAAAAAAAAAAAACTTTTTGTAATAATAGCAGTCAGGAGGAAAGTCCTTCCAGTCTTATCCTAAAAAAAAAAAAAAAAAAAAAAAAAAAAAATTGTTTAGATCTTGTCCTCTGGCTGTGCATGTTAAAACCTGGTGAAGATACCTGCTCCTGACATGACAGAGCATTCCATTAGGGTACAAGTTTCTTCAATATCGCTGCTGATATAGGCCCCAATCTGGGATATCTGCAACATGATCTCCATTCCATATTTTTGCAATGCACTACAACATTGCTTGGCAAGGCAGAGACAGTGCCATGCCATGTTTTGCAGAGCAATAGGCTGTTGGCATGCTCAGGATCTGTGATCCTTCCTCTGGCATAATGGCTTGGAGACACCTACACTGGAATACATCTAAACAAGCAAAGACAGAAAAATAGTTCCAAATATTTACCTATTGTTGTTCTTCAAGATGTGTTGTTCACATTTATTCCAAGACCCTGCCTCCTGGCCCTATGTAGGAGTTAGCTGGTATGAAGGCACTAAGCATGTGAGGGTTGGCAGGACTCCATATATCAGTCCTGGAGGTTGTGATTCCATGTATCACAAAAGGTGACCCAACAGATACCAGTAGGGGAACAACCAGCAAACATTGAAACACATGGCACAGGCACAGTGACATCGGAATGGACATGAGCAACGCAACTTAAATGATGCATGAAAAGAACAAGCCCAGCTGAATCTCTAAATCTTCACATGGCCTCTCCCTGACTGGTCCTCAGAAATGTTCCACACCATGAGAGGTTTTTGGGTTTTCTTTATGCTCACCACCAACAGAGGCAGTAAAGCTCTCTCCCCATTTGCCACTAAGAAAAGTAGGCCCAGAATAGATTGAGATGACATCCCCAGTGTCACTGAGGACCTCTGGGGCCAAGCTAGGAATTCACCAGGTCCCCTGAGTTCCAGACATGTTTATGAGCCACTGGATGGGTGGGGAGGAGATGTCAAAAACACAAGGGCAGTGGCAAGCAGAGTACCATGGACCGTGGGTGGATAATGGGAACCTCACTTACCTATGAACATCTATCTGAACCCTCATTTCCTCACTGACAGCCTATGCTGTTGCTCTAGCTGGGATAAAAAGAGAAACAACATCAGAAAATGGGCTTCGGGGCTCATGCTGATCACTGAGGTGGACTCAGGAAAGTGCAATTCCCCATGGCAGGATCTTGCCCAATGAGACTCATATATCTAAACCTGAAGAGTTTCAGATCAGTCTCAGGGATTCAGCTCAGTGCTCATCATCTGGAGGTTAGAGCAAATGTTCAGATACTATGCAACAAGCAGAAGCACAGAAATGATGATAGATAAATGAGTGCATCCACCCCATGGCTCTACTTTTTTTCTCTGGGGTTTAGTAGTGCAGCTGCATTCTAGCAAGTCTGAAAAACTCAGTTTGCCCTTGCCAGCTGAGCCACTCTTATCAGTAATGTATTTCTGCACTCCCAGGGAAGGCTCTTTGTCTGAAATTCTCCAGGGTTTGTATCATGCTCTTCTTGCTACCCCCAGAGTTCAGGGAATTGTTCAGGAGGCCTGGCCAATTGGAGAGTCCACAGAGACTGTACAGGGGAATAATAAAAGCCATTGTCCAGCACTGCATGAGTCAGATGTTTGAGTTGTACAAAAAATTGTCAGGTCACAAGAAGGAGATTGCCTTTCCCTGATTTGTGGAATTTGGGTGAGTTGCCTTTTTCTGCAATAAAGTTAATGATAAGAGCAGGGGGAAGATTTTAAATCAAGAACAATTTGGGTAGGAATTCTGCAAAATGGAGACTTGAACTGTTTAGTATTTTCAGATAAAAAATAATTTCCCTAGTAAAATTAGAAAAAAAACCTTAGATACATATTTGTTATTAAGATCATGTACCTGTCTCTTACTTTGTTTTCCTTTCTGTCTTAGCATCTTCCTTTTCTTTGGTCTGTGTGGGTTTTTCTCTGATTTGTTCAAGTTTTCCAACTCAGTAACTTTACTGTCATATAAAGAATTTCAGGCAAAGTGTACAGTCTGTAGTAGGTTACTCTGATACAAGAGATTTCACAACAAGACTAGGTTACGCAGTATTTAAGACTGTGCCCAGATTCTCTTCTAAGATTCTGCCTTTGGGTGGGTCACCCCAGGTTGACACTGGCACCACTGAAAGCAAAATTAGCACTGCTATGTTTTGAAATCCCATCTTTCATATGTGCGCTCGTAATACCTCAGACTGGGGATCTTTTTTCAGACTCCTGCAGCTCCCTAACAGAACAGCTCTCAATATAATGGAATCAGAAGTTGTGATTTCCACAGCAGAGAGCCTAAAGTGCAACACAGAGGATGAATATTTGGTCCTGCAGAGATCCATGGCAAAATTCCCACAAGGAGAAAGATTTATCCGTAAATCCACACTTAGGGGCTTTAAAAAATGGACTGATTTTCACTGCTCATTATCTTCCAGGGACTTTAGGATTTTCCTATAGACTTTAAAGATAGCTGTGCACATCTGCACCAGAGAAGAAATTAAGGAGAGTACCTGACATTTTAAACCTACAACTGAGATGTTCAAAAGAATATTCTTGGGTGGTGGAGAGCTGTTCTGTTTCCCCTCTGCCTCTGGTTCTGTAGAATGACAAGCTTTAAGATGTTGTAAAAATAAGTGTTTTTTCTGGCTTAGGGGGAGTCAGGCAGTGTTGGAAATCTCACTGGGAAAGATCCAGGTATGCACAATGTGGAATGGGATGTGCAGCATCCAGATTGCAGTGGCATGGAGTCCTGAAACAGAGTGAAAAAGGGAAAGGACATCCAGTCTAATTCACTGACCAAAGTGGTGTAACTAGGCCTCTTGCAGTATCCAGGGGCATTTGGATTATCCCAGAGCAATGTAATATGGACACACCAAAGTAGGTTGTCCCTGACATCTTCCTACATGCAACCCCTCCCCCGTCCTGTGACCAACCCCATAACCGTCTCCTGACAACTTAAGCAATTACCATTATAGAAAAGCAACATCAGGAACTTGTGTCTGACTTTGTATCTGACAGGAATAAGCTCAAACTCTGTGTCATTTTGAGGAAGAATTACTGGTACCAGCTTCTTTCAGTCTCTCTGTCCTCCAGTTCAGTCTGTTCCTCTCTCCTTCCCTCCATGTACTGGAGCTCCCTTCACCTCCACAAAGGCTGAGCAGGCTACTCCTCCATTCCCTCTTCTCTGGTGTAGGCAGGCACAGAGTATTACATGGACTGTGTAGATATTTCTATGAGCTGTCACTGTGTGGTGCATCCAGAAAATGGTATTGGTTCTGGCTGAGTGTAGTCACTCTATTGCAGGACTGAGGGTTGTGGGGATAGAGAGTGGGTGCTTGTAACGGGATGCAAAACCCCCTTCCCTCCCCATGGTATGATCTGGATGACTTGTCTATTGATCTTTACAATATAATTGTATTGTTTGATACCAAATACATCATGCAAGGGGTTTTCTTTTGAATGCTCATAATATTCTTTGCATTATTGTTTTATATTATAATGTT
Source organism: Podocnemis expansa (assembly GCA_007922195.1). NCBI lineage: Eukaryota > Metazoa > Chordata > Testudines > Podocnemididae > Podocnemis > Podocnemis expansa. The sequence goes on from ML682169.1 coordinate 240,721, forward strand.
TTCTTCTGCATCATTGTACATATATACAGATCTGAAGCTCATTGCAATGGTTTTCAAATGGCTGGGGCTGGGGGGGAGATAATGCCTTCTGCAAGGAGCATGTAAACAGTGAGAAAGCAAGTACACATCCAGAAAAAAAATGCAAATGGCAATAGACTAGCTATTAGACTAGCAATAGACACCTTGGCCAGACAGAGTGAGAGAGATCCCACTCTTCCTGACCAAAGGAAATCAACTGGCCTCATGGAGAAGGAGAAATAATCACACTGAACTGTTAAGGCATGTCCCCACATACTGTTTAAATCAAAATAACGCTGGCTATTTTGATTTTAAAAATGGTAGGTCCACACAACGTTCACTTATTTCAAAATGAGGAGCTCCCTCATTTTGATATAAGGAAAGCTATATTGATATAATAAAGCCTAGTATTTGATTGATATGACAGTTAAATTGATAGTGCGGGCATGTTGTTTTGATTTAACTGTTACATTGATTTAATACTTTTTGCCCTTCTCCTTCCCAGGTGCTTTCCTTTTTCTACATATTGTGTGTGGGCATGGCCCAGTAAGGGGGCCATGTTGCCATACCTCTTATGGTGCCCCTCTCCTGAATTGAAATAGCAAGTCCTGTGTCTGGACATGCTATTTCGATTTGGTTTTTTTTTTTTCTTTTTTTATGTGGACCTATTAAATTGAATTAACTTATATCAATTTAATGATTTTTATATTGATTTTATTAAGTCAATGTAAGTAAAATCAATTTAAGCATCTATGTGTGGACATAGCCTTAGAGGCTTTTGGTCAGAGAAATTCCATTTTGAGAAGTTCCAAAGTATTAACTGTGTTTGTCTAGTATAACAAAAACAAGGGAGTCCTGTGGCACTTTAAAAGACTAACATTTGTTAGTCTATATGAACATTCCTGGGAGAAAATCCCACTTTTTCAGATGCTTGAAGATGGAGATCTTACACTTCCCTGCATTTATTTTCATCCCATTCTGTAAGTTTTGTTTCTTCTAGCATTTGATAAAATGGGATTTTTGCCACTAAAGTTTGTGCGATAAATAAATTTGTTAGTCTTTGAAAGTTCCAACTGCATCCATTTCATGCAAGTGCCCCTTGCTGATCAGTTCCTCTGCACCCAAAAGCTACTCTCAGGTGTGAGCTTTGAGCTTCCACCATTGCTTTTTACTTACAACTCATCACGCAGAACTATCCAGCAATAAAACTTCCAGCTCCATAGCCTCAGGGGGCTCACTTCCAGGTCACTCACAAGGGGCTGATCTGCCTCCTCCTAAGGCTGCTTCCTTTCCTGGTTGTTTTTCTCCCTGGCATTTCCCTCCTGTGAGCCTTCATAGACCCTGCTTAACAAGACCAGCAGCTCTTCCTCATCACTCCATTCTGTGCAGGGTTTCCTCAGCCTTTTCCAATTCCCTCCAAACAGGACAGCAGTGATAGGAGTCTGAATCAACCCGGAGCATCCCAGAACACTGTCACAGAATGTTTTGCTTAGGTTTTGTCCCTGACGTCATTTTCTACAGGGTTTTACAGAGCCATTTTACAGCAGGTTCTTGCCCTGACTTCAGAGGCTCGAGTTAGAACCTTTTAAGGAAGTTTGCAGACAACACATTATTCCCCCTAAAGGGAATATATGTTGCATTTACTGACTTTGAACGTCTTGTCCCAACACAATCATCATTCATTGGGCTTCATTAGCTCTCTATGATAATGGAAAATGGCTTGAATAATCTGATGTCGTATTCATACATTGCCACCTCACTGATGACTCACTTTCAAGATTGTTAGTAACTTAAAACATTTGCTGTGCCATTTATAATAAAGTGAGTATGACCATTCACTGACCTCCTCTCCCTTCACAGGCATCCAGAGCATTTTTGAGCCTGATTGGTGCTTTGGCCAACTGATGGCAGCTTTCAACCTCACACCATCCAGCCCGTCAACATTCATCCTAAACGGCATTCCTGGGCTGGAAGCTGCCCACATCTGGATTTCCATCCCTTTCTCTATGTTCTATGTCATCACCCTGTTAGGAAATTTCATGCTTCTGTTTGTTGTTGCAAAAGAGCAGACCCTGCACAAACCCATGTACTTACTGCTCTGCATGTTGGCGCTCACAGACATCGTCATTTCTACCAGCGTCATTCCAAAGGCTCTTTGCATATTTTGGTTTGGTTTCACAGAAATCACTGTAGATGGCTGCCTCACCCAGATGTTCTTCTTTCATTCAGTTTGTGCTGTGCAGTCATCCGTCCTTGTTATAATGGCCTTTGATCGCTATGTTGCCATATGTGAGCCTCTGAGATACACCATCATACTCAGCAATGCACGAATAACTAAGCTAGGTCTTCTCGGTTTGATACGAGCTGTTCTCTTGGCTCTGCCAGGGAGTCTGGTACTATGGAGGATGCCATTCTGCACCAGTCGTGTTATCCCACACACATACTGTGAAAACATGGCTGTGGTGAAGCTGTCATGTGGGGACACCACTGTCAACCGGAGGTATGGCTTAGTGATAACATTTGTGATCACTGGAGTAGATCTAATGCTCATGGGTCTGTCCTATGGGTTGATTCTCAAGGCTGTTCTCAGCATCCCTTCAAAGAAAGCCCACCTAAAAGCCTTCAACACCTGTACAGCCCACATCTGTGTGATACTGATGTCTTTTTCTTTCTCCTTGTTCTCTGCCATGACACACAGGTTTGGTCAGGGCATCACTACCCATGTTCAAATATTCTTTGCCAACCTCCATGCCCTAGTCCCCCCTATGCTCAATCCTATTATTTATGGTATCAAAACCAGAGAGCTTCGTGACAAACTGAGAAGATATACCTGCAGAATGTGATTGGTTGGGATCACTCTCTTACAACCTGTATAACAGGAGGGGTCAGGATATTTCCTGATTATTAAATGGTAGTTTGTCCCAATCTGGCCAAAGTCAGCTTTGTTGTCATTCACATTTTCAGAACTTCTGACACCTAAAGTCTTATCATGCCATCAACAACACGTCTCTCTACACCACTGACTTCCTCCTCTCTGACCATCATTTTATTTCTTTAAGGGTCACCCATCATTCTCCACCCTCATATAATGTGTCACATAGCTTTTCTTTGACTTCCAGACAACCAGAACTATGGCTTTATATATGTTCTCAGCCCTATATTCCATCAGTATGGCTATTGATTCTCACCATTCCTCACTCTTCTCAATCTTTGAATCTTTTGCCCTCCTCTGAAATCACAAAGTCCCTGACTCTACCATCTACCAGGCCCCAAAAATCCTTTCTAGTCCTCCATATCCCCTGATTGGTCTATGAATCCTTAACAAGCAGACACTTGGATATATTTCCCTTCTAATCTTGTTCCCTAAGGAATGGGATTCAGTATTTCCCACACTGCTCCTCAATTGCATCCTGATAAGTGTCACAGTTTCTCACATTCAAGGCATCACTTAGACCCCTAATGGAGTTCTGTCATGACATCGCTTGTAACACTTAGAAACTTTAAAGCTGAGCTGTTATGGCTCATGGTGCTGATGTCAGGAAGCACTCCACAAACATATTGGTCTCCGACTAGCTGCCAGAAGCCTACTTACTCCTGACAGGTTGATATCAAAAGACTCTAGATATCTGACTCCCTTACTTTTCATTTAAAAAAAAAAGTGCCACAAGGGATGGGAATTCTTCTGGAACTTCATTTATTTGCTCTCATACTGGTGGAGTACAGGATATGTAGGACAATAACACCCAGGAAAGAGTAGGACATTAACTCTGGGAGGAGAGAGAGGTCCTGAATTCAGGAGAGTTGAAACAATCCACACAGGGTGCTCTGGAACGGCCAGGGTGATGTACCTTCTCTGTTTTTTAATTTGAAAAAATTTGGTAGCCCTGTGGGACACCAGTACCAGGACTGGGGTTCTTCCTGTGTATTTGGTTGACAGCTCAAAGCTTTGTTTTTTCAAGTGAGCCAGCTCCTGCTGGAGCTTTTAGCATTTTATAAGTAAACAAAACTGTGCAGGGCATCTGAGAGCTCCTTTGTTAGTTGATGTAGAGACCAGTGTGTTAATTAAAGTAACTTTCAGTAACTACTTTGGGTTGCTTTGGAGCTAGTATTAAGGGACTTTCAGGCATGGATGCAGTAGAAAACTGGAAACCCTGCATAGGGCATAGATAAGGAGTGGGCAGCTCCTAACCAGAGACGTCAGAGAAGCAGTCTAGAAGGCAGAGATGGACTGGAGACAGAGCAGCAGTGCTGAGCCAGATCGAGAGACCTGGAGCAACTAAGAAATGGGGAGCCGGAGCAGTACAGACCAACTGCCCAGTGTGGAACCAGGACTGAATTACAGTGGGTGCTGAAGCAGTAGAGCTGGGACAGCAGCATTGACCACACCATATATAAGAAGAAAGTGAAGCATGATGAGTGGCTGGGAAGAGCAAGGAATGGCATTGGGCAGAAGACCCAGCACAGGGAGATGCTGCCAACAAGAAGCCATGTAGTCCAGTGGGACATGTAGACCCCATGGTGTGATCTGTGTCTCAGTCACATTCACTTTGACATTGTCACGGAGTATTATCCATTACTGTCTAATGAAAAGTACACAGCATGCAAAGTGGCGCAGCATGTCAGATTGGGTCAGCTATTTTCTTACTCTGAGGACAATGGCTTATTATGCTTGTCATGTGCAGAAGCCAAGACAAGCTGTGATTTTGCTAAAGGAAAGACATGGAGTTCATGGAAGATTGACTATTTGAAGAGGCATCTCAATCAGAAAATCTATACAATGTTCCCTCTCTAAGCTGGTGACACAACTGAGCAAGTTATGGATGCGCTTGGGGAGCTGATGGGCAATGGCTCAGGGGCCGAGCCCGGGCCCGGGAACTTGCTCAGCTGCATCACCAGCTTAGAGGGAACATTGCATACAGCTAAAAACTGACAACACCAGTGACATTGAGCTGGTAAGTAAAGGATCTGCTATTTGTAGATATTACAATCAAATGTGGGAGATCTAGGGAACCTACTTCTCTCCTCCCTATAAATCCCCAAAAATGTGAGATGTGTGCATGCTGGGTTGCCAGCAAAGAAAACCTATAAGAATTAAAGAAAAAAAATGGAGAGACGAAGAAATATGAAATGAGATCTGTAATGCTAAAGCAGAGACTCCAGTCTGGAAGAATAAGCAAGAGGTAAAATGTAGACAACATGCCATTAAATTGGTAGGACATCTAACAGAAACCAAGAAAGAATTACAATTATTAAGAAAAGCAACAGAGGCCTGTAATGCTCTTGCTCTCCTAGCAGGGCAGGAAGCCATCCACAGATATTGTATGCTGCAACAAGGAACAGAATAAAATAGTTGTAAGAAATCTGCAAGAAACAGAAGCGTCTGTTATGAATATATTTGGTCTACAGCTGGCTTCAGGTAGCTACGCTGTGTCCGACAAATGGAGACAGAAATGGAAAAAGGTGACCCTAGCACAATAAAATAAAATAGAGAGATCATCATATTGCCTCCATCATTGCATGATAAGAGCTAGTTTCCAGTAAAACATAAACTGAGACCTAGACTGGTGCCTACCCGAATGGCAGAACTGCACAGGAGGGAGAAGTGGCAAACACACTGAGGCTGCTAACCCCTTCCATCCAAGGTTTACTGCAGCCCCTTCTACCTCCTAGCTCCCTCTTGACCTGTCTGATCTATCAATCCATCTAACCTGGTGCATTGGCCGCTCCCTACTGGCCAGGGGTGTCTCCATTTCAAGGTCAAGAAATACCAACCAAAGAGACCCATAAAGTTTCAGTACAGGATTAACACACCACTCAGATTTGTCATAGACTACCTGAAAGTGCAAGATCAGTTGATCAAACTTCAGAAGAATTCTCTTTGACAGGCTGTTCCCTGGATCTGGTCTTCTGTGACACCGTGACCACCTGATTCCCACTCCTGAACATCAAATCACTCTGCTTTGTGAAGTGACCACTCACTCCTGAGTCAGCCGGCTCCAAACTCTGGCATGCAGACAGTCCCAAGCAGTGTGTGTATGCCCTCTGGCTACTCAAGGGACTGTCCCCCTGCAAGCACTCCCGGCCACAGTTACCAGACCAGGTGCCACTGTCTACAGAGATTGGGAGTGAGCTCCAATCACCACAAACTCAAGTGCGTCCATTTAACAAAGAAATGGACTGTGCCCAGCCTTCTTCACTCACACCCTCTAAAGCTCACTACTAGTTCATTGATCAGAATATAATTCTAAGTGAGAATAGACCCAATCATGGCACAATCACTATATAAATGAGTCATGGAAGACCACAAGAAAATACAAGCTAAAACACACATACTACTCTAATATCTGTACTCAAACTAATCTGTAAGTCCAAGTTCATGCTCAAGGTGTTTGCTTGCCAGATGTTTGTAGAACTAGTCTCTGCCTGTGGCCAGGCAAGGCCCAGATGTTGCTTAGAGTCATTTCCAGGAGCAGATTCTCCAGCCAAAACCTCAAACCTCCCAAAGAGTCTCCCTTTGTTTCCCAAAACCTGCTCAGCCCCTCCCTTTCTGGGCCAAGGTGATCTCTTTGTCAGTCTGAGACACTTCAAGTAGCATATCTTTGCTTGCTCACTGGTGTTGTGGAGACTTCTGTCTCCCATACCCCTGAGCCATGGTGAACATGCTACATGTCTGTGCACATATATGAAGCTATAGGAAACATTATAGTATACTAATCATGGGAAACAGGTTATGAGCATCCATAAAGAAACATTGCATGGTGTAACTGGTGACTAATCGTACAGTCACAGTATACAAGTGAACAGAAAAATTACATAGATCGTAATTCAGGGTGCACATATGTGCTTCCAGTGACACCCTGCTCAGACAGGGACCAATGAGGAGCCACCTTTTGTCAGAACGGTGCAGTATTGAGAGCCTTCTTTTTCACCAGCATTGGCCCATTCTTTTCTGGGTCACATCTCCTTCCCTACTACCTATCAGAGCAGCTGTAAGGCTTTCCCCTGCAATCTGGACTGGTATATTACTGTGTTACTCCATTTCCCCTTATCCTAAGCTTGCCTCACTGTGTGAATCGCCACTCCACGCCCAGCCACCTGCAGGCCATCAGTCTCTGACCTAGTGAATAAGTGCAGTTTTGTGATCCACTGTTAACAACCTCAAACACAGATGCAACCATAGGAGCTGCCATCATACAGAATTCTGTACTGCCCTCTGGACTTCAAAAGATCATTCTGTCCCTGGTCCCAGATCTGATTTCCCAGGACCATGGTCATCTGCATCATCTAAACCTGTAGTCCCTGAATTTCATGGCCTGAAATTTCTATGGGGGAACTCCTTACAGTTGACATGAAATGGGCCCATTAGAGAGGTTCTTCTAGGAAATAGAAAAACATCCAATAGAGTGTTTTACATGGTAAAGTGGAAAAGAGTTTTGATCTTCCCTCTGGAGAGAAGTTTTCATGTCTGCATTCATTTCTGCCATTTATGTTTCACTACTCATTACCCCTAAAATAGGAGGGACCATTAGTGTCATCATTTCAAATCCATCCAAATGTGATATTGGTAGTCTAAACCTGGCAAAACAGGCAATTTGTCTTAATCAACTCTAATGCCAACAATTTTTTCAAGGTCATGGATAGGCTGTACTCTCAAATGTGACAACTAATCCCAGCCTGGCATATTAATTTAGTCCAATGAAGTCTCATGGGACCCCCATTTGAGCCCCTGATATTTTTACTATTTTTGATGGAAGGTGGTCTTCTTCATTGCTATAACTATGGCCTCATTGATCAGGGCCTCACTTCATATACAGTATTCTTCAAGGGCAAGGTCCAACTACATCTTCATGTAGCCATAGGCGATCTCAAAATACTACAAGAACTGGACACATCCTATGTTTTGTTTGTTTGTTTGTTTTGTTTTTTCTCCTAGCAGAAACCACATGCCATCAACTAAGAGCTGAGATTTCACTTCTGGACATCAGGAATGTTCTTTACTTCTATCTTCATCTTCTGTCTTGAAGCAACATAAGTTTTCAGAAAAACCATTCAACTGTTTCTGACAACAGCAAACAGGAGGAAATTCCTTCCACTGTCATCCTCAAGAATTTTGGCATGGGACACATCCTATATGCATGCATGTAATGACCTGGTGAAGATATTTGCTCCTGACACAACAGTACTTCCATAAAGACACATGCTTCTTCAGCATCGTTCCTTTCACATGTCCCAGTATGGGGTATCTACACATTTCTACTGCACTGCGACAGACCTTGGCAAAACAGAGACAAAGCCATATTTTGCCAAGAGGCACTGCTGCCTGTGTGTCTAAAATAACTGATCTTTCCTCCTGCACAATGCTTTGGGAGACAGCTACATTGGATTTAATATGAGCACACAAAGAAGCAAAAATGGTTCCAAACCTTTCATAACTGTTGTTCTTTGAGATGTGTTGCCCAGGTCCATTCTAAGACTCTCCATCCTTCCCCCTCTGTCTGAGTTGGCTGACAAGAAGGAACTGAGCTGGCAGAGGATCATCAAGATTGCATCTACCCTCTCCCTGAGGCTCTGACTTCAGATGGCACTAGAGCTCACTCAACAACTACTACTAGGGGGGAAAAATATTCCATTGGTGGTACACATGGCACAGGCACACTGACCTTGGAGTGGACAGGAATCAAACATCTTTTGTGTAAAACAAAACCAGCTGAGTCTGAGTCCTCAAATGCCTTCCATATGTTGGTCCTCACATGAGCACCACACAAAGAAAGTGTTTTTTGTTTGTTTGTTTGTTTGTTTGTTTTCTTTTTAAATCTTCACAATACTCAAAGAAAAGGAAATGCTCTCCCTAGGTTATTATAGGGAAAGTGGAGCCAGAGTAGATTATGAGATGACATGTCCAAGGTCACTGAAGACCTCTGTGAAATTCACCAGGGACTCATCCCTTAGTTCCAGACATGCTTATGAGCCACTGGACATAAGGGGAACTTTGTCAAAGGCACAATGGCTATGTTTACACTCAGGGCTTAAGTCGAATTAAGCAACTCCCTGGTCACATTTGGGGTTCATTAAGTCAACTTAAGCACTTGGTTAAGTTAACTTAATAACTCCGGCCCTTAAAGTTGATTTTAAGGATTAAAAGGACTTTATTAAGTCAACCTAACACAATGTGCCCATTAAAGTCAACTTAACAAAGTCGACTTGATGCAATAGAGCCATTTAAGTTGACTTTATAAAGACAACTTAAACAAATGGGGCCACGCTAAGTTGACTTTAAGTCAACCTTTTCAAGTTGACGTATCTGGGTCCTGTAGTGTAGACATAGCCAAAAGCAGTGGCAGCAGAGTCCCAATGAACATGGGTTGGACAATGATCACCTATTTCACCTCTGAGCATCTCCATGCACCCTTGCTATTCCATTGTCAGAATGCGAAGTTACTCCAGCTGGGAGAGAGAAAAAAAGACCATCCCTGTACAAGCTTTAGGGTTCATGCTGCTCACTGAAGGGGGCTCAGAAAGTTGCACTTCTTCATGGCAGGATGTTGCCCAGTGAGGGGTTTATGACTAAACCTGAAGAATCTCAATTTGTCTCAGGAATTCAGCACAGGGCTCATCAGCCAGGAGTGGGAGTAAATGCTCAGATTCTGTGACAACAAGAGGAAACACAGAAATGCTGACGGCTAAATGACCATTTTGAATCCTTGTATCTTCTTTTCTTTCTAGTATTTAGAAGTGCAGTACCACTCCAACAAAGTCTAAAAAACTCAGTTTGCCCTGATCTTCTGAGCATCTATTATTGAGGGTGTATTTCTTCACTCCCAGGGAAGTTTCTTAGATTGAAATTCTCCAGGGTCAATTTCCTGTTTTTTCATACTACTCACCGAGCTCAGGGAATCGTCAATGAGTCTGGGCCAGTCTGTGAATCTCCAGGGATTGTACAGGGAAATAATATAAGACCTTGCTCAGCACTGCAAGTTTCAGATGTGTCATCTGTAAAGTAATTCTCTTGTCAAAGTAAGGAAATTTTCTTTCTGCTCCATGAGATTTTGGTGAGTTGTCTGTTTCTACCATATAATTAGTGATAAGTACTTGAGAAGATGTCTAATCAATTATAGCTGAGCAGTAATTTTCTAAAATGTAGACTTGAAATGTTTAGTCTTTTCAGAAATAATAATAAAAACCAACCCAATAGAGTTGGAAATAAAGATTTATTTTAAATACTTTAGACATATATTTGCTTTTAAGATCATCTACTTTGTCTGTCCTCCTCTCTTTCACACAGCTTCTACCTTTGTGTGGATTTTATTCTTATTTCCATTTCAGTAACTTTACTGCTATGTTAAGAAATTGAGTCAATGTGTACTCTCTCCTGTGGGTATCTGTGATACCAAGGATTTCACAACAAGACTGGATCACACAGGGTTTTACACAGTACCCGGATTCTCCTCTCACATTCTCCTTTTAGTGGGTCACCATGGGTTGACAATGGCATCACTGTGAGCAAAATCAGCATGCCCATGTTTAGAAATCCTCATCTTTCATGCCTGGTCTCATAATGCCTCATAAACTAAGAATCTTCCTACAAACTCTTCCAGCACCCTAACAGATTAACTTTTAATGTTACAGAAGTACAAAAAAATCCAGGAGTCATGTGGCACTTTAAGACTAACAGATTTATTTTTCGCATGAGCTTTCGTGGGAGAAAATCCCACTTCACCAGATGCTTCAAAGTGGGATTTTCTCCCACGAAAGCTCATGCGAAAAATAAATCTGTCAGTCTTAAAGTGCCACACGACTCCTTGTTTTTTTTTTTCTGGACTAGACTAACACGGCTATCCCTTTGGAAATTGGCAGGAGCAGAACCCATGATTTTCAGAACAAAGAACCTCAAGTGCAACACAAATGGTAAACTTTTGGTCCGATAGAGATCAATGGCTAAACTCCCGCCAGGGCAAAGAATTCATCCTAATTCCACATGTAGGTTCTTAAAACAATAGCCTGCTTTTCATTGTCTGTGTGCATCCAGCGACTTCAGTTAGTCATCCTTCAGCCCTTAAGTTTAGCTGAGCTCATCCAGACAACAAGAGAACTGAAAGAGTAGCTGAAATCTTAACCTCACACCTGGGAGCTTCAAAATAATATTTTTGGGGGGCATGGAAGACTGCTCCCTCTGTTTTCCTTTGCTGCTGGTTCTGTAACACAACAAGCACAAACATTTAGAAAAAACTTTTTATTAGAAAAAACTTTTTTACTAGGAGAGTGGTGAAGCCTTGGAATGAGCTGCCAAGGGAGGTGGTGGAGTCACCATTTTTGGAGGTGTTTAAGGCCCGGCTGGACAAAACCATGACTGGGATGGTTTAGTGGGAGTGCTCCTGCCTCTGGCAGGGGGTTGGACTAGATGACCTCTGAGGTCCCTTCCAACCCTAGGATTCTATGATTCTATGACTCTAAGCACTAAAGTAGTAAAAATAAAATCATGTTTCTAGCTTACAGGGACCCACTCAGTGTTGGAAATCTCACTGAGGGAGGTCAGATCCAGGAGCTTACATTCATGGGCTGCAATCCATTTCATCAAATGCATGCTCATGAAAGTTTACGCCCTAAGAAACTTGTTAGTCTTTAAGGTGACACAGGACTCTTGCTGTTTGTGCTGTAAGCAGACTAACATAGCTACCCCTCTAAATCTTTACTCAGTTTGCTTCCTTCTTTTTTTTTTCCTTTTACAGTTGTTGCATGTAAAATTATACAGCTTGAGGCATTTCACAAGTGGAAAGAACCACTGATATTTGCTCTTCAGCTGGTTCATTTTCCCATTGGATCTGACTCCTTGTCTTTACATCCTCCATCCCAGGCTGCTCCTATTCCTCCAGTACTCTGGTCATCAGGGTCTTTTCTTTGCTTCCAAGTCATCCATGGCTCCCACAAGCTCTGACCCATCCAAGCTCTCCACAATTCTCCCTCTACGCGAGTGAGTTTCCCCTGTCCCACATGTTCCCTTGGCTGGGGAGGATCAGTGATGGTCATGGTTTCTCTTATTTGAGGAATGCTGCACATGGAGTGGCAGACGCCAAGGCACCTGTGAGGCTGCTCTCTTTACAACAATACACAATGTTCAGGGCTTTGTGTCCTGCTACACAGAGATAATAAGGAAGGCAAGAAATATGCAAATTCTGTAATGAGGGTTGGCAATTTTGAACCATGTCAGTGCCTAGGTAAATACAGCGGCCACATGCAGGAGACCTGCTGGCTAAGAGAGCAAGCTACTGGGTCACAGAAGCTAAACCTAGGACTCATCTGGATCATTTGTTAATTTATGCTGTTAGCCATTAATAATGACAGTTCTTCAGTATTCCTCAGAGCAAAAATTGATGTCAGTATTTTCATAGAAAATGTTCTTCGAGGAAGTGTCTCATGCTATATCTCAGCCATGTGAAAATACACTTAGAGCATCATTTTCAAGGCTCCAAATCACACTGGATTTTTAAAGTAGTAGCTAAATTCAGCATTTTTTTAAATGAATACAGGAAGCCTTGGACTGTAGTTTACAGGCAAAATTCCTCTAGCTGACTCTTTTATGTGGAACAGGGACACTGAAATACCCAGCTTTATAGTTTTCCAAGGTAATTAATTAGTCGTACCTATTGTATTAGATTTTTGCTATCCATTTAAATGTTGAAAAACTTGGATTCTTTCTTAGCCACTAGTCTCAACTTCATCTTGAGGCAATGAGCACCTCTGTCTCATTGTGCTTTGAGTGAAGGAAGCATTCTTTTAAAAAACAGGTTTTCATTTTTCCATGTTTCATTCTGGCTTCCCCTTGACCTTCTGCTGTGGTACAGGGAGACAACATATTATGTTCTCTGTTAGTGAGAATTTTATCTCTCTCTCTTTCTCTATTTCAAACCCCTCTTATTTCTCTCCTTTCTGAGCTAACAATCCCAGTCTTTTCAGTCTCTCTTCTTGTGAATTTCCCTCTGATCCTTCATCAGTCTTGTTCTTACCTGCACTCCTCTAGTTCTGCAATATATTGTTTCAAAAGCTGTTCAACAGTGCACTAAAGAGTCCAGAGGCCAGTGAAACATTGATTCATATCATAACAATGTATTTTCAGTTTTGTTCCCCATCCCACTTCTTCTGTGCCCAACTGGATCAGTTTTGTGCAGGTCTCCCTGCTGGTCAGCCCCTCTGCACCCACAAACCCCTTGTAGATGTGAGCTTCATGCTGCCACCAATGATCTTTATTTACAAATTATTACTCATCAGCATCTAGCAATACACCGACTGTCTTCACAATCTCAGGGGTCTCAGTTCCAGTCACTGATTAAAGGCAGCCTTCCCTTCTCCTGTGTGGCTCCTTACTTGCCTGCACGTTTGTCTCCCTTGCACTTCATTCTTGGAGACCTCTATAGTGTCGTCCTAATAAGCGTGGCAGCTGCTTCTCATCACTCCACTCTGTGCACTTTATTTTTCCCAATTCCCTCCAACAAGTGCACAGGTGGTAGGGGATTGAATCAGCCCAATCTTCTCCAGCATCCTGTCATATTATGCTTCACATAGATTTTATTCATGTTGGCCCTTGGAGCAGGGTTTCACAGCACCATGTATCAGGGCAGCAGGTAAAAGTCCTGACTTAATACTATTATTTTAGAACCATTTTAAGGGAGTTTGAGAAGATTATATTTTGCCCTTTAAAGGGCATATACATTTCATTAACTAGTTTGGAACCTCATCTTCCATCGCAATGCTCATTCACTGGGCTTCATTAGCTATCCATGGGGGCATTTCTGGACTGGACAATGGCCTAAAAAATTGATGTTCTCTTTAAATGTGGCCCCCTTACTGCTGACCCCCTTTCCAATTTTTTTAGTACCTAAAAATATTTACCATGCCATTTCCTATCAAGTGAAACAAATAAGGAGTGCTGTGGCACTTTAAAAGAAATACAGGTTTACTTATCTCATGAACTTTTGTCGGCACAAAAACACTTAATCAAAGGAATGAAATGGAAAATATAGCATGAACATTGTAAATAGTTAGATACAGAGAAGGATGGCTCACAAGGTTATTTCAAGCAGATCTAGAGAGTTAAATTGTTAGCATATCTTTTTAGAGTAAATAAATGATCTAGATTCAAGCTCTGGAATAGGCAGGCAGGAGCTGAGAAGTGTAATTTAAGAGGAATTACCTTTTGTTATGATCCAGTCCAGGGCCATAACTACAGCAGGGCCTACAGGGCACAGCCCCGGGTAGCCCAAAGTGGCTCAATAAAGTCAAGCTATTAAAGGGGCAGCTTTGCGGCAACAGCTCGGAGCACCGCTAATGGGAAGTGGCGTGTTATGGCTCTGATCCAGTCGTTCAAGATTCCTATTCAACCAAACTACAAGGTATTTACTTTGCATATGAATTCCAATTTTGCAGTCTCATGTTCCAATCTGTTTCAAAAGGGTTTTGTTTGTTTCTTTATTTGTTGTTTTTGTTATTGTCGTGCCCCCCCCCCCAAGAACGTTAACTAGCACATATTTTACAGACTATCCAGGTACATTGCAATGTTCTCCTTTTTTTTAATATCACATTCTTGACGTCTGTCACTCCATCGAGTACTTATTCACTTGCTCATCTACCAAAGTGATATATGCCATCATGTGCCAAAAATACATCTCTTCTGTATGCATTGGACAAACTGGATTGTCTCTGTGCAAAAGAATAAATGGACATGAATTAGATGTCAAGAATGGTGTCATTCTATATCGGTTGATATTCAGCTTGTGACCTACCTTCTTTGTATCCATATATTTACAGCCTACATGCTATATTTTACGTTTGTTCATTCACGAGGAGGGATTGTAGCCATGACAGCTCATGAAATAAATAAATCAGTTTGTCTTGAATACTGTCACATAATTCCTTGTTTGTTTTCCTGAAATAGACTAACAGAGCTACCCTGCAGGAACTGATCAAGCGGGGACAACCATTTGCTGTGCTTCTCTCCCTGAAGGGAACCCCGAGCCTTTCTGAGTCTGACACTTCATTCAGCTGATGGCAACTTTCAACCTCACTCCCTCCAGCCCATCGACATTTATTCTAAATGGCATCCCTGGACTAGAAGGTGCCCATATCTGGATTTCCATCCCTTTCTGTATATTCTACATCATAAGTCTTCTGGGAAATTTCATGATTATGTTTGTTGTCGGCAAAGAGCAGACTCTGCAAAAACCCATGTACCTACTGCTCTGCATGTTGGCACTCACAGACATTGGCATGTCTACCTCAGTCATCCCAAAGGCACTGTGCATATTTTGGTTCGGTTTAAAAGAAATCAGTGTGGATGACTGCTTTACCCAGATGTTCTTCTTTCATGCCATTGCCGCTATGCACTCAGCCATCCTTGTTACAATGGCCTTCGATCGCTACGTTGCCATATCAGACCCTCTGAGATATGCCACTATCCTCACCAATGCACGAATAGCTATGATTGGCTTCTTGGGTGTGATACGAGCTGTTCTCTTGGCTTTGCCAGGGAACCTGGTACTGCGGAGGCTGCCATTTTGTGCCAACCGCATTATCCCGCACACTTACTGCGAGCACATGGCTGTGGTGAAAATGTCATGTGGGGACACTACTGTAAACCGCAGGTACAGCTTAGTGATAACATTTGTGATCACTGGGTTAGATCTGACACTCATGGGACTGTCCTATGGGTTGATTCTCAGGGCTGTCCTCAGCATCCCCTCAAAGAAAGCCCACCTTAAAGCCCTTAACACCTGTACAGCCCACATTTGTGTGATACTGATGTCTTTTTCTTTCTCTTTGTTCCCTGCCATGACACACAGGTTTGGTCAGGACATCACTGCTCATGTTCACATCCTCTTTGCCAACCTGCATGCCCTAGTCCCCCCCATGCTCAACCCTATCATTTACGGAGTCAAAACCAGAGAGCTTCGTGACAAACTGAGAAAATATACCTGCAGAATATAACTGGTTGGGATCACTGTCTTACGACCTGCATAATAAGAGGGGGAAGGATATTTCCTTGTAAGTCAAGGGCACTTTGTTCCAATATGGCCAAGCTTAGCCTTGTGGTAGTTCACAGCATTGCTGACTTCCTTTTCCCTGACCACTCCCTGATTTCTTTCAGGGTTACCCATCATCCCTGCCAGCCTGCATGGTATCATTTACCATGTCTATGACTGCCAGAGAACCAGCACTGATGGCTTCTCATATGCTCTCAGCTGATTTTTTTTCCATCAGTACCATTGTTGATTTTCATCATTCTTCAGTGTGCTCTGTCTTTGACTCTGTTTTCACTCTGCCATCACATGGTCGCCAACTCTGCCATCCACCAGGCCCCAATAGTCCCTTGTAGTCCTGAGTCTTACCTAATTGATCTCTCTGAATTCTTATCTAGCAGACACTTGCAGTTTTCCCTTTTAATTTCCTCCCATAAAGAATTTGATTCAATATGGCCCAGACCACTTCCCAATTACATGCTAAAAAGTTGCATAGACGGCAACATTTTAGCATTACCTAAACCAGTAAGAGCTGTTTGTCACCACCTCCCTCGTAAACTTGGGAACCTAAATGCTGTGCTGTCATTGCTCATGGCCTTGATACCAGTAACCAAGCCTCAGGCACAGTGGCCTGACTCCTTGCAAGACAATGCCACATATGGTGTGTTCTTTCCCTAGTTCTCATCAGAGAGAAGTTCCAAAAGGGACACTAAATGATCTGGTGTTTCCATCATTTACTAACATGCTGCTGGAGGCCATTATTTTAATGCCAGTATTTCATGGATAAAGACCCATTCTTTAGTGATCAGCTAAATAGCAGCACTGGAGAAAAGGACCTGGGAGTCA
>ML682169.1:257991-280405 GCA_007922195.1 Podocnemis expansa
GGTCCCTTCCAACCCTATGATTCCATGATTCTATGTTCACTACATCAGGGATGCAGATGTCTGGCATGATTGACTAAGGAGTAGGTTTTCACACAGTGAGGCCAGTGCAAGATGTTCCCAGGAGTGGGCTTTATCAGATCACATTTCAGAGGGGACTGTCACAGCTGGGTTTGGGGCCAAGGTGGGGCGCTTGACCTGACTACAAAGGGGGAACTGATACTGGAGAAAAGAAGCCATTGACAATACTGAAGCTTTCTGACACTAGGTGACTTTTCATCTGTCCCTGTGTGAGCAGGGTTCCTGCCCAATTTGTTGAACTGACCCTGCAATTTCACACAGCCAAAGACAAAATAAGAAACTACATGGCTGAATTCCATTATCACACATGCAGCAATCTGGCTACAAACTGAGGGCTTGTGGCCGCCACTGGAGGAGGCCTTTTGTTTTTTGACTTGAGCACAGCATAGCCAGGGCCGTGGAAGAAGTCTTGTGGTGTGTGAGGGAGAGACTGTGACCTTTCCTTATGCCCCAGACACTGTTGGTCTGGGGTCCCCTAGCCACAGGCCAGCTTCTTGTTTCCTTCACTCTTTCCCAATTTTTCCTTATTTTTCTTACATCTGCTGTTTAACAAGTTGTATCAAGTTTGAATTAACTGTAGTGATCTGTGGGTCAGAGGCATGGCCAGTGAGGAGAGAGCCACCCTAATTCTGTCCTCAATGTCTATGAGGAGATTGAGAGTTGCGCCTGCCTGGGCCCAACCTTATTAAGGCTATGAGGACTCTGGTGCTTAGAAAAGTGGAAATGCAATGCTCATGGCAAGGAAGACCTATGGATAAAGGAGTTGAAGTGAGGACTCAGATCCTTTCACTGATTTCTCTGGGCAATGCAGAACCACACAGCGGTGGGATTATCCACCTGTGTCCTTTAGGGATCTGAAACAAACTGATGGATTGGTGTACCAGTAGGGGGATAAAAAGTTAGTACTGGACCACAGGCCAGGCCTGAGCCACAGGTCACAATAATAACGGGGTTGCCTTTGGGTAAAACCATGTATCTTTTGCAAATGATATAGGATTCTAGTTAAAGTATGTCATCACTCCTTCTCTTCCTCCCATCCTGACCATCTGTGCAGGAAATGTAGCCAGGACTGTCCCATCCTAGATCCTTAATGAGATGGTAGTTCTTATATCATTTCCTCCCCTTCCCTCACTGGATGGGAAGGTACAGTTATATTTTTCTTCTCCTTCCCCCCCGGTACCATGTTTTCTTAAGAAACGTGTAGTTATTATTTTTGTAGACAATTTGTTTGGAGGTAAAGCACCTGGCTAATGTATGCTGAACCTGTAAACAGGGGTGGGAATAATTAGATTCACCACATAATCATGAATTTTCATTGCATACGTGTTAATGTAACCATATAAGCTTCATGGAAAGGTGTTAGTCATGTATGTATTTCCATACTGTTTTGGATAAAAGAATTGTAAGGCAGCCGCTCTTGGCTCACTCGTGGCATTGAGATGAAATGAGCAGGCAAGAAAGGGTAATGTTCAACCTAATCCACCTTTGGATCAACCTGTTTTGTTCTCTAACATCTGGCATCATGAACAGGATGCCAGGGGAGAGGAGCATCTGATCAACACTTCTCACCATGGGTCTGGGTAAACTGAATGGCCCCGTAATGGTAACACTCTTTAGGGAGTATATTAAAGGGTTGGTGGAGAAATGAGAGCGGTCCTTATGTGGGTCCCCCGGGGGATGTCAGGGCTGCCAGGTCATCCAGGGATGGATGGAAAGCTCCCTCACATCTAAGTATCCCCAGGATAATTAAAAGACTATCCTGATCCAGACCCTTTGTGAGGGCTTGTCGGTTTTATGGGAGAAGCAAAGCTGAAACTTTGGAGCAAATTGCTGAGGAACAGCTGACAGTTACCATCACAAAGTTGCACTCAGCTCCTTAAGAAACTGTGACCAGGAAGCCTGTATAACGCGTGCCCTCACCCATGGGACTGGAATCATTTCTTGCAATAGTTGACCCGGGTGGTAAATTGGGTAGCTTACAACCATGGACAGGAGTTTGAGTTAGCCATGGAGACTTTTTTGGGCCCTGTGGCTGTGGGTATCCAGGATAAGCAGTACCAAAATATTGTCCGTCACACTGCTAGAATTCTCTTTAGAGCTTATTCTCATACAGTGGGTCTAGTATAGCTCATCTCTATCCCGAGGGAACACCCTCAGGCTGCCATCCAGCATATCCAGGGTTGGGTTCACACTTTTGAAGATCCTTTACTTTGGGAAGGACAGATCACCGCCCCCCCCCCCTTAACATTTTTGGCCATGGAACATCTTTGTTAGAGACTTGGTATCAGGGCCTGAGCTAGCCAGTTCATGTCTAGCAGGAAGGATCCTTTTGGACTGACAGCCTGGTTTTACTAGTGAACAAAGCTTCCTCTTCTGTGTGCCAACAAGCTGATGCTCAGAGGACAAAGGGGCTCTGTATACACTGCCAATTTCATTCAAATTAGAGAGGTTTAATTCAAGCTAAATTGGTCCCAGTCTATATTAACCTTACCTTAGTTTGAACTAAGAAGTTCAAACTAAGGAACACTTAGTTTGAAATAGTAAGTACCCGTGCTTAGCTTGAACCAAGTGTTTAGTTTGGGTGTTAGTTCAAACTGAGTGTGATGCAGACTCAAACCAACCCTTAGTTCAAACGTAAGAAGTTCGAACTACAATCAGTTAGTTTGAACTAACAACATGGTTGTGGACTAGTTCGAACTAGTCCACATTGTTAATTCAAATTAATAAATTTGATGTTAGTTCAAACGAACCTCAAACTTATTAGTTTGAACTAAAAGGTTTGAACTAACTTTTGCTAGTGGGGACATTGCTAGGGCACCTCCCACAAGTCAGATAAGCCCTCCTGCAAGGACACTTCTGCCCATGTCTGCCAACTAAAGGAAAGACTTGATGTCCTCCTCTGGGGTTGTGGGCCAAAGCCTTTGGGTTCTTGGTCTCAGTCTGGGGTGTAACTGACACTCTGATTGGACAGTGGGCAATGAATTTGGAAAACAGTCAGATTGAAGAGAAACACGTAAAGAATTCCCAGCATCAGGTTGCAGGGGTAGGTTTATTGGATGTCAGACAAAAGGAGAACATGTCCTCCTTTTTACCTGCACATCCTCCATCCAGCAGGCATTTTAAAAATACATGATGTTGTCTGGCTTTTTACTTACATGGGTAAAGTATGTTGGAATGCCCTGGAACACCCTATTTTTAGGGGGAAGCATTCCAGGGGCCCCTAAAAACAGAAGAATATTACATTAATACTACCTTTTCTCCATGAGTCCTCCAATGTCCTCCTTTTTGTACAGCCCTGTCCTCCTTTCCATGCTTTGGTATCTGGTAACCCTATGTGGGGTGTGGGGGGCAGGGGCGCTTGTCAAGTGTTCACTTCACATCTGTAAAATACCAGAAACTCCAGAGGTAACTAGTACATGGCAAGCTCTCTGTCCTGATCAGGTTAAAAGCAGGGATGAGCTCTGGTTCATGGATCATAGACATCATCTCAGCCCTTCTGGCAAGTGGGTCACTGGAACTGGTGTAGTCAGCCCTTGAAAAAGCTGGTCCTATGCCCTCTCAGGAAGGGGTACCCAATGAACAGAGCTAAATGCTCTATGCATCCTGGTCCATGTATGGGAGACCTTCTTCCTTTCAGGGCAGAGGGGGGTGGTCCTGGCCAGTGACTATGAATTTCAGGGAGCTACACAGTTGTTGTGGTAGTGGTCTTAGTGCAAGTGAGTGGATACTTCAAGAAACCACATATGCTATTGTCACATGTGAGGGACAATCCACAACAAAGTCCAGGTCCAAACCCAATGATTGAAGAAAAAGCACACTGGAAAACCATATTTGGAGCATCAGAAAATGCACAATCAGATATAGCAGCCAAGGCTGCTGAGCAACCACTCCCAGCCCAGGACCAATTGCCCCTCAAAAATCCTGTGGTGGCTGCAGTTTGTACTCGAAAACAGGAAGAGTGGACAGCTGCCTTTGAATGAGAACATTGGGACTAGGATGGCCCTACACCTCTGGGTTTACAAGAAGAAAAGAAAACAACTGATGCCACTTGCTCATTGCATACCCTCTATATGGGATGACACACTACTGCATTGGGTACACAGTTCTAAGGCCAGTGGGCACCCAAGGGAGGAAAAAATGATGGGTACAATGGAAAACTTGGGTTGGTGGCCCTCTTGGAATGATGATGTCAGGCATGGCAAAATCAGTGCCTGGAGTGTGCTCAGCATCCGCCTGCCCCCCATTGGCTACAAGTGAAAGCTTATGGACAAGCCACTGGCTGACACCAGGAAAGAAAACAGATGGATTATATGGACCTCCTTCCCCACACTAAAAGCAGGGGTGGTTTCATGCTGCTGGTGGTGGATGCATTCTATAAGTGGGTGGAAGCATTTTCTACTCTGGCCCAGGCTGCCCAAACTACTGCCCCCATCCTTGCAACACAGGTCTTCATGCACTGGGGGTTCCCCACATGATTGCCTGAGAATGAGGGTCAGCCTTTCACAGCTCCCTCCTGCATAACCTGTGTAAACTGCTGAGCATTGGGCAGCTGTCCCACATCCCCTACTGCCCACGGGAGGATCAGCAGGTGGAATGTATGAACCACACTATCAGAAAGGATCTACAGAGAGGTGCCAACCTGTGAGGAGCCATCTGGGCCTACCCTCTACCTATCATTCTAATGAGGATCCTTGCTTGGCCTGCCAAAGCCATGGGCATCAGGCCTCAGGAGCTGTTAACAAGGAGATCAATGCCTTCAATGGAAAAATCCCCTCCCCCCGTAAAGCAGGCTGTCCAAGCTGACATGGAGGATTTAATACGCCAGCTCCAAAATCAAATCTGGGTGCTACAAAAGGAAGCAGCTCATTCAGAGGGCAAGGTTAAACCTGAAACCAAAGCATGATATGATCCTCCACCCATCCCCTTGCACTGATGCTGGTGATGTCCTGCATGAATTGCAAACTAACATTCTGTATCTTTTATTTAGGCTATTGGAAACAAAAACCATGTAACAGAAACATGTAAAAATGTGGTTATGTTAACTAACTAAACCTGTTTCAGGCTCCACCCTGCAGATTAAAGGCACTCTAAGACAGTGATTTTCAAACTATGGGTCAGGACCCAATACTGGGTCACAGTGCCCCTGCTGTCACCACCTAAAGACTGGAATGCATTGCTCAAAGATGAAGTTGTTAGGTACTGGGCGTAAATGGGGCCAGACGAACTGCATCAGAGAACTCTGAGGGAGTTGGCCAATGTGATTGCACAGCCAGTAGCCATTATCTTTGAAAACTCATGGCGAATGCAGGAGGTCCTGGATGATTGGAAAAAGGCAAATATAGTGACCATACTGCAGAAAGGGAAAAAAGGAGGACTTGGGAAACTACAGACCAATCAGCCTCACCTCAATCCTTGGGAGAATCCTGCAGCAGGGCCTCAAAGAATCCATCCTGAAACACTTGGAGGAAAATAAAGTGATCAAGAACAGTCAGCATGGATTGACCAAGGACAAATATTGCTTGACCAACCTGTTTGCCTTCTATGAAGAGATGACTGGATATGTGAACATGAGACTAGCCATCAATGTGATACACCTCGACTTTAACAAAGCTTTTGATATGGTTTCCCACAGCATTCCTGTGAGCAAGTTAAGGAAGTACGGTTTGGATGAATGGACTGTAAGGTGGATGGAAAGCTGGCTAGATAATCAGGCTCAGCGGGTGGGGATCAATGGTTCAATGTCTAGTTGGCAAGCAATAACTAGTGGTTGGTCCTGGAACCAGTTCTGTTCAACATCTTCATTAATGATCTGGAAGATGGTATAGATTGCACACTCAGTAAATTTGCAGATGACACCAAACTGGGGGGAATGGTAGAGACACTGGTGAGCAGGGATAGTCATTTAGTTATAATCAGGGTGCTGTGTATGACTAATTAAACTGATCCAGCTAGTGGCTCTCTAGCTGAATACCAACTTAATTGTCCTTTCCTGGTATTGGATGGGGGGTCTACCAGGCTAGTATGCTGTATTACAGCTGTACACCCTCTACAATCTGCATAGCATTGTTAAATTGTTTCAGGAAACATGCGAGTAAAAATTAACAAATCAATAGCAGCCAATAATGTAAAGGTGATTAAAGAAAATATAGGTTTTATTTCATTTTTTTTTTTTAAATCAAACTTAAGTTACATGGTAACAACTAATTGTGTAAACCACCCCCCTGTTGACACTAGTTATAGTTTGGGGTCAGTGACACTGAATCCTATGGGGCACACTAGACACAATGAAGGCACTCACAGGAATAATTCTGAGCCAGAGCAGGAGGTTTCCCTGTAATTCATTCCCTTCAAATTTGTGTCTTTATTTGTAAGCGTAACCATGTGCCTAACCGATCTGTTTAAGAAATCTCTTGGGGCCCGGTCATTGTTCTTAGGTAGATTTAGCGCGCCATATCCAGAATTTTCTGGAGTTCGGTGTGGTAGCTTTAGTTATGCTTCGCTAGCTTTCCTGCCGCAGCTGGGGTCAGAGACCATGATGAGCACAAGCCATCAGCGCAGTTGCTTTACTAAAGCCAGAGTTGGTCTGTGTGAAGGGGAAAAAGCTGAGCCAGGAGCAGACAGCAGGCTGGTTTCCCATAATTCTGAGGCATTTGGCAGTAGGGTTACTTTATTTAACTATATAAAATGAGCTGGCTGAGTAACTGGTCCCAGCAGAGGAAGAAGGGTCTTCCTGGATTTCAGCTGAAAATGCCTGCTAACAAAGCAGAGGGAGCTGCTTCTTTCAACTCAGCATCCCATAGACTTGGTGAACAGAGACTATAACTGAGACTCAGGTGAACGGCACCTAAGCTTTGGGAACTCTTGGGTGTCTTCTCACAGTGTTTCTGTGGGGACTGCCCTGTTTAGATTCAATTTGTTTTCTTGTTTGAGTTAGTGAAGAGACAGCTATGAACATAATGTATGTGGATTATAAAATAACCATATGTTAGTAACATTAAGTTATTTATCATAAGTTTTCTAAAGCTAGTACTTACTACAGTTCATGAGTTTTTGGTATTGTTAGGACTTGAATGTGAGGAAAGTAACCTTGAGCAGTTTTTGCTGAAGGTCCTTAAAGACTGAATCCCGGGTCCGCAGCTGATCCTTCATATGAATTGAGATTTATTTTATAAGGCAGTGGAGAAGGGCAACAAAGTGAATTTTAGTCCACCGAAAGGTTACATAAACACCATCGGGTGTGGGGTGTCAATTTACGCTGCAGGGGGCTTCCCATGGCATTGTGGGTGAACTAACAAGCACAAGGGCTCAAGTCTTCTCAGCAGTGTTCCTGGTACAGGCAGCGATGATGTTAGTGATTCCTGGGCCTGGGGCAAATGTCAAGGGATGGGCCCCCTACATACCACATTGAGGGGCACCATCCTTGATGTTTGCCCCACCCAGCTGGGGCTCCACCAGCTGGAACTTGCTGGCCTTGAGTGGGCCCCCAGCTTCCCATCCCCATCTGATCCTCTCTGGGCTCCCCAGCCCTTGTCAGCCTTGCAAGCCCCCTGCCCCCCACTGTTGTGGTTGCAATGGGGCATCACCATGGGGCTCCCTGATTTTGTGTGGCCCCTCAGCCCCACTGTGGACCACGTTGCAAATGTCTGTTCTCGCTGTGGGTTGACATCCTGGGCCAGCTGGCATTGCACTGGGCCCCCCTGTAGACCCACCATGCTCCCCAACCCTGCCACGGGAATCCCCTGGCTTTGCTGTTGAGATCCCACCAGGGCATGATGGGCTCCTGCCAGCCCCCAGCAGGCTCCCTCTGGCGTGGTGTGGGACCCTGTGCAGCTGCCCATGCCACCCACCCACTAAGACTGCCTGTGGGTACAGGTCCCCTATACGGGGCAGCTGCAGGGTTGTCTTCAGTGTCATAGGCAGTGAAAGCCTAATACATGAGGATAATATAGAGGGCTAAAGATGGGCCTGGGAAAGTCGGCCAGGCTACAAAGCTAAAGCATAGCCAAGGGTGTGGAAAATGTCAGTGGCTTGTAAGAATGTAGGAAAATTAACA
The DNA here is from genome assembly GCA_007922195.1 of Podocnemis expansa. Lineage (NCBI taxonomy): Eukaryota > Metazoa > Chordata > Testudines > Podocnemididae > Podocnemis > Podocnemis expansa. Next base: position 266,123 of record ML682169.1, read on the forward strand.
GTAGTGTCTGGTATCTCAGAACTTCAAGATTTTATAAATAGGAAGTACTGAGACATTAAGGCGCTAATGCTAGATAACAGTAGTGGAGCGAAGTCCTGAAATAGGCAGGATTGTTGATTGAGATAAACACTCCTGGCTGCACCTCTGGGTCATCATATGGCTCCCCTCCAAATTAATCCCTGTATGGGTGTTCCACAATCAATGATATTTTTATCATCACAAACACCTGAGGCAGGGAAGCTTTTTTCATTATTTCACAAAGGCAGAGCTGAGGCCAGAGTGGATTATGAGATATGTCCAAAGTTGCACATCATCTCTGAGGCTGACCCAGAAATGGACCATCTGTCCTGAGTTCAAGACAAGTGCGTGATCCACTACGCTCCTACAGTAGGCTGCCAAGACATAAGTCATATTGAATGTGGATGGGAAACAGGCCCCTAACTTCCCGGTGGACAGCACCCTGCAATGACAGGCTGTGCAGTTACTGTAACCGGGATAGAGACAAAGGCCGTCAGTCTGCAGGCTTCAGAGCACACTTTGATCACTAAAAGGGTTCTCAGGAAGTTGCATTTCCCCCATGGCAGAATATTGCACTCTTAAGTGTTCGTGACTAAGCTGGAGTGAGCTGTATTGTCCTGTGTCAGAAAGGCGATGAGATGGGAGGGACTGATTATCAGTGTGGAAATCCTGTCTTTGAAAGAAGGATGTGCGACAGCCTCTTCACATACATGTCACAGCATCTGGGTTTCAGAAAAGGGCTCATGAGCTGGCCATAGCAGCAGAAACTCAGATTCTGTGGCAACAGGCTTCAGCAGAGAAATGCTGACAGAGAAATGAGAATATCCCACCCTTGACTCTTCTTTTCACTCTGGGGTTTAGCACTGCATGACTCCTCTAGCAAGTCTGCAAGACCTCGGGGGCCATGACCCTTTGAGTCTCTGTAATTGGTGATTCATTTATTCACTCCCATGGGAGGCTCTTAGCTGAAATTTTCCAGGGTCTCTTTTCTGCTCTTCCTGCTGCTCACAGAGTTCAAGGAGTTGGCTCATAGCACTGGCCAATTTGAGCGTCCACAGGGACTCCGTATGGGGAACTAATAAAGGCCCCTGTCCTGCACCGTGTGTACCAGACGTGAGATTTGTACACTGATTCTGCGGTCACAGTAGAAAGATTTCTTCTCTCTGCTGCATGGGATTTTGGTGAGTTGCCTGTTTCAGCAATAATGTTAGTGCTAGAGGCTCGGGAAGGGTTTAGTCAAGAACAATCTGGTCAGGAATTCTCCAGCGCAGAGAACTGAAATATTTGCTATTCTCAGAAACACCAACAGATTTACTTGGAAAAAAAAAATGGAACTCAAGATTTATTGCAAATAGTTCAAAGAACTAAATATCTTTTTTTTTTTTTTTTTTTTTTTTAAGTCTAGGAGGGCTGGTTCTCTGCTTCACTCAGATTTTCCAATTCAGAAACTTTACTTTAGCATTACAAAGTGTAGTCAAAGCCTCTTCAGCGTGGCCGTGTGATACCAGAAATTCTACAACAGGAATGGGTCACACAAAGGTTTAAACAGTGGCCAGATTTTACTTTCTCATTCTGCCTTCAGTGGTTCACTTCAAATTGAAAATGGCATCACTGAGAGCAGAACCAAGGCCCTTCGCTTTTGAAATCCCCATCTTTCAAACTTCGTTTCAGAACACCACAAAAACAAGGGTATTCTCCCAGACTCTTTCAGCAGGCTAACAGAATAGCTCTTACTGTTGCAGGGTCTGAAGCTGTGATTTCTTTTCATGGCAGGGAGGCTGAAGTTCCACATTAAAGGTGGAATCTCGGTCACACTGAGATCAATGGCAAAACTCTCTTAGGGGCAGGATATGATGATAAATTGACATTTAGGGTCATAAAAAATGAATCGGCCATGAGCCTCCAGTGACTTCACCTGGAGTCCCCATGCAGCCTCTGAGGATGGGGAAGCTCATCTGGAGGACAGAAGAACTGACAGGAGAGTAGCTGAAGTTTTAAACACACAGTTTAAGAGTTTCAAAAATTGGTGACAATTTTTTGAGGGGTAGGGGATTGTTTCTTTCTCTTCTCCTGCTCCTCTAAAGGATGAGAAGCACCAAATGCAGAAAATAAAATAAAATAAAAGCATGTTTCTGGCTTAGACAAAACCAAGCAATGTTGGAAATGTCATTGGGGAGAGCCAGGAAAGCACAGTGTGTGGTGTGAGGGCAGGATGTGCAGTATGCAGATGGCAGTGATGTAGAGTTTGGAAATAGGGCAAAACAGGGACTAGACATCCTGCCTAATTCACACACCTAAGCTGTGTAACTAAGCCACCTGCAGTCTCTGGGGCAGGAGGGATATCTCAGATTGTAATGTAATGTGGACCCCTGTATGTCAGTCGTCTTTGACGCCATGCCCTATTCAGCCACTCTGTCTTCCTGTGACCAATTTCAAAACAGCCATGTGGCAATTTGAGTAATTTCCAATGTGGAAATGCAACATCAAGAAGTTGTCTGGGTTCAAAATGGTGGGAATATGAAGTGCGACTTTCCCTCATGAAAGCTCATGCACTAAATAAATGAGTTAGGCTATGCCCACACATACATCATTATTTTGAAATGAGTTATTTTGAAATAAAGTCCCTATTTTGAAATAAGTTAATTCAAATTAAGGGAAAGCCTGCTTTCGAAACAGCTGTTATTTCAAAATGGTTATTTTGAAATGGTTATTTCGAAATAAGGCCGTTTGGACCTGTTGTTTCAAAACAGTTATTTCAAAACAATGGTGTTGTTTTGAAACAACATGTCCAAATAGCCTTATTTCAAAATAACCATTTCAAAACATCAGCCGTTTTGAAATGAATGCGGTTTAAGCTGTTTCAAAATGCCGGTTCTTATTTTGAAACGACAGAGCCTGTCATTTCAAAATAAGAAAACATTGTGTGGACATTCAGTTTTTTATTTTGAAACAACCTGTGTTGTTTCGAAATAAAAGATTCATGTGGACATACCCTTAGTCTTTAAGAGCCACAAAGCTCCTTGTTTGTTTTACTGAACTGGGCTAGCACAGCTGCCCCTTTGGATCTTAATGTTTTTTGTCATTTTGAGGAAGAGTTACTGGTGCTGGCTCCTTTTAGTCTTTAATTCTTCTCTGCCAACTCCTCAGGTCTGTTGAGGTTTCCTTCACTCCCACAAAGTCTGTGGACACTGCTTCTCTTCCATGTCTGCCTTCTCCCGGTGCAGACAGGAATACTTAAACCTGGGCCGTGTAGATATTTCAATGAGCTGTCATCTTGTGGTGTTTCCAGGACCTGGTATTGGTCCTGGGGTCACTGTGTGGAAGGGCTAGGGGTTGTGGGGAAGGGAGTGAGGAGTAAATGGCCATGCATACAGCACTACTGAAATTCAAATTTCTTTCTGATTGTTGTTCCCGGGCCTGTGCTGGGAGCTTCCCTGCACCTGAGTGTGTCTAGCCTGGTCTCAGTGTCTCTTTCCTCTTGCAAGCAACAATTGCAGCCTGGGTGGAACAACCTTTACTTCTTCTTGTTTTTCTCCGCCTTTGATGGTTATTGATATTCATTACAGAGTTTCTGACATTTCTCCCATTAGAAAGAACCATTGATCTTTGCTACTTGGCTGGTTCAGTCTCCCATTTGATCTGACATCCTGTCTATAATCATGTTCCCTAGCCTAGATTGCCCCCAATTTTGACAATACAGTGGGTGCCTTTATTTTCTCCATGCTTCCCAGTCACTTGTGGCTTCCACGAACCTCAAGCTGTCTCAATCTCCCCAGAACTCTTCCTCTGCAGGGCTGAGCTGCCCCATACCAGCTGCTCACCTAGCTGCTCCCAGGGTTAAATTCAGCACTGTCATGAGTAAAAGCATGCCTTTAGTAAGAGTCAGGCACCAGCTTGTAAGCAAAATGCCTCTAGCTGACTCCTGTATGTGCTATAGAGAGTGTTGACTGATCCCCAGCCAGAAGGGACCCTTATGAAGTTCCCAGCTGAACCCCTGCAGAGTCCAGACAAGACACCTGTCTCAAAGAAATTCACAGAGCAGAGATGTTAGAGAAACACCCAACCCTGGTTTAGAAATTCTTAGTATTGAGGAATGTGCCATGGCATTTCATACGTCACTCCAGTCAGTTGTTTTCGGTGTTTAAAAAGTGAAATAGTCACCTGCCCAACTCTGTTAAACTAAATAGATTGAGTGTTTTGAGTTTACCGCCATAAAGACAGGATTCCTTGTATTTAAGCATTTTTGTGCCTCTTCTCTGATGTGCCTTCTGTGTATCAACACTGATCTTTAATGCTGGACACTGGAATTGGACTCCTCATTCCAGCAGCAGCACCAGTGCCAAAGAAAGAGGCAAAATAGCTTGTCTACCTCTAATTGAGATTTCCCCTGTTTATCATCCCAGGATCCCATTAATTCTAGTAGCCACAAGTTCAGACTGGGAGCTCATGTTTTTTGCAATTATCCCTTCACCACCAATTCCTCCACCCCCCCAATCTTTGTCAGTCTTGGCTTTCCATGACGGTCCCCACTGTATAAGTATCAACTACACTCTTTTTTCTTAAACCTATACAACTTCATAGCTGGATTAAAACACACATTGTTTGCTTTGTTCCAGTTTACCAATCAGTCTGGCTCACTTTAAACCAGTGACCTGTCCTCACCATTATTTACAATCCCCAATTTTCCAGGGCATGGACAACATTTTTCACTATTCCACCATGAGAAGTAGACAGCTCTTTCTGCTCACCCGTCTCAATGAACAGGGCAGAATAACCTTCCCACTCTGCTTGTTGGCTTTGGAAGGTTAGTTGTCTTCAACATGTGTCTCACCAAATGAAAGAAGGGAAGTAAAAGAGCAAAAATTCCTGACCTCACATAATAATGTCTTTTTCCATGGGGGAAATTGTAACTCCTTTCCAATGGAGGAATTGCAATGTGGATCAGATCTACAGACCGTCCAGTCCAGTAAATTCTCTGTGGCCCGGATAACCTCAGGTGCTGGAAGGAAGGTGTTGGGCTCATAGTCTGACCTTCCCGATGGTGATACCTTCATGCCTGAATGCCAGAGATTGGCTTGTACCTTGAGACATGCAGGCATATGAGCCTTCCAAGGTAATTATTTTGCTGTAACTATTGTAAAGGAAGGGCCTTACTATCTGCATACATGTCAAAAACCTTTCAAATTCTTTCTTAGTTCCTCTCCTGAATTTCATCTTGTGGCGATGAGTTCCCCTGTGTAATTATACCCCAAGCAAAACATGCATTCTATTATAGTCGCTTTTCTATTTGCCTTGTTTCAGTTAAATTGATTGTCCTGTTGATCTTGTGGTATGAAACGGAGAAAGTATTCTTGATATTCATTCTACTGGTCAGTAGTTTACAGATGCTTGTCAAATTCCCTAGTATTTCTCTCTCTGCCAAAGTAAAAATCTCAATCTTTTCATCTTCTATCTTTGTGAGAGGTACCCCGGCCATTGATCTTTCTTGTTGCCCTTCCCCAAATCCCTCTAGTTCTGCTCTGTCCTGTTTGAGAAGGGTGCTCAGCACTGCACAGAGGAGTCGAGAGTAGAATGAATAATTGACTGATTAATCTCATGACATTTTATTGTCAATTTTATTCCCTGTCTCGCTCCTCTTGTATCCCATCTGTATCAGTGTCATGCAGGCCTCCTTGCTGATCAGGCTCCTACACCAACAAAACACTCAGATGTCAGGTTTATGCTCCCTCCAGCGGACCTTACCTAAAATCTCCTACCCATCATCTTCCAACAATATAGTGCCTAGCCTCACAGCCCCCAGGCTGATTGCTTCAGCCACTGATGAAGAGAAGCTCACACTCCTACTGTGATTTTTCCCATTGCTTGCGGTTTGCCTCCTCTTCTGCAAAAGTCGTCTGAAGATCCTTTATAGTGCTGAGATAACTGGCCATGCTGCTCCTTTTCAACCCACTTTCTTCAGGGTTTTCTCTGCCTTTACCAATTCCCTCTAATCAGGAAACCAGTGGCAGAGGGTGAATCAGCCTGGCTGTCCTACCGCAGTGTCATAAAACATCTTGTTTGGTTTCCATCCATGCTGTCACTTTGAACAGAGCCATGCACCAGGACACCAGGTCCCTGTCCTGAGTTCATATATTTAAATTAGAACTTTGTTAGGTGTTTGAGGAATTCACTTATTTTCTCTTCAGGGAGCATATACCTTGCACTTAGTGACACTGAAACATCTCCCATCATTATGCTTATCCACCAGGCTTAGTTAGCTCCCTCTGAGCAAGGTCTCTGGACTGGACTGTGGCCTAAATAATTCAGTGCCACCTTCAAACATTGCCACCTCAGTGCTTGCACCAAAGCCTTGATTGTTAGTAACTATAAAGTAGTTATCATGAACTTTGTGCTTCTTTCCCTTCCCAGGTACCCTGAACATTTCTGAGCCATATTGGGGCTTTGACCACCTAATGGAAGGTTTCAACTTCACCCCCTCCTATCCAACAACACTAATCCTCGATGGCATCCCTGGGTTGGAAGCAATCCACGTCTGGGTTTCCATCCCTTTCAGTACGTTCTATGCCATCACCATGCTGGCGAATGTAACAGTTCTGCTTGTTGTCGGCAAAGAGCAGACCCTGCACAAGCCTATGTACCTGCTGCTCTGCATGCTGGCACTCACTGACATCACCCTGGCCACCTCTGTCGTACCCAGGGCACTGCTCATATTTTGGTTTGATTTCAAAGACATCACTGTGGACGGCTGCCTCACCCAGATGTTCTTCTTTCACTCGGTTACTGCTATGCACTCAGCTGTCCTTGTAACAATGGCCTTTGATCGCTCTGTTGCCATATGTGACCCTCTGAGATACACGACCATCCTCACCAACACGCGAATGGCTGTGCTAGGGCTACTAGGTTTGATACGATGTGTTTTTTTGGCTCTTGCAGCAATACTGCTCCTGCGCAGGCTGCCATTCTGCGGTCACCACATTATCCACCACACTTACTGTGAGCACATGGCTGTTGTGAAGTTGTTATGTGTGGACACTACACTCAACCAGAGGTACACCTTAGTGGCAGTACTTGTGGTTTGTGGGTTAGATCTGATACTCATTGGCCTATCCTATGGGTTGATCATCAGGGCTGTCCTTAGGATCAACTCTAAGGAAGCCCACCAAAAAGCCCTCAACACCTGCACAGCCCACATATGTGTGATAATGATTTCCTATTCTACCTCCCTCTTCACCACCCTAACTCACAGGTTTGGTCAAGGTATCGCTGCCCATGTTCACATCCTTTTGGCCAACCTACATGTCTTAGTTCCCCCTATGCTCAATCCTATCATTTATGGGGTCAAAACCAAAGAGTTGCGTGACAAAGTGGGAAAATATATTTGCAGAATGTGAACGCCTCAGCTACTGACTTTAAATCTTCATAAAAAGAGACAGAATGGTGTTGGTTCCCAACCGCGATGGGAGAAGGAGACACCGGACTCAGTAGTTCTAACTGAGAAATGGGTTTGTTTATTTAGAGCAACAACGGGGAAAATTTTTCAATGAGTAATTACAGTGACACTTGAGGTAGCAATTAACAACTAAAACAGCAACCTTACAAGACCAACTGAGGTAGCAAATCTATATAAGTAATGCAGTAAAACAGTAAAGAAAAACTGCAAGTCTATATAAGTGACACAGCAAGACTGTACAGCAAAACCGCAAATCTATATAAGTAACACAGTAAAACAGCAAGGCAAAACTGCAAGGTAAAACTGTAAGGTATTTGCAACCAAGTAAAAACGGCTAGGTATTCCCAACAAGAAAAAATGGCAAAGTAAGACAAACTGTAATGTACTCGTAGGGGATTCCTATATACGTACCACAACCCAGGCTCCACTGACCAGCAGCATGAACACAAGAAGCATGGTAAGAGACACGACACGAGCTAGCTTTCCTCGGGAGACCCAACTGTGAGAGTGATCAGTTCTGGCAGGTAACACGTGAACCTCCATAACTTTTGCCAGTTGGCATCCCCTTTTTTATAGGATTTTTAGCTCAGTGTTTTTCTGGTTCCCACACTGGTGGGGGTTTGTGTTCCCACGATTGAGATAGTAATTTTCCAATTAAGTTTTAAATTCCCAGGTGGGTCCAGATTCCTAGGTGGATCATAAATTCCTAGGTGGGACCCAAATTTCCAGGTCGGTCATAAATTCTATGGTAGGCCCAATTCCTAGGAGGGTCATAAATGCCTAGGTGGGACCTAACGTTCCAGGTGGCCATAAATTCCTAGGTGGGTTTCGGTTCCCACGAAGTTAGTACCTTTGAGTTATGCTAGTCTGTAGCCTCCCAGATTCCAGGCCAGAGCCTCTTACGCTGTCCATAAGGGGTTTTTTGGTGTGCACTTGGTGGCAAATGGGGTGCCCGGGGAAGCGGCCCCTTATTAGTACATCAGGCACGAACAAACGGATATCTCATCATTAATCAACAGTGCTCTCTCCCAATATGCCTGAGTTCAGCCTTATGGAAGCTCACAGTCCAAGAAGTTCCTCATATTTAATGTTTTATCACTTCTTCACCATTCACCACTTTCTGCATTGCTGAGTCTCATCTCGCTGACCATCACTTAATTTCTTTCAGGATCACCCATCACACCCACCCTTGCCCACACTGTCACATTTTTTTTTTATTATTATTTTCCATTACTTCCACAAAACCAAAGTTGATGACTTGTCATAAACTCTCAGCACATTTTTTTCATCAGTATGTTTGTCAATTCTCACCATTCCTCACCCTCCTCCATCACTGAGGTTTCTTGCCCTCCTACGCCATCACAAGATCCCCAGCTCTGCAATCCACCAGGCCCTAAAAGTCCCCTTTACTCCTCTGTCTCCTGTAATTGGTGTCTCTATTTTCTAAACTAGCAGGCACTTGGAGTCGTCGCCTTTGGTTCATCCCTTGAAATGCATGAAATCTGTTCACAACTATCAGTTCATTTTGGGGCACAGGTTATGCATAGACTGTGGTCAAAGTAAACAACAAAAGAAGTGTGTTTAATAGGAAAATCACAGGCACAATGATAAAATAATTAATTAAAGGAAACATGGGCACTTTACTTAAGAAATGAACAGGGAGAGATGACCTCAGGCTTTCAATTTCTATACTATTCAAAATCCATTTTCCAATGTCAGTTCTCTGCTATCTCTGAAGACTTTCCCACACACCCGCTATCATCAAGGGGCTCCAATGACTCCCATTCACTGCCTTGCTTAGATGCTGGAAAGTGGCATAATCTGTGATAATTAGGCAACACCTAGACCAGAAAGGGGATCTGAAACTGCCTTTTTCATTACCTTGGACGACTTAATGCTATGTGTTTTGGCTCCGAAATTTCCCAGTTTGTAATGGAGTCCTGGGTAGGGCTAGTGCAAATCCCAGCCACACCCCATGTTCCTGCAGCTACTGCTGTCACCCCACAGCTGCTGAGGCTTCATCTGTCTCCTTTATCCCCATGCTCAGGTGTGTACAGTTCTTCTAAATAAGCCCAGATGCCCAGGGCTGACAACCACACTTTTAATCATGAAAAAAACACACAGAGCTTGTGCCTCCCTTTATACATTCTCATGGTTTGAGAAATGCTGCTCTAAACAGATCTGAATGAGGCAAACTGCCCAAGAAAAGCACAAAGAAATGTCTTTGGGAACATTTGCCAGTTTCTCATATAGTTACTGGTCAGCCAGAGTAAAGACTTCAGCGTATTTGGCTAAAGGAGGTGAGTTGATCAGCAACTACCTGGAAGATTTGAAAGCTATTGGAAAACCGTTTTTTCCCTGTTGTGATGCCTGTAAAGCATGTTCATGTAGGAAAAAGCTGTCAGAGTCATCAAGTCTTTCCCCTTGTGATGGTCCTTGCTCAAGGTTGGTTAGCAGGAGCACAACGCTGAGTGGTCAGGCTACGATCTCTGATGTGCAGGGGAGCCTAGGCCCTTCTACTCCACAGTGGTCTGACTGAGGGTCCTTACCGGGGTTTCCGTGCTCTGAAAGCTGAAGATGAGAAGGCAGCCCACCCTTGGCCACTTCCTATCACCTCCCTGTGATTATCCCAAAATCGCCATCTGGCGCACAGCAGGGTGAGGTTTGGCTGCTCACTCCAAGTCACCTTCTGGCAGCTGTATGTAGTCAGGTCTTTCTCCTTTCCACTTGGGTGGCAGCTGCCTTCTCCTGGGGCTTGTACCCCTCCTGGCCAGCTCAGTCCAAGGGCTCCCCACCTTGGGGTAGTCCAAAGTAAAACATAAAGGTCTCCGTCCATTCTAGAGATCGTACGACAGGACAATGCTTCATTTCAGGATGTCCTTGCAGGAGCGCTCACTTCCTTATGTGAAAGAAGCTTGGGGCAGTTGTTTAGAGGAAGATTCAACCTCCCGTCAGCTCATTTCTTTTGGAGCTGCTGCTAGCAGGTCTGTTTTCCTCAATGACCTGACTTTATATGAGCTGCTCCATGGCGCTTGAACTCCTCAAATTAGCACACTTGCTGTAGGAGTTTTGGGGTGGTGATGACTTGGCCCAGATCAGTTCCAGCACCCTTGGTTCCCACTTTGGGGTTTGTACACCCCACCACACACCTTTACGTAACTCATAAAAGAGGCACTTCAGCTCCCCCAAACATTTTTCTTTAATGTTGTTCTGCCTGTTCTATTTTCCTGATAATTTACTTCCTGAACACTTGACTTCCTTGAGTTCAATATGAAATGTAGCCACTGGATCAGTGGTATGAGGAAGCCATATTGCTGCTTTGTAGAGGTCTGTGGCTTTGGTCTGTTGCAGTTTTGAAACAGTATTTACCATTTCCAGAATTGTTCTTTGGAACAAAACGAGAAAAAAACAAAACTAATATTTTTCATCTCTACTCAGGCCCAGTGTGCTTCAACATCAGTTTCATTTGGAAGAGTTATTTCTGTGAATGTTCTCATATGTCAAAACACCAAAATCTGAGAGGATGGAATGATTCATGGTGCTTGTTGATAAATTATATAATCAATTGCTTGAGAATGCTTTTCTTTGTTCAAGTGCCACATAAACCAGGTTTACTGTTCTAACCCAAAAATAAAATAGCTTGATAAAACTCTAGGTTATGGGACACCATCTCATGCAGTGATAATTATAGTTCTCCACAGAACACCATACACCAGATTGTTGCCTCTTGGTCCTGGTATGGGAATAGTTCAAGTAGGCTGCCATCTTGTGGTCAGAGCTCAGTCCTTTTCACGGCCCGCATCATTCTTCAGGACCTCAGTCCTCTGGCCAAATCCTCCATAACACTCTCCCCACTCCAGGCTTTTGCTCAAGTCCGGACTGGCCCACTCTGCCTCAGTGGCTGCCACTATTCCAGTCACCACTCACTAGCAGCCAGAGATTGGTTTATGCCCTGAAATACCTAGGCAAAATTTTCCAAGGTATTTAATTAACTGCAACACTTGTAATGGAAGATTCTTACTATTCACTTACATGTCCAAAACCTTTAAATTCTTGTTTAGCTGTTACTTTCAACTTCATCTTGTGGCAATGAGTCCCTCTGTGTCTATGCGAGCAATGGAAGCAATTTTTTTAAAACAGTTTTGACTTTGCCACATTTCAGTTTAACTGAATGTCCTCTCGTCTTTCTGGTAAGATGTATTGACGACACAATCCCCTCTTAGTTATCTGTTTTCTAAGGTACAAATCCCAGTCTATTCAACCTCTTTCCCTAGGAGAGTGTCTCGTGGCCCTTGATCATTGCTATTCACGTTCCCTGAGCTCCTCTAGTTCTTCAGTCTGTTATCTGAGTAGGATGTTCAGTGCTTCAGTGAGGAGTGAGAGAACAGTAAACCATTGACTGATCTGATGTCTTGGCATTGTTTTTTTTTTTTCTTCTTCTTTTTGTGTTAGTCCCTATCCCATTCCTCCTATGTCTTACCTCTAGCAGTTTCACACAGGCCACCTGTCAATCATGTCCTTTCCATCACAAGCAATGGGGGATATCAGCTCTCTGCTCCCACCACTGCTCTGATTATCCATTGCCATCTTGCAATACACCATCCAGCCATACAGCCCAAGAGGCCTCACTGCCCACCCAGTAATCAGGAGCAGCTCTCCCTCCTCCTGTGGTTTCTTCCTTTGCTGGCTGTTTGTCCCTCTTGCTTTCCTTCCTGGAAGCCTGTATCATCCCTGGCTAAAAAAAATCCAGCAGCTGCTTCTCATCACCCCGTTCTGTGCAAGGTTTCCACAACTTTTTCCAGTTCCTTCCAATCAGGACACCAGTGGCAAGGGTGAATCAGCCTGGGCTCTCCCAGTATCCGATCACACAATATTCTCCTGAGCTTCTGGCCATTCTGGCACTTTGTACAGGATTTCACAGAACACTGTACCAGGGCACCAGTTTTGTGCCGTGATTTCATACAGTAAAATTAAAAACCTTCTTAGGTGTTTTAGTAGCTCAAGTCGTTCCCTCCTGTGGACATATATGTTGAATTTATGGACATCGAATGTCATCCCCATCATGCTGCTCATTCACTGGGCTTGGTTACCTTCTTCAGAGGACATCTTTCTACTGCCCCATGGCCTAAACAATTTGGTTCCATCTTTAAATGTTGTCCCCTCACTGCTGACTCCTTATCTAGATTGTTAGCAACAAAAATATTTACCACAACATTTGTAATCAAGTGCATATCCTTGCCTGTCTGTGCTTCTCCCCCTTGAAGGGCACTTGAGCATTTCTGAGCCTCACTGATAATTCAGCAATCTGATGGCAGCTTGTAACCTCACCAACATCTGTGGTCATTGGAACAGGGGTGGCCTTAAGTTATCTGGGGCCCTAGGCAAAGCCCACTGGGGGCCCCCCTACAGGATCCCCACTGGTGGCCCCAGCTCCCCACAGCTATGCCACCACCCCTTGCAACCGCAGCACCCCACCTGGGGCCCCAAACCTCCCACCCACATCCCCAGCTTCTGACAGCCAGACCCCCCTCAGTCCTGGCACTCTGCCAGAGGCCTCAGTACTGCCCCACCACCAGTCGTGGCCTCAGCTGCACACCACATATCCTGCAGGATGAGAGGCAGACACATCTTTTGGAGTAGGTGAAGGGGCCACATTACTGCTTGGGACCCTAGGTGCTTTGCCCACCCCAAAAGCTGCCTCTGCATCTGAAATGGCATCCCTGAGCTGGAATCTGCTCACATCTGGATTTCCATGCCTTTTTTTATGTCCTACATCCTCATCCTGTTTTGAAATTTCATGGATCTGTTTGCTCTCACTAAACAGCAAAATTTGCACAGCCCATATACTTGCTGGTCTGTACATTGACCCATCAACATGCATTATGCTGAAGGACCTGTGTATATTTTGATTCAGGTTCAAAGACATCACTGTGGAAGTCTGCCTCACTCAGATGTTCTTCTTTCACACAGTTGCTGCTATGCACTCAGCTGTCATCACAATGTCCTTTGATTGCTACTGATCATCTGATATACACTGCCACCCTCACAAATCATTGAACTAGGGCTAGTGGGTTTGATATGAGCTGTTCCCTTGCTTCTGCCAGGGACCATGGTCCTACGGATGCTGCAATTCTGTACCAGCTGGATTATCCCCCACATGTAGTGTGAACACATGGCTTTTTTTTTAAAATGTCTTTTGTTGGCACCACAGTCAACCAGAGGTACAGCTAAGTGATAATACTTCCAATCTCCAGGTTAGACCTGACACACTGACTGACCGGTCCTATGGGCTAATATTCTGGACTGTCCTCAGGATCTTCTCTGATGCAGCCTACCAAAAAATCCTGAACTCCTACACAGCCCATGTCTGTCTGATACTGATGTCATTATCTTCTTCCCTCTTCTCCGCTATGACACACAGGTTGACTCAGGGCATCACTCCTCATGGTCACATCCTCTTGGCCCATCCATGCCATAGTCCTCCATGCTTAACCCTATGATTTGTGGGGTCAAAGCCAAAGAGCTTTGTGACAAACTGAGAAAATATACCTGCAGCTTGTGGTTGCTGTGAACCACTGTCTTGTAATCTGCATGACAAGAGGGGGAAGGATATCTCCTTGTTTAGCAACAGCGTTCTGTCCCAATATGGCTAATCATCGCCTTGTGACAATTGGTTCTGAGTTATTACAGCAAAGTCTTTCTTGAATGCCTGGCTCGTGTGTCTTGCCCACTTACTCAGCGTTCAACAGATCATCATATTGAGGATAGGAATCCTGCACTTGGGACGAAAAAACCCCATGTACTGCTACAGGCTG
>ML682169.1:285405-329487 GCA_007922195.1 Podocnemis expansa
CTGGTAGGATTTCCCAATGTCAGCCACCTCAGCTATCTGTCGATGGTACATTCCATGCAGGGTCTTGTCTTGCCATGGCACTTCTTCTGCTTGATCTTCCTCCCATGTCTGCTGCTGCCTCAGGCATTCTCTCAGCAGCTCATCTTTGGGTGCCATCTTACTGATGTACTCCTGGATGCTCTGGGTTTAGTCCAGGACAGTGGCTTTGATGCTCACCAAACCCCGCTCACCTTCTTTCCGGCTGGCGTACATTCTCTGGGTGTTGGACTTGGGGTGGAAACCTCCGTACATTGTGAGGAGCTTCCGGGTCTTCACATCGGCAGCCTCCATGTCCTCCTTTGGCCAGCTCACTATACCGGCAGGGTATCTGATGACTGGCAGGGCGTACCTGTTGATGGCGTGGATCTTGTTCTTCCCATTGAGCTGGCTTTTCAGGACCTGTCTTATCCTTTGGTGGTACTTGGATGTTGCTGTCTTCCTTGCCTCCTCATCATGGGTCCCATGTGACATATATATATATAGCAAAGATGTAAACATGGAGGAGTTATGCAGAAAATAAAAATGTGATTGCAGGTTTTTCACTCTGTATTAATCAAAGTCACTTTTCTATCTCAAGTTATTTTTACCATCTGAAGTGTCCCACATACCCTCTGCCATCAAGGGGTTTCGTTTTTTTTCCAGACAGCACCCTGCTTGAGGGCTGCAAAGAGGCATAGTCTGTGACATTGTGGGCATCACCTAGACCAGTCAAAGGGTCCTTCACCACCTGCCTTGTAAGCGTGGGGGCCTTAGCACTGTGCTTATACCAGTAACCTCCTCACAAGCATAACAATCTTACTGTGGCTTCCAGCAGCCTTTTTACTGCTTGCAGGGTAGTGCCAACGGCTTCTGCAATTGTGTATGCCCAAGTTCTCATCAAGGAGAAGGCATGGACCACGCATGACCATTCAGCAGGTCAACACAGTTCTTTGTCACAGTCGTGGGCAGGATGAAAGAACTACTGGTTTCTACATGGTGCAGCTCATTGTGGATAACCAAACTCAACAAGTTCAGCTATGAGCAGGCAAAGGTTCAATTTCCAGATATGCTTGTGGCCCATTCAACCAGTCCACAAGCATCTTCAAAGGCATTCCCAGCACAAGTCCCAGCAGCAGACATCTGTAGGGGCCACATGGTCATTGGTGCTCTTCTTTGCATCTCATTACACCATCATCGAGTAGGTTAGGGATGACATCACATTTGGGAGAGCAGTTTTGCAAGCATCCAAGGGATGGTCCCATTCACTATGAAAGGTATAGCTTATTTCCCCTATATCAGAATGGATGTGAACGAGTGCTGGCAGAAGACGTAATGGCTGGTTACATGTAACTGTCATTCTCTGAGATGTGTTGCTCATGTCCATTCCAGATCCCCCTGATGTTCCCACTTTTTGAAGTTAGCAGACAGAAGAACTGAGCAGGCATAGGGCTGGTGATGTCTGATATATTATGGTATGACTATGGGGCACCATGGAGTGCTGGAGCTTTCCTTATGGCTACTGCTCAAGGGGGGGGGGGAATTCTGGTAACCATGCTCAGAGCCACAATATGCCATGCACATCAAAGGCCTTATGCCTGACTGGTTGGTAACACTCTGCTGCCAAATGATCCCAAGCAAGCCCCATAATAAGGTGAAAGACTTGCTGACTCTGGCAGCTTTTTCCTATGTGAACATATTTTACAGGCATCTCAGGAGAAGAACTGCTCAGCTTTCCAGTTGTTTTCAGAATTTAGAGCTTCTGATCAACTTACTTCTCTCAGTCAAGTGCACTAAACACAGCACTGAGGGTGACCAGGAATTGTATAAAAAAAATGGGCCAATCCTTCCAAAAGACATTTCTTATGACTGTCTTGGGCAGTACCTCTCATTCAGATCTGTGCAGAGAAGCAGATCTCAAACTAAGGGAGTCATGCAAAAGCATAAAGGAAATAGGAATCTCTGGATTTTTCTAGTTTTAATGGTTCTGGCTGTCAGTCCTGGATGACTGGCCTTGTGCAGAAGGTCTGTGCACACCCAGGCATGGGATAAGGAAGACAGCTGCAGCGATTTACACTGGTTCCATCCAGGGCTGTCTTAGAAATTGGGACATTTCAGGTGGAGGGAACCCCGAAATGTCTCCTGAGCCTTCTGGGACTTTTCTTTCAACGGAACGTGGGGAGATGGATTTGCAGAGGTGGTCTACAGCACCCTCCATGGACTAATTTGGCTGCTGGAATTCAGGGTGAGACCATTATGTCTGTAAGCTGGTTACTGGTGTCAGGGCCATGAGCCATAACAACACAGCAATAAGTCTTCCAAAGTAACAAGGAAGATAGTAATAGATCCCTTTTGGGGCCTAGATATTACCTAAAATGTTTCAGATTATGCCACTTTGCAGAATGTAAGCAAGGTGTTGAATGGCGATTGTGGGTATAGGAAGAGAGAGGTTCCATCTTGGGTCAGGCCTACAGGTAACTGGCATCAGAATCTTGGCAAAAAGGGCATTAACTGTTTTCCACAAAAATGCCAAGCTTAGCAAAAGGAGACAAAGGCCTATCATTTGTTGGGAATACAAAACTTCATTAGCAATTAAGTAAATGTCTCATTATTAGTTCCCTATTCTGCTTGTCGATCCTCACTTCTAATTCTAGAAGGGCTACCACCCTATAAGGAAAGCTCTGCCTTTGGTCATTGGGTAAGCACATGCCCAAGAAAGTAAAGGGGCCAAAACCAAGGAAACTGAAGACCCTCCCCATAGAGTACCTAAGTAGCCAATAGGAGTTGTACACTCCAATCTAAGAAGGGTTTATGGCTTTATTTAGGAAATAGGGTTGGGAGGACTAGGTCAGAAAAAGACAGGAAGGCATTCACCCTCTTTGAAAGGGACACCAAGGGACTGCAAAGATTTGGGAAAGAAGAAATTGTATGTTTGCTGTAAACGCATAGTACTCATGGCTCACTCTGGCAGTCCAGAATCAATGGTAACAAGTGATTTAGATGCTGAAATGAATAAACTGTTCCTTACTTCTCTCCACCCCCACCCAGATCTGTCTTTCATAAGGTTTCATTGCAACAGGAATCACTGAATCCCCTTGAAAACAGAGGGCATGTGAGAAACTGTTTAAAGACAACAGATAACTTGCTTTAGAAAAAGGAATTTCAATGATATGGAAATGGAAAGCCTGATATTGTGTCTTTGTTTATTTTACATGTAACTCATCTATGTTTGTGTTTCCTCACTATCTCATCTTTCAATTTGTGATTTTTCTATTAAATAGACTTTTTGTTTATTTTGACCCCAGCTTCTATACATTGTGTGTCCAAAATGAACTGATAATCAAAGGTAGATTTCATGTCTTTGAGGAGGACGATGGTGGTGGTGATCTAGATGGGAAAACTCCAACTGCCTGCTAGTTAAGCATTCAGAGAAATTGATTAGGGAAGACTCAGAAAATAAAGGAATTTTGGGGCTCTGGAGCATGGCTGAGGTTGGGACTTTTGGACAGCAGGAGCGGGCAATGTACTCAAATAAGGAGGAGTAAGGAATGATGAAAGTCAGCAACCCTATTGATGGGGAAAAAAATGGGTTGAGAGCTTATGAGATGCCATTGGCACTTGTTTTCTGGAAGTCATGGAAAAATTAAGTGACAGGGTGTATAGTGGTGGGAGGAATGAGGGATGATACTGAAACAAATCAGGTGATGATCAGAGAGATGGAACTCAACAATGGAGAGAGGAATGCTTGGTGATGGGGGTGATAATATATTAGGTATGAGAAAATTCTCAGACTGTGAACGGCCACAAAGCTCAGCTCAGCCAAATTTGAATGGCAAACCCTTGATGAATGAGGAGACACCCTTTTGTCCTCTTGTCATGCAGATTCAGAATCATTGGCCCCAAGTGATCACATTCTGCAAATATATTTTCCCACTTTGTCACGAAGCTCTTTTGTTTTGACACCATAAATTATAGGATTAAGCATGGGTGGGACAAGGATATAGAGATTGGCCAGGATGATGTGAATGTGGGCAGCAATGCCCTGGCCAAATCTATGTGTAAGGGAGGAGAAGAGGGAGGAAGTATAGGAGATCATTATCACACAGATGTGGGCTGAGCAGGTGTTGAGGGCTTTTTGGTGGGCCTTCTTCAAAGAGACCCTGAGCACAGCCCTTATGATCAACACATAGGACAAGCCAATGAGTGTAAGATCTAACCCGACGATCACAAGTACTGTCACTAAGGTGTACCTCTGATTGACTGTAGTGTCCACACACAACAATTTTATCACAGCCATGTGCTCACAGTACGTGTGGTGAATAACATGATTGACACAGAATGGCAATCTTCGCAGGAGCAGTATTGCTGGCAGAGCTAAGAGAACGGCTCGTGTCAAACCCAGCAGCCCTAGTAGAATGATTCGTGCATTGGTGAGGATGGTGGCATATCTCAGAGGGTCAGATATGGCAATGTAGCGGTCAAAGGCCATTGTCATGAGGACGGCTGAGTGCATAGCAGAAACCGCATGAAAGAAGAACATCTGAGTGAGGCAGCCATCCACAGTGATGACTTTGAAACCAAACCAAAAGATGCCCAGTGCCTTTGGCACAACACAGGTAGAGAGCCCGATATCTGTGAGTGCCAGCATGCAGATCAGGAGGTACATGGGCTTGTGCAGGGTCTGCTCTTTGCTTACAACAAACAGGACCATGAAATTTTCCAGCAGGATGATGAAGTACAACATAGAGAAAGGGATGGAAATCCAGATGTGGGCAGCTTCCAGTCCAGGGATACCATTTAGAATTAATGTTGATGGGTTGAAAGGGGTGAAGTTGAAAGCTGTCATGAGGTGTCAGAAGTGCAGATTAGGCTCAAAAATGTTCAGGGTACCTGTGAAGGGAGAGAAGCACAGTGACGGGGGGCTACACACATGGTAACAAATAGCATGGCAAATGTTTTATAATTACCAACAATTACCAGTACTGGTGGGTGATACTTGAATCAGACTTTCCAGCCAGCCACAAACAATGCTTCTGACTCCCCGGACTGGTTATCTAGAAGCCACAGCAAAGTGTACACTGTCCCCTTTACTGCTTTTCAGCCACTGTTTTCCATATAGCCACTGGGTCTAGTGAAGAGATAAGCTACTGAAAACTTCATGCTCTTCACCCAAAAGTATTCTTCTGACCCCAAAGGATCAGCAACATTACCCAGAATAGTATAGTTTTGGATTTTACCCAAGATACCATGAATCCAGCCTATGCTTTAGTAACTAAATCTAAAGGTTTATTATAAAAAAGAAAGAAACAAGACTATAAGAAATGTGAAAGAGTCATGCCAAATCACATACATGCAATGATTAACAGTCCATATCAGTCAAGTCCTTGGTAGAATTTGGAATTTGCAGACTTATATAGTTCCTCTGGTAGACATCCTGTAGCTGGATGGATATCAGACCTTTGTTCACAGCTTCAGTTGTAGATGCATAGGTCCAGAGTTGGTGTTGGCTGAAAGCTATATAGGCAGAAAGACAAAAGACATGGTGGTGCCTCAACCTGAAATTTTATGGAAATAAAAATGGAGTTCAGAGTCACATGAGACAATCCTGGTAACTCATCAAGTTTGCCCTGGGAGCTTCCTTAACAGGCCATTAAGGTGTCAGTCTGGGGTATTTCCCAGAAACACATCCCAAGTTCAAATACAGATATACCAATGACACTCATAACTTCTAATATAGATATGACAACACCACATAAATAATACTGTCTGCCTCAGCAAACTATAACCTTTCTATTGGTATTTAACCTGGGCTATATCATACAGATCATTGTAATATTGAAACATTGCTATTAAATATTATCATAATGGTCCCCTAAATCCAGACAGTGTCACAAAGGGGAAAACAACCATCAAAGGGAGAAAACACAGGAGCAGGGTGAACAGCCCTTCATCAGTGGCTGGAGCAGTGAGGCCCTCGGGCTCTTAGGCCAGGTGGTATATAGCTGGGTGGGGACAGGAAATGAACTTTAAGTAAGAGCTCTGGTAGGGACATGGAGCTGACAACGCTGAATGGTTTGTTGATGTAGAAGAGCTGATAAGCAGGGTCTCCCATGTGAAACTGCTACAGCTGGGATATGGAAGAGGTGGGAAGGGGGAAAAATGAAAACGCAATAATGTGAGATCAATCAGTCAATGCAATCACACTCCACTGGACTCATCAGTGCACTACTCAGAACCCCTCCCAAAGAGGAGCTGGCAGAACTAGAGGGGTTCAGGAAATGACAACAGAAAAGATCATGGGCCAGCAGGAAACTCTCACTGGGAGAGGATGAAAAGACTGGGATTGTTATCTTAGAAGAGAAAGAAATAAGAGGGGACTTGATGGGAGTCTATAAAATACTGACTCCTAGCTATCAACAGTGCATTCTCCCTGTCTCAGACCACAAAATCAACAGGATGAGCAACTGAACTGAAACATGGCAAATCCAAAAGTGAATTAAATAGAATGCTTTCTTCATTCTGGCTATACTTAGATGAACACATTGCCACAAGACGCAATTGAAGAAAAGAGCAAAGGAGAAACTGGAAAGGTTTTGAACATTTGCATTGGTAGTATGAATCATCCATTACACTGGTGACAGTTAAATAAATATCTTGGAATGCCCATATGCCTGCATATTTCAGGGTTCAGTCCAGTCTCTGGCTGTTAGGCATTAAAGTAATAGCCTCATGAAGGTCAGATTGTCTCTCCATCATCATCTTTGTAGCTCCTGAGGTTGTCCATGTAGGAGAAAGGGTACCAGACTCGATGGACCTTAGGTCTGATCCACTCTGCATTTTCTCTGTTGGAAAGGAGTTCAGATTTCCCAGTGGAAACAGACATTACAGTGCTGGGCTCTGACTTTGTGCTCAGTCCTTTCCTTGTTTCTTTCCGTAAGACACATTCTTGAAGGTGCCTAGAATTCTGCCCTTTTAACTAACAAAGGTAATCAGAGACACCTGTCCGCAATTTCAAAAGGGATAGCCATGTTAGTTTAGTCCAGTAAAAAAAAAACAAGGAGTTGTGTGTCACTTTAAGACTAACAGATTTATTTTATGCATGAGCTTTTGTGGGAAAAGATCCCTCACCCATCTTCGAAGCATCTGAGGAAGTGGGATCTTCTCCCACGAAAGCTCATGCATAAAATAAATCTGTTAGTCTTAAAGTGACACACAACTCCTTGTTGGTTTTTACCTGTCAGCAAGCCAGCTAGTTATCTTTCTTATGCTTGAACACTGATATAATTTGCAGATGGCATCAGAATGAGATACTGTAAACAGCGGAAAGGACAGGTCAATGATTTTAGCTAAGAACAAAGAAGGTAGGGGATGCTTACATAGTGGAGGACAAGATTTGCAGGGGGGGGTGAAGGGAAAATTAGCAAAATATGAACTTTCTGTGTGACCCTGTGGATAACAGAGCTACTCTGATCCTGAAACGATAAATGGGGGGACCTCAAGGAGAGGCAGAGAAGATTTACCACTTTCTTTGGCACTGTTGCAACTGCTGCTGGAATAATGTGTTCAGTTCTGGTTTTGAATGGTAAAGATGGCTGATGATACACTGAAAACTGGTCAGAAAAGAGATGCAACATAGTTTAAAGATCAGAAATCATAACTTACAGTGACAGACTAAAAGAGCTCAGTTTATTAAATTTAATGGAGGTGGCTAAGGGTGATCAGGGTCAGCAGGAACCTCTCAGTGGAGGAAAGGATGAGTAAGTTTACAGGTACTTTTCAGACTTGCACAGTAAGGTTAATGCCATCTACTGGCTGAAAGCTGATGCTAGAGAAATTCTGACTAGAAATGAAGTGTACACTTTTGAAACAGAAAGAGCAATTAACCCTTGGAAGAATTTATAAAGAGTCATGGCAGATTCTTCATCACAAAGAATATCTAAACCAAGATTGGATTTTTCTCTAGCAGCTCTGCTCTAGGAATCTCTTTGGGCAGGTCTGTGAACTGAGCTACATAAGAAGCCAGACTAGATAAGGGATTGTTAACCTTGGGATGCCCTGCATTTATTTTCATTCCATTCTGTATGTTCCCCCTCATCAAAGCGTCTGACAAAGTGAGATTTTCTCCCACAAAGGCTCATGCAATAAATAAATCTGTTAGTCTTTAAATACCACAAGACTCCATGCTTCTCCCCCCACTCCCGGAAATAAAATGACTCAGAATTGCCAGCTCTTATTATAGAATGACCGTACCTCTCAGCTTGCTCATTGTCCTTCTGTAGCAGTCCCCAAAGTCCCAATGTGCTGTATATGGGTGCAACAAGAGCAGTAACACAGGTGCCTTGTCATCTGCCCACTCCATGCGTGATGTTCCTCACCAGAAAGAAACGGTCCCTGATACCTACAGCCAAGGGAGCAGGTGAGACAAGGATACCTCGCCCATGAAGAAGAAGAGTTGTTGGGAGCTTGGGGCAGTATGCAGGCTAGAGAGCCACGTATGACTGGAAGCATGGAGAAGAAACTGGCACCCAGCATAGTGAGGGAATCAGGGTAGCCAAAGATAGGGGAGGAGTTCACAGACAGGCTGTCAAGTCTGATGGGAGGTTGAACCAGCTGAGGGCAGAGATTAACGGTACTGTCCACTTGTGAAATGCTTGAAGTTACATAATTAGAGAAAGAAAAATGAGTAAAGGTTGTGACAGCCAGGGTACAGTTCTGTGGACTGTCAGAGGAAAGAGAACAGTTCAGATACATGTAGGCTAGGAAAGCTACCAGCACTGATCATGGAGCAACAATCGAAAAGAAAACTTGAATTTGACCCATGCCGTCTGCATGTCCGTGTACCTTCACTCCCTGATCCCACAAGCCCCAGCCCTGCCACACAGTGATCTTCTCACTAAGGGCCAACACCAGGTGCTGGACACACCGCACAGTCCATGAAAATAGCTACACAGTCTAGGTTAAATGGTGGGGCTGCCTGCACCAGGGAATGTGCAAGGAGTGGGGGGCTGGAGGAGGAGGATGAGCCTGCACAGCCTTTGCAGTGATGAAGGAACCACAACAGCAGCTGAACTTCTGCTGAGAAGGAAAGAGGGACAGACCCAAGAGGAGGGCAGAGTGGATACAGAGACTGAAAGAAACCAACATGTTATTACTCCTGAAAATGACAGAAACCTTTAGCATATTCCTGATCCTGAGGGGAGTGTTCTCAGTGACCTGAATGGGACCAAGATTTCACTCTTAGTGTTGGACTTCAGACTCCCTGCTCCAAAAATCATGGCTTCAGGCCATGCAACAAGAGAACTATTTGTTAAGGTGCTGGAAGAGTCTGAAAGAAACCCCTCAGTAGACTAGGCATGAAAGATGGGGATTTCAAAATAGAGGGGCCCTGCTTTTGCTCTCAGTGATTTCATTTTCAATCCGGAGTGATCCACTGCAGGCATAACGTAGGAGCAGGGTCTAGTCCAGGAGTCTCAAACACGTGGCCCATGGGCCACATGCGGCCCCTAAAGCTATGTTCTGCAGCCCAGAATGACATGAACATTACTGATATTTGCAATATTATTGTATGGAAAGGTTTCAGTGATGCGGCCCTCAGGCTACCATTCTGATCCTCATGCGGCCCTCAACAAGTCCTCATGTGGCCCTTGTGGTGATCTGACTTTGAGACCCCTGGTCTAGTCAGTGTGTAGGAACCTGGGTGAACCAATCTTGTGGTGAAATGTTTGGTATCACACATACCCTCTGCAGGGGCTTTGTCTACACTTCTTATTTAATGTGGCAATTAAGTTCATGAGCTGGAAAGATTCAGTGAAACTGAGGAAAAAAAAAAACAAAAAAACAGACCAAGAAAGGAAGACACTAAGGCAGATAGAAGGAGACAGAAGACATGGAAATGATATATATATATAACAAATATTTGTTTAAACTATTTAGAATCAATCTTGAGTTCTATTTTTACCAGGTAAATCTTCTGGTGTTTCTGACAACACTAAACAGTCCAAGTCTTCATGCTGGAGAATTCCTGCCCAATTTTTCCTTAACTTGAAAAATTTCCAGAGCCCTTTACTTAATGGAAGAACCAGGCAACTTACCACAATCCAACACAGCAGAGAGAGGAAATCTCCTTACTGTAACCACAGAATTAGTGCACAAATCTCACATGTGACCCTCACAGAGCTGAGCAGGAGCCTTTATTATTTTTCTATACAATCCCTGTGGACTCTCAGGTTGGTCAAGACTAGAACAATTCCCTGAGCTCTGTGAATAGCAGCAAGAGATGAAAATAGATTCTGGAGAATTGCAGCCTAAGAGTCTTCCTGGACTGAAAAAAATGATTCACCAGTAACAGATGCTCAGATGGTGAGGGCAAACTGAGTCTGACAGATTTGCTAGAATGGTGCTGCGCTGCTGAACCACAGTAAGAAAAGAAGATGCAAGGGTTAGATGGGCTAAGTTATCCCTCAGTATTTCTGTGCTGTTGCTCATTCTCACAGAACTGGAGCCTCTGTTCCTATCCCACAGTAATGAGTCATTTTCTGAATTTCCCAATTCTTTGACGTATGCATGGACAGGCTCTGGAGCATTCTTGTTTTAAACTTAGGATTTCCACACTTAGTAACAATTCCCCACATCTCTCTGGCAGCTGATCGCTCTAACTTTCTCACAAACCCCTCAGGATGCAGTATCCTGCCAGAGGGCAGCCGAGCTCCCTGAGAGCCCCCTTCCATGACCAGAAACTGCCCTGAAATCAATGGACTGACAGCCTTTGTCTCTCTATCCCAGCTAGAATAACTGTACTGGCTGCCATTGGGGTAGGGAGGGTACTAGGAGATGATCAGTGGTGAGTTAGGTTACCGTTGTCCACCCACAGTCAGTGGGACTCTGCTGCCCACTGCCCTTGTCCCTTTGTTGGGTGCAGTCTATCATACATTGCTCTGGAAGCCAAGAAACCTGTTTAATTCCTCACTCAGCCTCTGAAGTCCTGTGTGACGTTGGATGTATCATTTCATAAGCCACTCTGGGGCTCAGTTTCCCTCTGTGAAATAGCAGGAGCAGCTCCCTGCCTCTGGGGTCTGTGAGGATTGGGGGGGGGAATCATTAATTGTGCAATACTCATATTGAAGCCTATATTGATGAGGGCCATTTGAGGGCCCAGGGTTGCAGCTGTCTTTGATTTGTTCATCTCAAGCAGCATTTCTACCTATTTCAGGACTTCGCTCCACTGCTGTTCATACTCTGTGTTCATCTCCTAGTCACTGAAGGAATTGTCCCGTGTCCCTATTATCCCCCTTTAAGGTCTCCAAAACTCCTGCTCACCAGTCCAAGCTTGTAGGGACTTTATTTAGTCAACAATTTTAAGAGCCTCCTTGCATTGTTTTCATTGGCTTCTCAGCACATGTGCTCCAATTTTCAAATGTCTATAACATATGACTGTGGGGATTCACATCATCCAGCCCCCTGCTCCGCCTCCCCCTCCCCAAATAAAATCATTCCTAATCTTTTGTAAATTCCCTTCTTCTTTAAGGTCTGTGACTCATACTCATTTCAACATTGGTGCATATGCACCGCACGCACTACCGCTGGAAAATTTTCCCTTAGCAGTATTTCTTGGTTCAGTTCCAGTGGTCCCTGCAGTTGCACCCTCATGGAGTTGGTATGTTGAACCTGGCCGACACACCAGCCTCTCCTTTACTTCTTGCCAGCTGACTCTAAAAGAAGGGCAGGTGTGTGTGTGTCGGGGCGGGGGGGTAAGCTAATCTTGGAATGTACTTTAGCAATACGTACCAAGAATAACACTGACAAAAGTCTAGGAACCCTTTATCCTTCTTCAAGTGCTTGTTTGTGTGGATTTCAAGGTAGGGGACTCCCAAGTTGTTGTGCAGGAGGAGCAATCAGTGTTCACTAGGAAGCAAACTGCATTCCTACTACGCCAAATGAGTCATTGTCTCTGGCTTGCCCAAGATGGCATAGTGCTATGCAAAGGTGTGGGGCTGAAAATCATGCTGCAGATGTGATTGATACAGTCTTGCATCACCTTCTCAGTAACAAACTAGGAAACTACAGCCTGGATGGAGCTGCTATAAGATGGGTGGAAAACTAGTTGGATGACCATTCCCAATGAGTAGTTATCAATGAGTAGTCATGCTGGAAGGGCATAATGAGCAGGGTAACACAGGTATCAGTTCTGGGTCTGGTTCTGTTCAATATATCAATCGATGATTTAGATGATGGCATAAAGAGTGCACTTATAAAGTTTGCAAGTGATGCAAAGATGGTAGAGGTTGCAAATGCTTTGGAGGATAAGATCAGAATTCAAAATTATTTGGATAAACTGGTGAAATGATCTGAAGTAAATACGATGAAATTCAACAAAGGCAAGTGGAAAGTACTCCACTTACAAAAAGAATCCTTTGTGGATACAAAATGGGCAGTAACTACCTAGCAGAATGTACCACAGGAAGGGATCTGGGTGTTATAAGTTGACCACAAGCTAATATGAGTCAGCAGTGTAACTTTGGAAGGGTGGAATTCCAAGAAGTATTAACAGGAGTATTGTAAGTAAGAAATGAAAAGTAATTATTTTGCTCTACTCATGCCTGATTAGGCCTCAACTGGAATATAGTGCCCAGTTCTTGGTGACTCATTTCAGTGATGATGTGGACAAATTGGAGAAAGTCCAAGGAAGAACAAAAAGAATGCTTAGAAGAATGAAACAACTGTTTTTGTTTAATCTGAAAAAGAGGAGACTGATACGGGGTGTGATAAATGTTTTCAAGTACCATAAAGCTTGTCAAAAGGAGGAGAGAGCGGGGGGAAAAAGTTCTCCTTAACTGTCAATGACAGGAAAAGAAGCAAAACATTTAAATTACAGCAAAGTTGGTTTAGGTGGGACATTAGGAAAAATGTCTAACTGTCAGTGTGATTAAGCAGTGGAATAAGTTGCCCAGGCAGCTTATTGAATCTCCATCCTTGGACATGAGCTTCTTCAGCAGCACATCTGGCATAGGGCCCAGTACAAGACATAGAATCAAAGAAGCATAGAAATCGGAAAACAAAAAGGAGTCCTGTGGCACTTCTAAAGACTAACAGATCTGTTTGTTGCATGAAAGAATCCCACTTCATCAGACGCTTTGAAGATGAGGGAAATTACAGAATGGAGTCAACATAAATGCAGGGAAGTGTAGGTCATGGGAACAGGTCATACTGTAACAACAAATCAAAATAGCTAGTAAGATTCAAGCACTGGGAAACAGCATACAGAGGAAGATGAGGTCAAATCACCTGTTGTAATGCAAGAAAAAGAACAATGTTCTGATTAAGACCTGAAGCAATGCAACTGAATTTGCAAATGAATTCAGTTTCCCTAGCTTCTCTTTGAAGCTTTGATTTAGTATTCATTTGTGTGAGCACAGCAAATAAATCCTAAATGGTATGATCACAAAGATTTAAATACTGACCCATGCATAAATCATGCAATAAATAAATATGTTAGTCTTTAAAAGTGCCCACAGGACTCCTTGTTTGTTTTGCTGAAGTAGACTAACATGGCTACTACCCCTTTGGATCATAGAAACTGGAAGGGACCATGAGATGTCATTGAGTGCAGTGCCCTGGACTCTTGGCAGGACCAAGTACCCTCTTAAGCCATCTCTAACAGGTACTCAACTAACCTGCTCTTAAATATTTCCAGTGATGTAGGTTCCACAGCCTGCTTAGGGAACTTATTGCAGTGGATTGTCATGTTAACAATTAGGATTTCTCCCCTCCCCTTCCCCCATGTCCAAGTTAAACCTCCCTTGCTGTAATTTAAGTCCATTGCTTAATGTCCTATCATTGGTCCTTAAGGACAACATTTCTTCTCCCTCCTCCTCAGAACAATCTTTTAGGTAATTGAAAACTGTTATCATGCCACCCTTTCAGTCTCCTCTTTTCCAGACTAAACAAAAACAGCTCTCTCAATCTTCCCTCGTAAGTCAAGTGCTCCAGTGATATGGATACTCACGCCCTGCCCTGCATACTCTGTGTTCATTTCCCAGTCAGTGAAGGAATTTTCTAATCATTCCTTTTGCTCTTCTGTGGAATTTCTCCAACTTGTCCACATCTTTCTTGAAATGAGCCACCCAGAACTGGACACCATACGCCAGTTGAGGCCTAATCAGTGAGTGGGAGAATTACCTCTTGTTTCTTTCTTAATAATAGTCCTGTTAATACATCCCAGAATGGTGGGGTTTTTTTTGGTAATAGTGTTACACTGTTGACTAATAAATAGCTTGTGGTCTGCTATGACATCCTGATCCCTTCCTTACTAGGGAGGCATTGCCAATTTTTATGTTTGCCATAGATTGTTCTTGTCCTTGTGGAATTTCATCCTCAGTTTGTGCCTTGGCCTTTTTGATTTTTCCTCTACATTATTGTGTTACAGTGGGGACTCGTTACCATGCAACCCATTTGCACGTGGAACTGGTTAATGCACGGTAGTGTCATGTCCCCCAAAGACACCAAATTAACGCTTGGGACTTGTTAATGCATGTTGTGTAAACGGGACCAGGAGTTTCGCTGCCCCAGGGATGGACCTCGGGCACTGGCCTAGGCCCTGCTCCCTGGCCCTGATTCTGTGCTGGGGCCCGACCCAGCTTCAGGAGCCTGCTGCCGCCAGCCTGGCCCCAGATCCCCGGCTGGGGACAGGTCAGAGAGCAGCAGCCGCGGCCGCAGGTTGCCTAGCCTAGAACGGGGCTGGAAGCGGCAGTGACCACCGCAGCTCCCTGCCCTGTCCCCATCCGGATCTGCATTCTTCCCCGGAGCAGTGACCTTCCGGTCCCATTTACACACGGGCTGGTTTACATGCGGTCGCCACAGCTTGTCCCCCAACACACGTGCATAAACAGGTCCCCACTGTATTTATTTCCCACTTATTAAGTTAATGAGGAATGTGTCTAACTTTAGTTCAATAGGTGCCTCATCAATCTGAGATGAATCTGAATGAAATTCCTTCTTTTCCTTACCAAATCTATGAGCTTGTGGGACTACAGATTTGATGATTGAAGAGGATGTTTCTGATGATTCCCTTTTTTTTTTTAGTCCTCCTGTGCTGTAGACGTGGAATTTTAGTAATGAATTTTGCTTCACCATTTTTCACTATTGCAATATTTGGAATTGCATTATGGCAACTAATGAATAAAGACATTTATCAGTCAAAGCCTGTGTACTTGTTTATATTTATCCAGTTAAAGAAAATATCTGCTTCTCTACATTTTGGGATAATGACTGTGAATTGGCTGTATATTTAAAATCACATTTACAATGGCTAGAAAAAAATGCAGTATAAATTGCTTAAAATGGTATGGGGTGGGTCTGTTCCAATATGGGTGAGCCATGGCCCACCCAAGCCAGCCTGAAGCTGTGTCATTGCTATCCAGAGCAGTTCACCACATTGGCATATCCCTGGAGTGACTCTTCACTATTGACTGAACCACAGGCTTATCTACTGTAGCTCTGTGATGTGGTGGTCTCCAGACCTCAGACTGCCTAGTCAACTACCTGAGTTGAGGCCATGCCCACAGAAATAGCAACTGGTCACCAATGAAAGCAGTTAGTTCTGTGGCAGGTGACTTGAAACTGAGACTGTCTGCTGTCATGGTTTTTGTCCCAGAAGGTAGGCTTCTGACAATGTCATGTTGTTTGAAATACTCCTGTTCTATAGTTTTAGTGTTTCTATGAAGAAGATGCTGAACTTTTTTTTTTCCTGTTGGTTTATGTAATAAGCACATGCTATACCATTTGCCAAGAATCCTACATAAGTTTCCTTGAAGTGCGTGCAAATGGGTGCAGGAATACCTGACCACCCTTATTTCTAGGAGGTTGATTTGAGGGCACATCTCTGTGGATGAAATT
This sequence comes from Podocnemis expansa, assembly GCA_007922195.1. Taxonomy (NCBI): domain Eukaryota; kingdom Metazoa; phylum Chordata; order Testudines; family Podocnemididae; genus Podocnemis; species Podocnemis expansa. The sequence continues at coordinate 301,312 of ML682169.1, forward strand.
TATCCTGTGTTGTAAGATTGTTTAGATGTGCACACCATCCTAAGAAGGATGTATTGGACATGAAAAGTAGCTTCAGGAAAGTTTTCAAAAGGAGATACTTTCACAGCCATATCCTGTGTTTTTCCAGTAGTGAAGGGAATTTTTATTCTGGTGGGTAGTAACAGAAGTTTCTCTTATCGGTCTTTATGTATTCTGTAGTGAGATCTAAACCACATCTGGAGGCATGACTTTATAGATCAATATGAGTTTTATAACTAATGTTGAGAACCCCGACTTGCATAGGTAGGTGGGTGAAAAAGGAATGAGCGCTTTACTATCCCAGTGTATTAACTCACAAAATTCAGATCTCACTGATAACCACAAGTCTGCAACACGCATCTGTGAAAATTTTGGTGCTCTTCCTTGTCATGTGACAGGTCAATATGACTTTCTTCTTCTGTTTGAAAACAGCATATCTATGGGGTTCAGCATAAATATAAATGGGTTCCTGATCCATTGATGACATATGCGTTTGCCAGCTTCAGGAAAGAATACCCAGGACTTTTGCTGCAGACTCTCAACAGATGAACAGTTATGTACTGGGTAGAGTCAACTCACAGATCACAACATTGTTGCACAACATACTCCAGTGTTGAAAACATGCAAACAGATCTCTACTGCACATAGGAAGACCTCAGGACATGTTGCTAGTGTATGCTGCCATTTGACCATCGTATATGAGAACATTTAATTCTCACTGTTATGTTTGGTAGCTGGAATTACTTTGCACTTAGAGAGAAAGTAGCAGACATGGACACAGGTACACTTAAGACCATAAAGTTCTTCTTTAATAAACCCGAGCCTCAGGAAAGAGAGTCTGCTATTCCATAATGCTCTGGACCTGTTAGCTATGTTGAACCAGGCATGACTGAAGTAACAGAGCTAGAGAATTCAGTTGTTCTCTACTTCTAAGTCATTTCAGTGACACACGTTTGTCACCTTGTTGTCATATACAGCTGCCACATTCACATTTCCAAAGGGATAGCTGTGTTAGTCTAGTCCAGCAAAAAAAAACAAGGAGTCATGTTGCGCTTTAAGACTAACAGATTCTTTTTTTTTGCATGAGCTTTTGTGGGAGAAAATCCCACTACCAGGGACAAAATATGGACTTCATGCAATTCATGTAGTCTTGTAAATGCTTGCCTCAGACAGTTAACAGACTCCTGCATGTAACAACTTTGTGAAGTTTGGCATCATCTTGTCACCTAAAATGGCAGAACCTACTGAATTAACCTGAGACAACTTCATACATTTGATCATTTTTACGGCAATTGAAAGAACATTGCCAAGCTCCTCCGGTACCTCCTCAGCAGCCAGTGCTTATCTGTGGATCATACAATGAATTCTTCTTGCTGTAGAGGCTGCTACTTTTACCCTTGTCACAAGCTTGCTATACCATCCTGGCATAGAGCATGCTCCAATGCTGCAAATTTCAAAACAAAGCCTCCAGTCAAGGTTTGTTTCTTGAGCAAAAGTATTTAATAATTTCAAAAAAGTGGTCACCAGCAGCTCCTGTGGGAAGTGAAAAGCAAAACAAGACATTTCTCTGTTAATTTTATTGCTGTAGCAAAATGAATATATCTGTGTCATATTTGGTGTGTTGGTAAACACATCAACTTGAACTAAATAAGAGAGGCCTTGGTGAACACTCTCTAGGGGCTGCCATTTTACATCCATGGGTATCTCCACAATGTGGCATGAAACCATGCCGTTAGACACATCAAGCTGTCGGGCTGTGATGGCATTTTGTCTCCTATTATCACCATGTACCTGTCATTTGCCAAGCAGATTACTCAGAGGACATTCGTGAGAAAATCCTATTTCCAGCCGCTGTGTGCCAATCCATACACTGAGAAGCCTCAGTAGCTTTCATGTTAACAGTGCTGTAGACTTCAGCGACTTCCCCTCCCCCCACTGAGCTTCCTCTGAAAAGAATTACTGAGTTTCAATAGTAAGGTAGCGTCTTGTTTTGAGAGGCTGGTGTAGCCTGCAGGACTGGGCTGCATACGCTCCTTGGCCAGGACCCTAGTGCATAAAACACATTGGCGCTTCTGTTCATCCATGTAAAAAGCAGCTTGAAAGAACCTTGGTCGTATTTTCACCTTCTGAATTTTGCTGAAATATCCACTTCTGTTTTAGTCTTTCCCCCTTGATCACACTCTGTTTCCCATGTAAGCTGTTTCTCACCACACAGGTGTTGTTGACGATTGTTCTATTTTATTTATTTATTTATTTATTTATTTACTTACTTACTTTTTTTTTTTTTTTTTTTTAATTACTTGCAGGAAAGCACACCATGTATGTCTGAAGTGCACCAGCTTCTAGGAGGGCCCTGCATAGTACTAATGTAGAGACCTGCACCACTCCATGTGACTGCGGGCATCGCTGTCAGCCTAGGTTTGCTGTCACCTCATAGTGGGAGGAGCTCCAGATGTTCCCCTTTAAGAACTTTCCTGAATCCTGGACGGCCCTTCCACCACATTTCTTTAAAGTCCCACTCCTTCCCAGGCAATAATGTCTCTCAAATAATGTCCTCCACCAGTGTGGGAGTGAGTAGAAGTAATGCCAAAAGGTCATCTGTTTCTTCTTTAATGAGACCTTGGTGAGATGGACTGGCAGAGGCTGTTGGCAGCACCTGCAAGGAGTAATTAGGCTGCTGGAAGCCAGAGAGAGACCATTATTCTTGCGGGCTGGTTACTGCTGTCAGAGCCATGAGACATAACAGAAGAGCGCTAAGGCCCCAAGGTTACAAGTCATGTGGTGACAGAGCCACTCTACTGGCCTAAGTCATGCCCCAAATGCCACAAGACTATGCCATTTTGCAGCACTTGAGGAGGGTGCTGAATTGGAAACACCAAATCTCCTTAATGAGATAGGGCAGGTGGGAAACTTTTCAGTGAATACAGATAACTTGTATTAGAAAAGGGAAATTGAGTAGTATAGAAAGGGGAAGCCAGAGGTTGCATTAATGCTTATTTTCTGTGTACCTTGTATATGTTTGCTTTCCATACAATTTCATCTTTGCACCTGTGATTTTTCTATTAAATAGCTTTTTTGTATGTTTTCATTCCAGTCTGTGTGGAATGTCTCAAAATGAACTGATAATTGAGGATAGATTTCATGCACTCAGTGTGGATGACGCAGAAGGGGAAACTTCAAATGTCTGAAAGTTAATATTTAAGAGAGAACAATTAGGGCAGACACAGGACTGGATGGGCTTGTTGGGGCCTGGCTGTTGACAGAGATGGGGACCTAGTGATGGCAGAGAAAGCCAAAAGTGTAAATGGTAGAGGAGAGTGAGGAATGATGGGAATCAACAACCATACTGATGGGAGATATGGTTGAGAGCATACGGGAAGCCATTAGATATAGTTTTCTAGAAGTCATGGAAAGACTGAGTGACATAGTATATGGGAGTGTGGAATGAGAAGTGATGCTGAAAGAGAGCAGGTGATGGTCAGAGAGACGGAAATCAGCAATGAAGAGAGCAGTGCTTGGTAAAGCCATGATAAGGCATTATATGGAGGGAACTTCTCAGATGGTATACTTCCAAAAAATTCAGCTTAGCCAAATCAGGACAGAGCACACCTGATTAACAAGATCTACATTCCACCTCTTATCATGCAGATTTAACATCAGTGGCCCCAGGTGGTTACATTCTGCAGATATATTTTCTAATTTTCTCACGAAGCTCTTTGGTTTTGACCCCATAAATGATAGGATTGAGCATGGGGGGAATGAGGACACAGAAGTTATCCACAAGGATGTGAACATGGGCAGCAATGTTCTGACCAAACCTATGTGTCAGGGCAGAGAAGAGGGAAGCAGTATAAGATACCAGTATCACACACATGTGCGTTGTGCAGGTTTTGAGGGCTTTTTGGTGGGCTTTGTTGGAGGATACTCTGAGGACAGCCCTGAGGATCAGCATATAGGACAAGGCAATGAGTGTTAGGTCCAAACCAATGATCACAACTGTTATTGCCAAGCCATACATCTGGTTGACTGTGGTATCCCCACACAACATTTTCACAACAGTGATATGCTTGCAGTATGTGTTGGGGATAACACGGTTGGCACAGAATGGCAGCCTCCGCAGGAGCAGGGGCTCTGGCAGAATCAAGAGAACAGATCGTATCAAACCCACTAGCCCCAGCTTAGCAATTTGTGCATTGGTGAGGAGGGTGGTGTATCTCAGAGGGTCACATATGGCAACATAGCGATCAAAGGCCATTGTCACAAGGATGGCTGAGTGCGTAGCTGCAACTGTGTGAAGGAAAACCATCTGGGTGAGGCAGCCATCTACAGTAATCTCTTTTAAACCAAACCAAAATATGCACAGTGCCTTCGGCATGACAACAGTAGACTCACCAATGTCTGTGAGCATCAGCATGCAGAGCAGCAGGTACATGGGCTTGTGCAGTGTTTGGTCTTTGGTGACAACAAACAGAACAAAGATATTTCCCAACAGGCCGATGATGTACAGCATTGAAAAGGGGATGGAAATCCAGATATGGGCAGCTTCCACCCCAGGGATGCCGTTTAGGATGAATGTTGATGGTTTGGATGGGGTGAGATTGAAAGTTGCCATGGCTCAGAAATGCTCAGGGTGCCTATGAAGAGAGAAATGCAGCAAGAGGGGTAGACATGTGGAATCAAATGCAACATTAAATATTGTATGGTTAGTAACAATCCAGACAAGAAACAAGGAGTTCTCTGGCACTTGAAGACTAACAAATGTATTTATTTATTATGGTTAGTCTTTAGGTGCCACAGGACCCCTTGTTTGTTTTACTGAACTAGACTAGCATGACTGGCCCTTTGAAGCTAGAAAGGGTGAGCAGTGGGATGGCAACATTTGCAGACAGTAACCAATTATCAAAGCCATTGTCCAGTGAAGGTATACCCTAAGAGGGAGCTGAGCAAGCTTGATGAATGAGCAGCATGGGGGGAGATGTTGTTCGATATCAATCATTTTAACCTATGTGTCCATTAATGGGGGGGGGCTTGCATTTTTCACAAGGTTCTAATTCAGCTGTATGAACACAGGGCTGGGACCTAGTATCCTGGTACATGGCTTTGAGTAACCCTGTTCAAAGTGCCAGCATAAATGCAAAGTAAGCAAAACATTATATGGCCCATTGCTGGCAATGACCATGCTAATTTAGTCCCCTGCCACTGGTGTCTCAATTGGGAAAGGCTAAGTAAACCCTGGACAGAGCAAGTTGATGAGGAACTGCTTCTGGGCTTGTTAGCCGGGCAATGTAAAGGCCTCCAAGAAAAGATATGAAAAGGGAGTAATAAGCTAGCAAAGCAAGAAGACACAAGATGAGTGGGAGTTTCCTTTTATCAGTGGTGGAAGCTGTAAGGCCCCTTGCACTGTTAGAGTGGACATGAGGGCTTGTCCAAGGGCCAGGAAATGTGATTGGCTGCTGTAGGTGTACCATAAAGTTGGAGGAACATATTCATCAGCCAATTAACCTCTTTTACCAAGCCCGGGTGATGGAGAGATAGGTCTTGCTCAGCTGGCAGGCTAAAAAGTGGAAGAGCCTGACAAACGTTGTCTGGGAACAGGCCAGCAGGTAGCAGATCCTGATGCAGGAGGTAAACCCTGCAGGGGGGGATGGCATCCCATTGCTGGTTTAGGAGTGTGTAAGACAGGCCCTACAGAGGAACCAGATACCTTCCTCAGCACATAGTGTGGGTAGCAGTGGGTACTGGCTGGGATAAGGCAGTGTGGGTTGGCTCCATAATTGACAGGTGAAACCCTGATGGCCTACATTGGCTTAAATGACAAGTAGCCCAGTGGCTATGTGGCAGTAACTGTGTCCTCATCAATAAAGTGGGTGTATCTGCAGAGAAATTCAGGAAGAATTTCCAGCAGTCTGGTGGATGGGGAGTGTGCAATCCAGAGGATAATGGTCTGGGGCACCAGTTGACTAAGGCTGGTACCACATGAATGGAGAAATAATGGACTTGCCAGTCCTAGAACCATTTTCACATAACCTACCTGAGACCCTTCGGGTTTGTGTCCAGAGGCATCAGCTGAGCACTCTAGATGTGGCAGTGGGACTCACAGAGAAATATGGAGAGTGATTTTCCTCACAGAGGGGATCAGCCCAACAAGGAACTGGAGGGGGAAAAGACTGTAGCGAACTAACCCCCAGAAAAGGCCTGGAGAAGAGCCCAGAGGATTTTTTTTCATAGAACTGGGCAAATTGTGGGCAGCAGGCCAGGACATAAAAAGAGTAGCTGTCTGCAGATGGAATGTGGCTTGCCTTACTTTGTGGCTGGAGGGCAAGGAAAGGTGCTGAAGCTGATAAGCTTACCTGTTAGGGTAGGGAAGAAAACAGAGAGGAGCTTGGTGGATATGGCCTCAGCTTGCTTGCTGATCTCGGGGTATGGTGGGGAGAGCTGCTAAAGTTACCCTGGATACTCCCAGGGGAGAAGATGATCCTGAAGTGCATCCATGGAGACAAGAAATATGTCCATTGGCTCAAAAGTCCCTTGAAGTTTGGGGCAGGTTTGATTGGGTTTGGGGACTACCTTTCTGCCCTCATCTATGTTGGGACTAGTCTTGTGGCCTTTTCGCCTTGCAAGCCATAGAATTCTATCCCACGACCCACAATCTTTTCTCATTTTTGTTTCTATTAATTTTTATGGCTGCTCAATGTTAATTGCACAACTTCAGGCAAGTTGCCAGTGGAAGGAATCATTGATATTTGCCCCTCAGCTGGTTCAGTCTCCCATTGGATCTGACCCCCTGCCCATAATCTCCTTCCCCATCCTAGGCTGCCCTGATTCCAATAGCACACGGACTGCCAATATCCTGTCCTTGCATCCCCATCATCCACGGCTCCCACAGTCTCTGGTCGACTTCACAACCTCAAAGTCCCCAAAATACTTCATCTCCAGGGGCAAAGTGCCCCTGTCCTACCCTACTCCCTTGACTTGTTGGATCAGTGACACTTTCTCTATGATGACAAATGTCACACATTCTGTGGTAGATGCCAAGCACCTGTGCTGCTCTTGTTGCACTCACACAAAGGGACAATGAGCAAGCTGAGAACTGTGTATATTGTATGATGAACTCTGGCAATTCTAGGTCATATCAGTGCCTAGGTAAATGGAGCTGCCACATTCAGGAGACCGTGGTCACTGGCTAACAGAGTGAACAACTGCAACAAAGATACTAAACCTTCGGTTGACTCCTGTTTGTGTTGTAGGGACCTGTTCATGTATCCCAAGGGCAGAAGGGACCCTAAACCCAGGACTCTCTGAGATCATTTGTTAGCCAGGTCTGTTAGCCATTAATGGGTACAGTGGCACATATATTCTGCATGATTTTATGGCTCGCAACAGTATTTTTCTCACAAATGTTCAACCAGCATGTGTATGATGGCATGCCTCACCAAGGGAAAAGAACTGCTAGAGTAACATTTTCAAGGCTTCAGAGTCCTGCTAGATTTCTGCCCCAGGGGCTAAATTCAGCACTGTCATAAGTGGAAAAAAAAAGAAAAGAAAAGAAAAGAAAAGAAAAGAAAAGAAAAGAATCCTTTAGCGAATCTCAGGTACCAGCTTACAAGCAAAATGCCTCTAGCTGACTCATATATGTAATGTTTGGATGTAGGCAGAGACTCCCAAGCCAGAAGGGACAATTGTGGTCATCTAGTCTGACCTTCTGTCTAGCACATGCTAGAGTCCTGTCCCAAAGCTATTCCTAGAACAGAGCTGATAGAGAAATATCCAACCTTGGCTTAGAAATTCTCATTGATGGAGAATCTGCCATGAGTCTTTCATAAATTGCTTCAATTTTAATTACTCCTAATTCTGTCTAATTTCAAATACCATTCATTGGATCATGTTAGACTTTTCTATGCTAGCCTTTAAAACTTATTATTTAATATCTGTTCCATACATGGTACTTGTAAATTGTTATCAACTCACTACATAATCATCTCTGTTAAACTGAATCCATTAAACTCCTTTAGTCTAAAAATGTTAGAGAATTTCTACTCTCCAAACATTTTTATGGCTCTTCTTGGAATCCTTTTTAGCGTGTCTACATCCATGTTTAACTGCAGATATCAGTTGCAGCAATTGCACACATTATTCCAGCAGAAGTTGCAGCAGTGCCAAAGAAAAATACAAAATATATTTTCTACCCCTGCATCAAATTCTCATTCCCACAACAGATCCCTTCATCACTTCACTTCGTTGTTCTCAGAGGTATACATCTATATAGCTTTATTAGAACACATACTGTTGGCTTTGACCCAATTTATCAAACAATCTAGATCAGTCTCTATCAGGGACTTGTCCTCTTAATTGGTTACGGTCCTCCCACTTTTTGTGGCATCCGCAAACTCTTTCACCTTTAAATCATGAAAAGGGGGAGTTGCTGGCCTTATGATGGGTATCTCTGGTGACCCCTGTCAGTTACCATGGCAGAACAATGAAACCACTGCACTCATTAGAAAGCTGCTTATTTTCAAGAAAGTGTCTCACCAAAGAAACAGGGGCAGTGACAGACCATAACGTCTCAATATGGCATGATAATCTCCTTTTCCGTTTAGAAAACTTTGCTTCTTTCCAACAGAGCTGTTGCACATTTATGGTCCATCCTGCCCAGTGTCCACTCTATGACAGGAGCGACAGCAGGGGTTTGCCAAGAAGGTGTTGGTGACATAAAATGACTGTCATGAGTATGTCATCTTAATGTCTAACAACCAAAGATAGGCTTGTGCCCTGAAACACACAGGCATATGGACTTTCCAAGACATTCATTCCACTGTAATTATTGCAATGGAAGATTTTTATTATTCCCGCAAATGTCCAAAACCTTTCTGATTTTTTTCTTAGCTCCTTGCCTCACTTTCATTTTGTGACAATAAGTTCCTCTAATTATGTCCTGAATTAAGAAAACATTCTTTTTTTTCTACCAATTTTGATTTTTTTATGATTCAGTTTAATTGAAAGTCCTCTTGACCTTTTTTTAGGAAACAGGGAGAAGAGGTTCTTAATACATTTTCTATGGGTTTGTGTTTTATATACTTTTCTCAAATCCCCCCTTATTCCTCTCTTTTCTAATGTAATAATCCCAGTGTTTTCATTCTATCTGTGAGGGTTTCTCCAGGACTTTACCTTTCTCATTGTTCTTCCCTGAACCCTTCTAGTTCTGTAGTACCCCATTGGAAAAGAGTTTTCAGTACTCCATCAAGGAGTCCAGAGGAGGTTGAAATATAAAATAACTTTTATTATACCCACTACATGTCCTCACACCAGTCACTCCGTTGGTTTCTTTAGCCTTGAACCTCATCCACTAAACTAAGGGGTTGCATTGATGCAACTCTCTTAGCTTTTTTTTTCCAATTGCAAGGGGGGTCTGGGCAGGCCATACACCCCCTCCCTTACTGTCTGCCATTTTTTCCTTCTGAGCTCCATTGTCTAGAGTCTTTCTTCATATACTGTTTTCTTTCTGGCCTCTGTTGTTCTTTTCAGTCCCTTGCTTCATGATCTGGACCCTCTGCCTTTCTAAGGTTTCTAAGTTCTAGGGGCACAGCTCACTCCGTCCAGTACGTTCTCGCTGTTTCAATTCTCTTGTCTTGTTCCTCCGTCCTTTGTGTGAAACAACGGCTATTTCGAAAGCAGGCTTTCCCTTAATTTGAATTAAAAAAACTGTTACTTTGAATTAACTTATTTCGCAATAAGGACTTTATTTTGAAAGAACTCATTTTGAAATGGGCTATTTCAAAATAATGATGTATATGTGGACATAGCCACTGAGTATCTGGTTCCAAAACCAAGAGCCACCACCCCTGCCACACAGCGATCCCACTCACCAAAGGCCAACACCAGCCACAGGACACACCACACAGTGACAGCTCGTAGAAATATCTACACAGCTCAAGTTACACTATGGGTCTGCTTGCACCAGAGAAAAGCGATGGTGGAGGAGGAGCAGCTTGCATACCCTTTGTGGGGATGAAGGGGACCCCACCAGCAGCTCGGCACGTGTAGGGTTGGAAAGAGGGGCAGACACAAGGGGAGGGCAGAAAGAACATAGAAACTAAAAAGTAAATGCTTGTAACTGTTCCTCAAAAGGACAAAAAGCTTCAAGACACTCCTGCCAGTTAGAAACCCAGACACAACTTTCTGATGTTGTTTTTTCCATGCTGGCAATTGCACAAGTTGTTACATCAGTGTTCTGGGACTGGTCACATAAGAAGTGAGCCACTGCCTGGGACACAGTAACTGAGATGATCTATTAGTGAGTCTACATTATGTCAATTCCCAAAGGGATAGCCATGTTAGTCTAGTCCAGCAAATAAAAAATAAATAAAAGGAGTTATGTGTCACTTAAAGACTACCAGATTTATTTTTCGCATGAGCATTGGTGGGAGAAAATCCCACTTCATCAGATGCTTCAAAGTAGCTGACGAAGTGGGATTTTCTTCCATGAAAGCTCATGCGAAAAATAAATCCGGTAGTCTTTAAGCACCATACGACTCCTTTTATTTTTTTTCCCCACATTATGTCACAGTTTGAGACAATACCATATCTGAAAAGACTGGAGAAGGCCTAAATACACCTCTTTGGTGTGTGAATCAGGCTGAATGTCCATTCCATATTTCAGCCTGTTTTGGGGCTCAACACCACTGCAATCTGGATACTGCACATCCCACCCCCAACACTAAGCATTCCTTGATTTCCCTGGTAAGATTTCCAATCCTATCTGTCTCCCTCTAAGCCAGAAACATGCTTTTATTGTTACTGCATTTTGATACTTTTCTTCTAGAGCCCAATAGAGGCAGGGAAACAGAGAGAGAAGGAACACACATTCCACCCCTCAAACAAACGCTGTGTGATCCTGGATCTCCCCAATGTGATTTCCAGCAATGCCTGGTTACCTCTAAACCTCTGTAGAAAATGAAGCTCAGGGCACACATAGAGAAGCTTCTTTTGGTACCCAGAGAAACTATTAACTTAATAGTTTTGAACTGCTAAGTTGTGAGTTTAAGATTTCACCTACCAGTAACTGCTGTCAGTTTTCTGGTCTAGATGAGCTCACTCATTCTTTAAGGCTGTGGGAAAACTCCGTTGAAGTCACTGGAGGCTTATTGACAATGAAAAGTAGGCTATCAAAATCATGGCTTTAGACCCTGCAAAAGCAAGAGTTACTCTTTTAGGGTGCTCCTTGCATCTGATGGAAGACCTTCACTTTGTTCTCAGTGAAGCTAGTTTCTGGCATGATCCACTGGAGAAAGAATGTGAGAACAGGATCTGGCCAGTGTGAAAACCTCTGTGTGAGCCATTCTTATGAAATCTCTTGCCTCACACATACCCTCTGCAGAGGCTTTGGCTATACTTCCTTCATTTGCTGAATTGGAAAACTTGAGCAGACAGGGAAAAATAAAACAACAACAACAGGGGGGGGGGAAAGGACAAAGAAAACAGTAAGAGAAAAACAAGTATCTGTCTGAACTGCTTACAATAAATTTATATTTCCAATTTTAAATTTGTTACTGCAGTTGACGGCACAAAACAATTCAGTTCTCCAAGCTGGAGAATTCTTGCCCACATTGTTCATTACTTAAGCTCTTCCAGAACCCTTTGCACTAACTTCTCTGTAGCAAGAGACGGGGCAACTCACCGAAATTACATGTAGCAGAGAGAGGAAATCTCCTCACTGCGACCTCAGAATCACTGTATGAATCTCATGTCTGACACTTGCAGTGCTGACCAGGGGCCTTTATCATTCCCTCGCACAGTCTCTCGGGTCTCACAGGTTGCCAGGATTGCAGGACAATTCCCTGAACTCCATGAGTAGAAAGAAGAACAGAAAAGAGACTCGAGATTTTCAGGCTAAGAGCCTCCCCAAGGAATGAAGAAATTATTCACTGAAAACAGAGGCTCAGGTGGTTAGGTTAAACTGAGTCTTGCCTGCACTGCTAAAGCCTAGAGAGGGGAGAAAAGTGTGGGGGGTTGGACATGCTCTTTTATCCAACAGCATTTCTCTGCTGCTACTTGTTGTCACGGAGTCTAAACATTTGCTCCTATTCCTGGCTGATGAGCCCTGTGCTGAATCCCTGAGACTGTGAGATGCAGTTGACCAGTGTCTTGTGCACCTTTCTTTCCCACAAAGGATTTTCAGACTGAGTGAGAGTTCCTCCCATCTGGTCTCCCTTCTCTGGAACTGAAGACAATACAGACAGTCCTCTTTTATTCAGGAAACCCTCAGTGAAATGCCCTGCCATGGGGAACCCCAGCTTCCTGAGCTCCCTTCAGTGATCCAACACCCCCTGAAGCTTATGTTCTGATGGCCTTTGTCTCTATATCAAAACTAAAATAACTGCACAGGATGTCACTGGGGTAAAGAGGATGTAGCGAGATGGTCAAAGACAAGTTAGGTGCTCATTGTCCACCTACATTCAACAGGTCTCTGCTGCCCTGGTGCCTATGATATCTTTTCCTAGCATTCCAGTGGATCTCGTGCTGGTCAGGAACTCGGGAAACATGGTCAACAGCTAGCTTGGCCACAGAGGTTATCTGACCTTTGATATGTAATCTGCTCCATATCTCAGTCCCCACCCCACCACATATAACAGGGAGAGCACTTCCCTTTGAGGATAAAAATCCCTTTGATTGTGGGGTGCCCATATGGGGACTGACAGTGAGGAGCTCATGTGAAGAGCCTGAGGTACTGCCAAGTTTGTTTGTCTCAGGCAGCATTCCTCCATACTTCATGACTCCTCTCCACTCTGATCTGGGGACTGTACATCCTGCCACGCACGTTGTGTGTTCCTCCTCAGGTAGCGCAGGAACAGCCCAGTTCCCATTTTCTCCCCCTCCAATGTCCCCACAACTCTTGTTAATATCCCAAATCCAATCTTGTGGCAACTTTCTTTCATCTACTGATTTGAGTCTCCTTGTATCTTTGTTATTGTCTCTCAATATTTAAGTTCCCCCCTCCCCCCAAGTACAAAAGTTGGCTGTGGGGAATCTCCTGTCATTGAACCTGGAGGGAAAAAAGTGGTTCCCTGTGAGAGGACTTTCCTGGGACTCCCCCATGTGGATTCATTCATATCTGGACCAGAAGAGGCTAATCCCATTCATCATCAGACTCAGTGCTGGCTATTTTATAGTTTAATATCAGTCTTAACTGGTTACTGCTTAGTATTCACTGTACAGGATTTGCTGGATACAATAAGGTTTGCTCTGTTATTTTATTATAGACTCCTCAGTTAGGGTGCTTATCAATTATATGCTTTCTGCTGTTAGCAATAAAAATTGATATAAATACCTTAACTTTGTATACCTCTTCTCATCTCAGAGGTTTCCATAAATAAATTAGTTTAAGTTTTAATTTGCCTGTGGTCAGATTCTGAACCAGGACTCTTATGCTTCAAAACGGCTTGGTAAAATTCATATTGACTATTCAAAATTCCAGAGAAAGCATAGAATCAGGCTACAACTGGCAGCTGTTAGGTTGATTGAACACTTAGGCCACTGTAGATGGGACATAGCCCTTAAGTCGATTTAATAAGTTGAACCTTAAGAGATGGTGTTATTAAGTCACTTAAGGAAGCACTTAAGTCAACTTAATAAATTCCCAGTGAGGACAGAGCTTTTCTTAGGCCAAATTAAGGAAGGTTAAGTCGACCTAAGGTTCCTGTATAGACATACCCCAGGGTTCTTGGAAGTCCATCCCCCCAATCTTCTGGTGATCACTTAGGACACTGACTAGGATGGCTCTGTCCTTACATCTTCTTTAAACCTGATACAACTTGTTAAACAACAGCTGTAAGAAAAGTAGGGAGAAAATAGGAAAGATTGAAGCCATGGGAGATAAGTATTCTGCCAAACTCCACAATGGGGTGAACTCCATAAAGAATACCATATACAAAGCTGGGTAGCATGTTTTAGGATAGTAGGATACATGATGGTTACCACAAGGAAAAACTACACTAGCAGTGAAAATGGCATATGCACACTTACTATAGATGGATGAACCTTACATCTTGAAGAAGAAAAATTATGAAATTTTAATAGTTGCTTGGCAGGGTGACATGTTATTCCTCATAACCACAGAGCTATAGGACTGGAAGGGACCATGAGAAGTCATTGAGTCTTATCCCCTGCACTCATGGCAAGACCAAGTACCTTCTCAAGCCATGACTGACAGGTGTTTGTCTAAACTCTTCTTAAAAATATCAAATGATGGATATTCCACAACCTGCCTTAGCAACTTATTCCAGTGATTAATCACCCTGGGTATGTCTATGCCATGGGTATAAGTTGACTTAAAGTCCCTTAATTTATTTCCACAACAGAATTCCACTCTCTTTTGCAAAATCACACATTCCTAACTGAAGAACGCATATCTACCACATTTTAAAATGGAATCTGAGAACATATGTCTCACTAGTCTTTATTTTCCTGGAATATTTAACTAGTCTTAAAGTCCCATAAGTCGACTAAACCAGAGCCTGTTCTATATTTAGAAATTATTAAGTTGACATAAGCAATTGCCTTGTTCTGAGCCCGTGAATTTGACCAGGCTCCAAGCTGGCTTCTAGCCACTGCAGCCTGCAGTGAGGGTCTAGGGCCAGATCAGCTTCCCAGCCCCTTGCTGCAGGTGACAGAAGCCAACTTCCAACCCTTGCTCCCTACTACAAGGGGCTGGGAACTGGATCTGACTCCCAGCCGCTTGCCTGCAGCCCCAGAGCCAGACAGGGCTCCAGGAGCCTGATCTGGATTGGTGGCAGAGCAGGGGGCAGAGTGGCCTCAGATATGTCTGTCTGTGTCCAGTGCTGACATACCTTGAAGTCAACTTAACAAGGTTGACTTAAAATTGATCTTGTTAAGTCAACTTCCCAGGGCCACCCAGTGTAGACATAGCTTCACAGGCTATGTCTACACAGTACTTTTATTTCAAAATAACCAGTGTTATTTTGAAATAAAAGAAATTAGGTCTACATGACGTTTTCTTATTTTGAAAGGATGGATCCTGTCCTTTCAAAATAAGAACTGCCATTTTGAAACAGGTTAAACCCTGATTGTTTCAAAACGGCCGTTATTTTGAAATGGTTGTTTCGAAATAACACCGTTTGGACGTGTTATTTCAAAATAACCTTTATTTCAAAATAACGCGTAGAGTCCTTCTTCCCAGGGTGCACAGCACCCGCAGGAAGCAGGAAGTGCTCTGCCCTGTCAGCGTGCTGAGAGGCTTCTAGAGCCATCTCAGCACGTGGCTCTGGATCCACTGGTGGCAGATGGCGTGGCCCCATCTGGACCAATGAGGAGGTCCACATGCTCCTCAGCATTTGGAGCAGGCAGGACATCCTTGCCCGGTTCCAGGCTAGCCAGTGGAACTTGGCAGTATACAGTGACATTGTGGTGGAGTTGTCTGCTCAGGGCCAAGAGCACAGCACCGAGCAGGTGCGCTCCAAAATCAAGGCCCTGAGCCAGGACCACACATGCACCAGGGAGGCATGTGAGCTCCAGGGGGCAGGTAGCACTGCTACCTGCTCCTTCTATGAGGAGCTGCATGCCTTCCTGGGGGCTGAGCCCAGTGGCCTGTCAGCCCGGGCCGTGGACACCGGACACCGCCCCAGCACCTCCTCAGCCCCAGAGGGACCTGATAGCAGTCCTGAGGCATCCCTGGAGGTCGGGGAGCCTGCGGACCAGCCACCACCACCAGAGTCTGCAGCAGGGACCCCGGAGCTGATCCTCCTTGCCCAGGGCAGTGCCAGCAAGGAGGAGGAGCACCAGCCAGCCATACCAACAACCCTGGGGGACTCAGAGACCGACAACGGGACATCCCGGCAGACGTCCAGAGCCCCTCTCGGTGAGTCTCCATACCCCATACAAGCAAGCAGGGCTAGGTCTGCCCAGGTCACAGGCAGCGACGGGGTCCGGCACAGGGACAGTCAGGCACAGGGCCGGGGTGGGGGGCAGAGTCCCTCCCATGGGCACGGGTACCCGGGAGACATGTGGTGCCAGGGTGACAGGCCCCTCCATGCCGGGGTTGGGGTAACCCTTGATGGGTGTGACAGATGCAGCTGTATCTTGGGCAGGGTGCACAGCCTGCAGAGCAGACCACTGGGAAGTGGCCCTGGGAGACTCCCCAGAGCAACTCTTCTGGGTGGGTCCAGCTCACATTGTGGGCAGCACTAAGCCCTGCATCCCTCTGGGGCAATATCCCACAGGACCCAGGTCTGGATTCCTGCTGACAGTGAGGGCAAAGCTGTGAGCTGCAGACAAGCTGCACACAGGCAAGACCAGCAGGCAGCAGGCTCCAACTCTGTTTTATGCGTCCCTCCAACAGTTCGTGCCACAGGTAGCCAGCGGGCACGGAGTCCACCCGGCAACCCCAGACTGAGACGGAAGAGGAAGAGGGGCCCCCAGACGCGGGGTGAAGTCCTTGCCAGCCTGGAGGACTTGGGGGAGTGGGCCGGGCCATCCGCCCAGGCCTGGCTGCAACAGCAGGCTGCCCAGCAAGATGCTGCCCTCCAGCTGCTGCGCTAGGGGGCCACCACGGATGACTGCCTGGTGGTTGCGTTCAAGCGCCAGGCTGTGGCCATGGAGCACCCGGCCATGGCCATGGACCGGCTTGGCACAGCCATGGCGGATGAGGCCACCACTCTGTGCCACATCGCAGATAACACCAGCCCACCGGCAGCTGGCGGAGCATGACCGCAGCACAGTCCTCCATGGTTACCCTGGACCCGGGGTGGTCCTAGGCAGGACCGTGCCAGACCCCCCTCCCAGTGACCTCCATCTCCCAGTTGCAAACCCGACCCCCACCCTAACCCCATCTCCCAGTTACAGACCCGACCCCCACCCTTACCCCATCTCCCAGTTACAGACCCGACCCCCAGTGACCCCATCTCCCAGTTGCAGACCCGACCCCCAGTGACCCCCAGCCTAACCCCACTCCCAGTTGCAGACCCGACCCCCACCCTAACCTCATCCCCTAACCCTCTCCAGCCCTTCCTTCCCCCAACCTCCCTGTTCGGTTAAAATAAATGTTAACACATGATATTGGTGCGTATGTTGTGCTTTATTGGGTGTGCTGCACAGTGTGGATGGATGGGTGGGGGCTGGCTGTGGTAGCAGGGTGGTGTGTGGTGGGGCAGGCCTGGCCTTCAGAGGTCCTCCTTGGTGGCGAAGTTGTCTGTGAGCGCATCATGTACAGTGACAGCCCTTCTGGGTGCCCGCTCCTGTGGGAGCACAGGTGCAGGCTGCTCGTACTGGCCCCCGATGAGCTGGGCCTCAGCCTCCCATGCAGCTGCAATGGGCTCACCCCGCAGTTCACAAAAATTATGCAGGGCCACACATGTGCTGATGACCTCCGATGTCGTCTCCTCTCCAAGGTGGAGGCGGGTAAGGAGGCACCTGCAGCAGGCCTTCAGCCGTTCAAAGGCCCTCTCTACCACCTGGTGGCAGTGGTTCAGATGCCGGTTAAAAAGCTGGCGGCGAGGATCAAGGGGCCCCGTGTAGGGGCACATCAGCTGCAGGTGGAGGGGATAGGCCGTGTCTGCCACAATGAGGATGGGCACCTCTACTCCCCCGACATTGATGTTACGGGGGGGGAAGACAGTGCCCATCTCCATGCCCTGGTACAGGGCAGAGTTCCAGAGAACTCGGGCATCATGTGCCCTCCCTGGCCAACCCACATAGCAGTTCTGGAAGACCTCCCGGTGGTCCACAAGGGCCTGCACAATGATAGAGTGGTACCCTTTCCTATTGCGGTACTTTGCCCCCCGGTGGTCCAGGGCCCTTACAGGGATATGCGTAGCATCCAGGCTCCCCATGCAGTTCAGGAATCCCAGGGTTGCCATACTGTCCACGGTGGCCTGCAGCTCCCCCATGTGACAAGGCACCACAGCAGGATCCTGTTAATGGGTCTAGTGGCCTGGATCAGGATGATGCCAATGGTGGACCTGCCAACCCCGAAGAGATGTGCCACAGACCTGTAGGACTCCGGGGTGGTCATCTTCCAGATGGCTATGGCCACTCTTTTGTTGATGGGGATGGCCGGACGCATGGCGGTGTCCCTCCGGTGCAGCAGCTGAGTCAGTTCTGTTACCAGGTGGTCGAAGCTGGCCCTAGTCATTCTGAAATTCTGCCTCCACTGGTTGTCCTCCCAGGTTTGGAGCACTAACCGCTCCCACCAGTCTGTGCTGGTCTCCTGGGTCCAGACCTGGCGAGGCACAGACAGGGGCAGGGGAACTATGGCAGCTCTGAGGCCCAGGGTGCTGGCAGCCTGGGGCACACCCTGAGCAGCATCAGGGTCCCTGAGCAGAGTGTGCCCCAACAGGAGCATGCTCTGCAGGCGTGCAGTGGGCCTAGCGGCCACACAGCAAAGGCTAGGCAGCCGGGCAGCATCCATCTCTGTTGCTTGCAGAGCCCTGCTAGCCAGAATGGATAGGGAAGTGAGGTTGGGGCCAGCTTTTATAGGATTGGCTACCAACATGGCCACCGACATGGCCCAGGGAGGCGGCCATGTTGCCACACCTCCCATGGTGCCCTCCCACTAAAGCGAAATAGCAAGTCCAGTGTGTGGACATGCTATTTCGATTCCAGCTTTTCCCCCTATTTTGCCTAGATTTTTTGTTATTTTGATTCTGGTATTTCAAAATAACATTCTTATTTCAAAATAACGGGCTACATGTAGACATAGCCACAATGGTGCAGAGTCGCAAAACAGCATGAAATGAGGAATGGACAGCCTGGCTGATTTACACATCACAGAAGTGTAAGTAGGCTTCTGGAAATTTCTTGGGGTAAGGAGGTGTCTCAGACTGTAACATTACATGGAAACTCTAACAGATTGTCTCAGTTAATGTTTCCCGAGCTGCATATCCCTTGTCCTTTGACCATTCCCAGCCATGTAGCAACTTATGCAGTAGTCAACATGGAAAAGTAACATCAGGAAATTGTGTCTGGGTTTCTAACTGGAGCCAACATCAAAGCTCTGTGTAGTTTTGAGGAAGTTATGGGCATTGGCTCCTTTTCACGCTTCATGTCCTCTCTCCCTTGGCCTCCCATCTGATCCTTTCACCTTCTCTGCACAAGCCATGATGGCGCTTGGGCTTCATGCACCGACACAGGGCTATGCAGGCTTCTTCTCCCTCCATTCCTCCTTTCTTTGATACAGGCAGACACAGAGTTTAACCTGGGCTTTAGATGTTTCTAATAATTTGTCACTGTGTGGTGTGTTAGATACCTGGCTTTGGTTCTGAGTGAGTGAGATCACTGTGCGGCAGGGTTTGGGATTGTGCAGTGGGGAGTGGGAGAGTACATGGAGAGGAGGGAAACAATCCTGGAATTCAATTTTCTTTCCGATTTCTAGTCCAACAGCAGTGCTGGAGAGTCTTACTCCACTCCTCCATTCTTCCCAATAAAACATTAATGGAGCTTCAGGGACTGATTACACAGGGGGCATGTCCACACAGGGTTCTTATTTCGAAACAACAGAGGTTGTTTCGAAATAAGAAGTGCCATGGCCACACAACGCATGGCCATTTCGAAAGAAGCAAACCGCTTCTTTTGAAATGGCCATGCTCCTTTCGAAATAAGTTAAACCTCGTTGCCTGTCGAAAGAGTGTTGTTTCGAAACGGTTGTTTCGAAACAACGCCAAAGAGACATGCCGTTTCGAAATAATGGTTATTTCTAAATGAGTTGTTTCGAAATAACCGTTATAATGGCCGTGTTATTTCGAAACAACAGTTGTTTTGAAATAACAGGCTGACCTTCCTCCCAGGGTGCACAGCGCCCTGGGGGAAGTCCCTGCCTGGGTTTGCCTGTGAGGCAACGTGGCAGGGAGGGCTGGCACAGGCAGCATGGCCCAGCAGCCAGGCCCCGCAGCTGCCACATGCAGGAGGGCTCCTGTGTGGACGCAGGAGGACGTGCAGTGCCTCCTGGACATCTGGCAGCAGCCAGACATCCTTCAGCGGTTCTGGGCCAGCCACCGGAACCGCGATGTATATAGTGACATCGCAGATGCGACGTCCCAAGGAGGGCACCACCGGAGCACTGAACAGGTGCGGAGCAAGATAAAAACACTCCGGCAGGAGTATGCCCGCACCCGGGATGCCTGGGCACTGCAGGGGCCTGGCAGCCAGGCCACCTGCCCGTATTTCGAGGCCCTGGATGCCTTCCTGGGCACACAGCCCAGCGGTGCCCCCGCTGCGGCCGTGGACACCTCCGGGGGGCCTCAGAGCCCCTCGTCAGGCCAGGAGGCAGCCGCCTCCAACATCTCCATTGGGGGACCTCGAGCTGCAGCACCACCAGCGGTGGAGGCCAGCCCCCAGACCCCCCAGAGCTGTTCCTGGCCATGGAGGCGGAGAGCAGCGTGGAGGAGCAGGGGCCCACCACCGCCCCAGGCTCCGACTGTGACCCCGGGACATCTCGGCGGACCTCCGGAGCCCCCGTGGGTAAGTATGCCAGCCGCCCATGGAGGCACACAGGGCTGGGCCTTTCCAGCAGGTCCCGGGATGGGTAGAGGCCAGGGCCGGGCACTGGGGCGGGTAGGGCCCAGGGTTCGTGGGCTCAGAGGGGCCCCCTGGCCACGGGTCCCACGGACAAAGGTGGCACCGCGGTCAAAGGCCCCTGTGTGCCAGGGGGTGGTGACCAGGGACTGGCTGGGAAAGATGCAGCAGCATCCTGGGTTGGGTAGAGAGCAGGCAGGGCACACCACTGCCAGTGGTCTCAGGAGACCTCCAAGGGCAAGGCGTGGCTGGGTCCAGTTCACCCTTGTGGCCACCACGAGCATGTGTGCCTCCAGGGTACGGGTCCCAGATGTCTGGCAAAAGGAGACCATGGTCTCCTTTCTTCTGCTCTGTTCTTCTTTTTATCCTCCCATTCTCTGTCTGGCAGGCAGGTCAAAATACGGGGGTTTGTCAGGCTTTTTCCCAGAGGGGCTGAAGGATCCAGGACTGCCAGAGAATACCGATGTATATGGGAAAGTGTCCCAGGGCCCCTTAAACCCTGATGAGTACCTCGGCCAGACAATCTTCTTGCCCAGGGTCCTCCAATGTCCTCCATCGGGTACCGTCCCAGCCTCCTTCCGAGGCTTTGGGGGCCAGGAGCCCTACCCGAGGGCAATGTTCCAAGGGATCCTGGGACCCGCTGACAGTTAGGGCACAGGCGTGCGCTGCAGACAGGTGCACACAGACGGGACCAGCAGGCGGCAGAGGCTAACTGTGTTTTTTGCGTCCCTGCAGCATGTCGCAGAGCCCCTCCGCAAGGGCCGGCACCCACGCCCGGACCCCACCACCCAAGCCCCAGGACACCGCGGCGACGGTGGAGGGCCCCCAGGACCCGCACTGAGCTCCTGGAGAGCCTGGAGGAGCTCGGGGAGACCATGCACACTGCCACCCAGGCCTGGAGGCGGGAGCAGGCGCAGCGGCAGGCGGCTGCGCTCCATTCCCTGGAGCAGCTCGCAGGTGCTGAGGACAGGGCGGCGAGGGCAGTAGACGTCCTGGCAGTGGAGCTGCCAGCTGCTATTCTGCAGCAGGCTGCAGCCATCCGCCAGCTAGCAGAGGGCCTGGCTCCCCGACGGCGCTGGGAGACATCACCGCCCCAGCAAGGACAGCGGGCGGAGGGCAGCCGTGAGCACAGGCGGGGCATGCCACCTCCCCGGACCCTCCCACAGGCATTGCCTAACCCTCCCCGCCCCAGGACCTCTTCACCCCTGTCCCCTCCCAAGTTCATGTTCCCTCCCCAAGTCCCCTGCCAAGTTCATGTTCCCTCCCCAACTCCCCTCCCAAGTCCCCTCCCAAATTCCCTCCCAAGTTCATGTTCCCTCCCCAAGTCCCCTCCCCAAGTCCCCTCCCAAGTTCATGTTCCCTCTCCCGGACCCCCCCAAATTGCCCCGTCCCATATCGCCCCCATCCCTTCCCTTATTGTGAATAAACCCCTAGAACATTATTTGTGGTTGTCTGTGTTTTTATTTGGGGGGGGGTTGGCAGTGTGGGTGGATGGGTGCAGGCTGGCTGTGGGTGGACAGGGGGAGATGGTGTTTTGGTGCAAGGCAGGCATGGTCCTCAGTCTTCCTCTGCGGCGAAGGCGAGCTGGAGGGCATCGCGGATGGCGAGGGCTTGTGCAGATGGCTGCTCCCGAGTCGGCTGGGGTCTTGGTTGTTCATAGTCCCTGGCAAATGCTTGGACCTCAGCCTCCCATGCGAGTGGGATGGGTTCCCCCTGCTGCTCACAAAAGTTGTGTAGAACTGCACATGCCGTGATGACTTGCGGCAAGCTCCACTCAGCGAGGTGGAGGCGAGTTAGTAGGCACCTCCACCGGGCCTTGAGGCGTCCGAAGGCCCGCTAGACCACCTGTCAGCAGCGGGCGAGGCGGTGATTGAACAGCTTCCGGCTGGGATCGAGCGGCCCAGCGTATGGGCACATTAGCCAGGGCCACAGGGGGTAGGCCGTGTCCGCCACTATGAGGATGGGCACCTCTATGCCCCCAAGGTGGATGGTGTGAGGGGGGAAATGGGTGCTCGCCTCCATGCCCCAGTACAGGGCGGACCCTGGAGTTATGGGCCCTCCCTGGCCATCCCACGTAGCAGTCCTGGAACCGGCCCTGGTGGTCCACAAGGGCCTGCATAATGACTGAATGGTACCCCTTTCGGTTGCGGTACACCGCAGCCCTGTGCTCCGGGGCACGCACAGGAATATGGGTGGTATCCAAGATGCCGGCACAGTTCGGAAAGCCAAGGGTGGCCATCCCAGGCATGGTGCCCTGCAGGTCCCCGCGCCTCACCAGGCGCCGTAGGAGGACCCGATTGATGGCCCTGGTGACCTCGAGGACGATGGCGCCGGTGGTGGACCTCCCGACGCCGAACAGGTGCGCCACTGCCCTGTGGGACTCCGGGGTGGCCAGCTTCCACAGGGCGATGGCCACTCGTTTGTCCACCGGGACAGCAGGCCTCATGGGGGTGTCCCTGGGGTGAAGGTGCGGGGCAAGTTCACCCACCAGGCGGGTGAAGCTGGTCCTGCTCATACAGAAGTTCTGGCGCCAGAGGTCATCGCCCCAGGTGCGCAGAACGACCCTCTCCCACCAGTCGACGCTGGTCTCACGCGCCCAGATGCGGCGGGGCACGGGGAGGGGCAGGGGCAGTAGCTGAGCCCTACGGCTGAGCTGGATGTACTCCTCAGGTAGAGGCCAGTCCTCCTCGGGGTCTGCAAACAGAGTCTCCCACAAGTGCCGAAGACCCTGCATGCGCACCGAGGGGCTGGGTGCTGCACGGCGCTCTCTAGGCAGCCGAGCACTGTCCATGGCTTGCAGCGTGCTGCTAGCTTGGGTGGACAGGGAAGTGAGGTCAGGGCCGGCTTTTATGTGATTGGCTACCAACATGGCTGTCGACGTGGCCCAGGGAGGCGGCCATGTTGCCACACCTCCCATGCTGCACTTCCCCTGGGTCAAAATAGCAAGTCCACACTGTGGAAACGCTATTTTGATTCCCGTTTTTTGCTTATTTTGCGGACACCATTTTGTTATTTCGAAACAGGTTATTTTGAAATAACATGTTATATCGAAACACGTTATTTCAAAATAACTTGTTTCGAAACAAGCGCTCCCCGTGTGAACATAGCCAGGGACAGCAAGCAAGCTAAGGAGCACACACATTTTTATAATGGGAGTTGCCAGTTCTGAGTTATCCATTACATATGTAAATACAGTTGACAAACGCATGAGCCCCTAACTGTTCACTGGTACAATGAGCCGCTAAGTCAGAGATGCTACACACAGGGTGCAGATTTTGTGGAGTCATGTCAGAATTATTCTCATCTACAATGTTCATCCATGCAGTGTCTCATGGGATATTTCAGCCATGTGGAAACACATCTAGATAATTGTTTTCAAGGCTCCAGAGTTACATGTAACCTTTTCCACTGTAGCTAAACTCAGCTCTGTCAGGAACTTTTAAAAAAAAACAAAAACAAACAAACAAACAAACAAAAAAAACATCGGGAAGCTCAGGCAGCAGCTTGCAAATAAAAGCCTCCAGCTGACGGCTGTATGTACTGTACAATGTCTTCAGAATTCTTTAGCTGAGAAGAGATCATTGTGATCATCTAGTCTGACTTCCTATATAGCACCAGTCAGAGACACCCCAAAAGTCATTCCTAGCAGGGAGATCTGTTAGATAAACATAATACCTTAGTTTGGAAATTCTTCATGATGGAAAATCTGCCCTGACCCTTTGCAAATTGCTTCAGTGGCTAATTAGTCTCTATGTTTAAAAACTGTACACCTTTTGTAGCATGTTTGGCTGCCCCTTTGGAACTTTATACCACGATTTGTCTAACTTCAACTGCCAGTAATTGCATGGTTTTAGATCTTCTATGTTAACTTGAAAAGTCTATAATTCAATATTTCTTCACTCTGTGGGTAATTTTAGACGTGATCTGTCATCCTTAATCATCCTTGTTTATCAACATGCATCATTAATTATGGACACTGGAAGTGGACACATTTTCCAGAAGTAATTGCACCAATTACCCATTCATGCCCCCCCCAACTTGTCCAGAGTTAGTTTCACTTTGTAGAATTTTCACTAAGTGTTGCCTACCTAAATTTACACATATCCATAGAGCTGTTAGAGCACATATTGTTTTGTTTCAGCTTGGTTTACCATCCAGTCCAAACTTCTCTGAATCAGAGACCTGTCCTCTTTATTAATTACAGTTTCCCAGTTCTTGTAAGGTCTTCACACTTCTTCAGTGTTAAAGAAAATAAGAAGAACAGGTATCATGTAACACTGTACTGGTTAAGTCTCAGAGAAAGTTGGGTACAAAGAAACAAGGGAAGTAGCAAATCAGGAAGTTTCACCTGCTGTCCTATGGGGTATTTTCATAGGGAAACTTGGCTTCTTTCCAACAGAGAAATTGCATTATAAATAAGAGCTGTGGTCAATTCACCCCAGTGTCCCTCTCTAACAGTAAGAACACCAGGGGCTGCTGAGCAAGAAGTTTGGTCATTAACCTGACCAACGACGGGATGTCCTATTAACACTTACAGGCTGTGTTCACACAGCCTCCTTATTTCGAAACAACAGAGGTTATTTCGAAATAAGATTTCAGCTGTTCACATGACGCACGGCTGTTTCGGAACAACAGAAGCCGTTGTTCCGAAACAACCACGTTGTTTCGAAACAAGTAAAACCTAGACCGTGGGCAAAACAACGTTGTTTCACAATGGTTGTTTCTAAACAACGCCGTGCGAACGTGTTGTTTCGGAACAAGATGTTCCAAAACAACAATTCAAGGCGTGCCCCCTCAGCACCCTAGTGAGGGGACACCCCTGAGGGTGCTGAGGGGTGTCCCCTGGCCAGCGCCTGCACAGGCACCGGCGGGGTTCAGCGCTCCCCGCCGGTGCCTGCACACCGGGGCTTGGGGGCAGACCGGGCTTTAAGCCCGCGGGGAGCAGCGCTGGGCAGCACTGAACCCCGCCGGTGCCCGCAGCCCCCTGCGGAAGTGAAATAGCAAGTTCACAGTTTGAACCTGCTATTTCGTTTCCCGCCTTTTTTCTTATTTCAAATTAACATTTTGTTAATTTGAAATAAGATGTTTCAAAATAAGCATTATTTCGATATACGGTTGTTGCGAAACAACCATATCGAAATAACTGGCTGTGTGAGAACACAGCCACAGTTAGACTTGGGCTTGTGCTCTGAAACATGCAGACTTACAGGACTTTCAAAATATTTGTTAATTATAGAAAATTTAATGGAGAATTCTTACTATTTCTACAAATGTCCTAAAGCTTTTTTTTTGTTGGTGGTTTTTTTTTGGTGTTTTTGTTTTTGTTTTGTTTTGTTTTGTTACATTACTGTCCTCAACTTCATCTTGCAGCAATGAGTTTGTTTGCTTGTCGAATTATGTTCTGAGTGAAGAAAACAGGTTTAAATTTGCCATCTTTCAGTTCAGTTCAGTGTACTCTTGACTTTGTGTTATGACACAGGAGACCACATTCTTCCCATGCTCTCTACCTGTCAGTATTCTATAGACTATAAAAATTTCTCTTCTATTCCTGCCCTTTCTGAGGTGAAAATCCAAGTCTATTCAACCTACCTACTGAGCAAAGTTTCCCCAGGCATATTGAACATATCGGTTGCACTTCTCTGAACCTCTCTATTTCTGCAATTTCCAGTTTGAGAAGGGTGCTCAGTACTGCACAGAAGAGTCCAAAAGATGGTGAAGCATAGACTGATCAGTTTCATAGTGTTGCATTTTTGGTATCATTCCCCATCAACGTCCTCCTGTGTCACAACATTTTGCTTTTTTTTTTTTTTTTTTTTTTTTTAACGTTTGTACTTTGAGTGGGAATAATCAAGAGTCCTGTGGCACCTTAAAGACTAATAAATTTCCAGCACAAGCTTTCATGGGCTCCAACCCACTTGGTCACAATCATGAAGTAAAAACTACCATTGAGAGGTATATATACACAAACCAGGATGAAGGAGAAGTAATACAATGAAGAGGGCAAGTGCTAACTATGTCAGTTTAGTTATGGTAGATGAGACTCATTCACATTGATTAAAAGGAGAGAATGTGTGAACAGGGACAATTACTTTTTGCTATGTCCTAACCACTCCAAGTCTCTATTCATACCCAGTCTGACTGTGTCATGTTTGCATATGACTCCCAGCTCTGCAGTTCCACGTGGGAGTTTATTTTTCAACTTTCTTTGTTGAAGTATGGCAACTTTCAAGTTTCATACTGAGTGGACAGAGAGACTGAAGTGTTCTCCTACTGGTTTATCGATGTTACCTTTTTTGATGGTTGATTATGTCCATTTATTCGCAAAAGGACAGGCCAATTTAGCCAATGTACATGGCAGATAAGTGTTGCTGGCTCATGGTGACATATATCACATTAGCAGATGTTTTGAGAGGGGTAGCTGTGTCCGTCTGTGTATAGCAAACCAACGAGAATCCTGTGGCACCTTAAAGACTAACAGAATCTTTGGGCATAAGCTTTCATTGCCTCCAACTCACTTTGGGTTGGAGCCCATGAAAGCTTATGCCTGAAGAAATCTGTTAGTCTTTAAGGTGCCACAGGACTCTCGTTGTTAGTAGATGTACAGGTAAATGAGCACCTGATGGTGTGGCTGTTGTGGCTGGGACCTGTGGTGGTATCACTACAATAGATGTGTGGACAGAGTTGGCAGCAGGGTTCTCAGGGGTTTATTGCTGTATACAGACTAACATGGTTACCCCCCTGGAACTCCGCATGGAGTTTCCAAGAGCCATATGTCATGACACCAGGTCCCTCTCCTCAATTATTATAGTTCTGTTAGAACGTTTTTAGGTGTTTGAGAAGTTGAAGAGTTTTCTCTCTATTGGGATATATGTTGCAAACCATCATACTGCTTCATCACTGGGATTTCTCATCTCTCTCTGAGGATATCTATAGACTTTATAAGGGTCTAAATAATTTGGTGCCATCTGCAAACATTACCACCTACCTGCTTATCCCCCTTTCTGAACTGTTACTAACTATAGTTAATGTGCTATTTGTTATCAAGTGCATACCCCCATCTTTTGGGGTTCTCTCCTTTCGCAGGCATCTTGAGCATTTCTGAGCCTGATTTATGCTTCAACCTCTTCATGATGGCTCTCAACCTAACCCGTTCTGGCCCCTCAACATTTATTTTAAATGGCATCCCTGGGCTGGAAGATTCCCATATATGGATTTTTATCCCATTCTGTATTATCTACATCATCAGCCTTTTTGGAGATTTCACAGTTCTGTTTGTTGTAAAGAAAAACAAAACCCCACACAAACCCATGTACCTGCTGCTTTGCATGCTGGCACTGACAGATATCAGCACATCTATGGCTGTGTTCACACGGCACTTTTGTTTCGAAACAACCTCGTTGTTTCAAAACAAAAAAAAACATGTTCACACGACGCACAGTTGTTTCGAAACAAGTTAAACCCCATTTGGGGACGAAACAACCTTGTTTCGAACCACTTGTTTTGAAACAACGCATGTGAACATGTTGTTTCGGAACAATAGGTTCCGAAATAACATTTAAAGGGCTGCCACCTCAGCACCCTGGCCAGGGAACACTCAGCACCCTGGCCAGGGAACACTCAGCACCTTGGCCAGGGTGC
>ML682169.1:329887-379573 GCA_007922195.1 Podocnemis expansa
GCTGAGCCACCCCACAGCGGCTCACCCCCTGCTGGTGCCTGCAGCCCCCTTTCTGGGGCTGCAGGGTGAGCCAGCAGCAGCTCACCCCCATGGGTAACGAAATAGCATGTTCACACAGTGAACTTGCTATTTCGTTTCCCGCTTTTTTTCTTATTTCGAATTAACATTTTGTTAAGTCAAAATAATATATTTCGAAATAAGGTGTTGTTTCAAAACAAGTTGTTTCGACACAACTTGTTTCAAAATAACCCTGTGCGTGTGAACACAGCCTACATGTGTCGTGCCAAAGGCCCTCTGCATATTTTGGTTTCATTTCAAAGACATCACGGTGGATGGCTGCCTCACCCAGATTTTCTTCCTCTATGTGTTTGCTGCTATGAACTCAGCCATTCTCAGAACAATGACCTTTGACTGCTATATTGCCATATGTCATCCTCTGAAATACACCATCCTACAACTTGCTATGCTAGGGCTAGTGGGCTTTATACGAGCAGTTTTTTTAATGCTTCCAGAGCCTCTGTTCCTGAGGAGGCTACCCTTCTGTGCTAACCCTACTATCCCCCACACATACTGTGAACCAATGGCTGTGGTGAAGATCTCATGTGAGGATACTACACTCAGCCAGATGTACGGCCTGTCAATATCATTTGCAGTCACTGGGTTAGATCTGATACTCATAGGACTGTCCTATATTCTAATCATCAGGACGGTGGTCAGTAGGTCTTCCAAGAAAGCCCACCAAAAAGCCCTCAACACATGCTCAGCCCATATCTGTGTGATTCTGCTGCTGTATATTCCCTTCATGTTCTCCATCCTGACACATAGTTTGGTCAGGGCATAGCTACCAACATTCATATCCTCTTGGCCAACCTCTATGTCCTTGTGCCTCCCATGCTCAATCCTATTATTTATGGGATCAACATTAAAGAGTTTGTGAGAAAGTGAGAAAATATATCTGCAGAATCTGATGTCCTGGGACTTCTTACTTAAAAACTCTGTGACACATGGGGGATGTTACAGAAGGATAGCTGTATTAATGTTTTTCAGCAGAACAGATGAGGACTCCTGTGGCATCATAAAGAATAGTATATGTATTTTGACATAGGCTTTTATGGTCTAGAGCCCACTTTCTCTGATGGAGAGGGAGGAAAGGATATCTCCTCATTATTTCAGAGTGTTCTTTTCCCATTTTGTTTAGATCAGTCTTGTGGCAATTAATACTTTGAGAACTTCTTCACACCTAATGCGTTATCACTTCATGAACAACAATGGTCTTTCCCCTTTGTTCAATTTTATCTCTCTATCCATCACCTGATTTCTTTCATCATCATCACCCATCATCCACAGCCCCACATATCCTATCATACCTGGCATTTCCCTGACTTTCAGACCACTTTCCAAAGTGGTGGCTGTGTTAGTCTAGTACAGAAACAAGGAGTCTTGAAACACTTTTAAAGACTAGCAAATTTATTTATTTCATGAGCTTTTGTGAGGAAAATTACGCTTCAAAAATAACTGCATTTTATTGTCCTCTCATTCTGTAATTTCCCCATCTTGAAAGCATCTGACAAGGTAGGATTTTCTCCCCCAAAGCTCATGTGTATAATACATTTGTTAGTCTTTAAAAACATCATAGGGCTGCTTACTTATTTTTCAGATCACAGGAGATGATGCTTCTTGTATACTCAGATCCCTATTCCAGCAATAGAGTTGTTGATTCTCACTATTCCTCATTTCTCCTCCATCTTTGATTCTTTTGCCCCCTCTACTAACACAAGGTAAACAATTCTGCCATCCACCAGGCCTCCACAATCTATTACATTTCTGTGTCTCCCTAAATCAGTGTCTCTGAATTTTTAAGAACCAGAAATTGTATTGTCCCTGTCTACTTCATCTCCTCCAATATATGAAATCTACCCTCTATTATTAGTTAATTTTAGAGTACAACAAAAATGAAGGACAGAAGAATATTATGCACTGCTACATTGGAGACAGATTGGCTAAGAAGCAGTACTTCAGAGCAAACAAGAAGAAAAAAACAAACCAAACAAACAAACAAACGAAAACATCCTGGGCTTACGGTGGACAAGGAGCTGGATATGAGTTGATAGCACACCCTTCTTGCAAAGAAGGCTAATGAAATATTGGGCTGTATTAGTAGGAGCATTGTCAGCAGATCAAGGGAAGTGATTATTTTCTTTGATTCAGCATTGGTGAATCCCCACCTTGAGTAGATTGCAAAGTTTTGGGCTCTGTTACCTCTAAGCTGTGTTCATGTGCATGTGCGTGTGCTTGTGCACAGGTAGTGAAATCTGCACACACAACAAAATAAAGAGTATGTAAAAAAATAGAACAGTGCTAATAGTAATGTACACAAAGAAATTTTTGAACACAAAGAAAATTTTTTGTGCCCACAGCCAACTGAAAAAAATTAGAGGGAACATTGATTTGGGTCCCCCACTGAAGGATGGATATGGACATTCCTGAAGGTGTGTCATAGGGAGGCTGGAGCTAGACTGTTCCCCATCGTGGCAGATGACAGGACTAAGAGCAATGGTCCCAAGTTGTGTGGGGTAGGGGTATGTATGTTGTCTAACAGGAAAATCTTTTTCACCAGGATGATGATGTGGCACTGTAATGGATTACCTAGGGAGGTGATGGACTCTCCATCCTTTGATGTTTTGAATGCTGAACTTGACAAAGCGCTGGCTGTAATAATTTGTTTGCAGTTGCTCCTGCTTGGAATACGGGGGGTGGACTAGATGACCTCCTGAGGTCCTTAAAACCAGAAATAATCGTCTAACATCAGAGAGTAACCCCAGCAATGCACTGATTGGGGGACAAGCTACAGTCAGAGCTCACACATTTAATAGCCATCTGAGACTACGCTAGGGCATAGCCAAAAAAAATCTTTCTTTGGGGCATTTAGGCTGTTTCTCTGCTCTCTGTGATGGAGCTCTGAGGAGAAACTTCTGGCTGAGACTGAAGGCATGTGAACACTGCTGCATGATTTAAAGTTGATGTTGAGATGCAGAATTAATAAAATCAGAGGAGTGTGGTCACACCACACTCCTGATGCTGGGTTCTTGTATCACCATAGCTTGCTTCTAGGTCAAATGCAGAAATGTTGCACAGTAGGTAGCCACCCCATGATGCAACGAAGTGCAATAGCTTGTGGGAAGTCAGCTGTCCTCCTGTGTTGCAATTTGCCTCTTCCCCTCCCTTCTTCTCACAAAGAAACAAAGGGGAGGTACTTTCTGCACCATCTTTATGTTGTGCACTCTTGAAGCCTGCTCACCTCTGCAGTTTTAGTGCTAGAGTTGAAACACATCTCAGATTATTCTATATTTCCAGCAGCACAACAGGATCTGCAGTGCAGAAAGCCACAGTATTACTTAAGCATAGAAGCCATAGAGCAAAATAATTCCCTCTTGGGCAGCCTATAATGCATAATCTGCAGTCTGTGGTACACTCATTCTGGGTGGGGGAAACAAGCACAGACTGGTGGGGCTGCATCATGCTGACCATGTGGGATGTGGGATGATGCGCAGTGGCTCTACAACTTACATATGTGAAAGGGCACTTCCCTTGAATTTTGCAAAGAGCTCTCCCTAGCACTGATACATGAGTCCTCCCCTGAGACCAACTCATACAGTGGAGAAGAGAGTGGCCATCACTCTGTAGAAACGTACAACCCCACACCCTTACTAGTCAAATTTGGAGTCAGGAAATCTACCGTGGGTGCTGCAGTGATGTGATGCAAGTATGCATGGCCATAAAGAGACTTCTTCTGAGGAGGGTAGTGACCCTTGGAAATGTCCAAGACATAGTGGATATGCTTGTGGCTGTGGGGTTCCCAAACTGCAGGGGTACCATAGATGAGATGATAGATAGGGATAACCTTACTGCTGAGTACATAAACCACCAGGGGTACTCCTCGTACCAACATATGGGCCCTTGTGGATCACAGGGGGTGATTCGCAGACATTAAAGTGGGCTGGTATGGTAAGGTGCATGAAAGGTGCATCATCAGGAACTCAGGGCTGTTCCAAAAGAGGCAGGCAGTCACTTTCTTACCTGATCAAAAAATCAGCCCTAAACATGTGGAAATGCCAATAGTGAACCTGTGGGTCATGTATAACCCTTGTTCTCTTGGCTAATGAAGCCATTCATTGGTCACCTGGATGCCAGTAAGGACAATTCAGTCATAGACTCAGCAAGTGCAGAAAGGTGGGATAGTGAACATTTTGGCTTCTAAATGGCAGGTGGCAGAGCATACTGTCTAAACTTGATCTAGGAAGGGAAAAGATAGGAATGATAGGAAGATTAGCAAGAGGCCACCCTGGCTTAATTAGGAGATTATCATTTCTCCACATGTACAATAGTAACTTATGGGGTGTTACTGTCTAAGAGTGAGCAATCTAAGGCTATGTCTACACTTAGCATTTCAATTTGAATTACTGAATTTGAATTGACCAATTTGAATTTAATTCAAATTCAGTCAATTTGAATTGACATGGCCACACTAGAAAATCCAATATGAATTGCATATCCATAGATTGGATTTGCCAATTCGAATTGGAGGGGGGCACTATGGGAAGTGTGGCAAGACGGTCAGTTCAAACTGAGTAATTCAAACTGAGATGGCCACATTGTGTCAATTTGAATTACTCACTTTGAATTGATTGCAACTTCAATGAAAAAGAAGGTTTGACAAATTTGAACTCAGCTTTCGTCAATTCGAACTGAGGAATGCCTCAGTTCAAATTGAGGAAAGCAGGCATGTCCATTCACTTAACTGAATTCAAATTGATGACAATCAATTTGAATTCACCTGTAAGTGCAGACTCACCTTAACAGTCTCAGGGATACAATACAGAGCTTATCATCCATGACTAGGAAAGATTCTCAAAATCTGTGACAACTACCTGCAGCACAGAAATGCTGACAGATAACTGAGTACGTCTAATTCCTATCACTTCTTTTCTCTCTGGCTATGTCTACACTGCCATAGATATTTTTATATGTATATGTAAATAATTCCCCTCTCACCCCTATGGGTGGTATGTGTCCTCCTCAACCTCGGGTCCTCTACCAGAGGCCTGGGAGTTTGAGGGTTCTGCGCAGTATCTTAGCTGTTCCTAGCACTGCACTCTTCTGGACAGAGAGCTCTGATGTTGTTCCTGGGATCTTTTGGAGCCACTCTCCCAGCTTAGGAGTCACAGCCCCGAGTGCTCCTACCACCACTGGGACCACTTTGGCCTTCACTTTCCACATCCACTCTAATTCCTCTTTCAGGCCCTGGTACTTCTCCAGCTTCTCATACTCCTTCTTCCTGATGTGGCTGTCACTTGGCACTGCTGCATCTATCACCATCGCTGTCTTCTGGTCATCGTCTATTACCACGATGGCTGGTTGATTGGCCAGTACCTGCCTGTCCGTCTGGATCTGGAAGTCCCACAGAATCTTAGCCCTGTTATTCTCCACGACCTTCTGTGGGATCTCCCATCTGGTCTTGGGAGCGTCTAGCCCATACACTGTGCAGATGTTCCTGTACACAATGCCAGCTACTTGGTTGTGCCGTTCAGTGTATGCTGTTCCTGCCTGCATCTTACATCCTGCCACGATGTGTTGGACTGTCTCTGAGGCCTCTCTGCACAGTCTGCACCTTGGGTCCTGTCTAGTGTGGTAGACCCCTGCTTCAATGGACCTGGTGCTCAGTGCCTGTTCTTATGCTGCTATGATCAGTGCCTCAGTGCTGTCTTTTAGTCCAGCCCTTTCCAGCCCCTGGTAGGATTTCCCAATGTCAGCCACCTCAGCTATCTGTCGATGGTACATCCCATGCAGGGTCTTGGCTTGCCATGGCACTTCTTCTGCTTGATCTTCCTCCCATGTCTGCTGCTGCCTCAGGCATTCTCTCAGCAGCTCATCTTTGGGTGCCATCTTACTGATGTACTCCTGGATACTCTGGGTTTCATCCAGGACAGTGGCTTTGACACTCACCAAACCCCGCCCGCCTTCTTTCCGGCTGGTGAACAGTCTCTGGGTTTGGATTTGGGGTGGAAACCTCCGTACATTGTGAGGAGCTTCCAGGTCTTCACATCGGCAGCCTCCATGTCCTCCTTTGGCCAGCTCACTATACCGGCAGGGTATCTGATGACTGGCAGGGCATACCTGTTGATGGCATGGATCTTGTTCTTCCCATTGAGCTGGCTCTTCAGGACCTGTCTTATCCTTTGGTGGTGCTTGGATGTTGCTGTCTTTCTTGCCTCCTCATCGTGGTTCCCATGTGACTGTGGGATGCCAAGGTACTTGTAGCTGGTCTATATGTCTGCTATGGGGCCTGCTGGTAGTTCCACCCCATCAGTCTTGACTACCTTCCCTCTCTTTACTACCATCCGGCCACACTTCTCCAGTCCGAATGACATCTCAATATCCTCACTGTAGATCTGTGTCAGGTGGACTAGAGAGTCGACGTCTCGTTCATTCCTAGAATACAGCTTGATGCCATCCATGCAGAGGAGGTGGCTAATGGTAGTTCCACTCTTGAACTTGTATCCATATCCTGTCCTTGTGATTATCTGGCTGAGGGGGTTCAAGCCGATGCAGAACAGCAGCGGGGACAGTGCATCACCTTGGTATATGCCACACTTGATGGCCACTTGTGAAAGCTGTCTTGAGTTGACTTCCAATGTTGTCTTCCACAGTCCCACTGAGTTCTTGAGGAAGGTCCTTAGAGTCCTGTTGACTTTGTATAGCGCCAGACATTCACAGATCCATGTGTGCGGCATTGAGTCGTAGGCTTTCCTGTAGTCAATCCAGGCTGTGCACAGATTGGTCTGTCTAGACCTTGAGTCTTGGGCGACTGCTCTGTCTATGAGCAGCTGGTGTTTTGACCCTCTGGTGGTGTTCCCAATGCCCTTCTGAGCTGTGCTCATGTACTGGCCCATGTGGCCCTGTAGCTTGACGGCTATGATGCATAATAGGACTTTCCATGTTGTGGGGAGGCAGGTTATTGGCCGGTAGTTGGACGGTGCTGTTCCCTTGTGGGGGTCTTTCATGATCAGCACTGTCCTTCCTTGTGTTAGCCAGTCTGGGTGGGAGCCTGCTGCTAGCAGCTGGTTCATTTGTGCTGCTAGGCATTCATGCACTGCTGTTAGTTTCTTTAGCCAGTAGGTGTGGATCATGTCCGGTCCAGGTGCTGTCCAGCTCTTCATGTTCTTGACCCGCTGTTGGATGTCTGCTACTGTGATGGTGACTGGTTCCTGTTCTGGGAGATTGCTTTGGTCTGTTCTCAGGTCCTGCAGCCACTTTGCACTGGTGTTATGAGTCTTCTCTTTCCCCCATATGGTCTTCCAGTACTGTTCAGTTTCTGCTGTTATTGTGTTGTTGCACTGCAGTTGGGAGTACACCTTGGATGGTTCTTTGGAGAACAGGGCATTTATCTTTTTGGCCTCTGCTTCTCTAGTGTATCTCCTTAGCCTGGTAGCCAGTGCTGTGAGCCTTTGTTTAGCAGTCTCTAGGGCTTCAGATGGAGTCAGGCCCTTGTATTTTTTCAGTAGCAGAGTCTTATCCTTAATTTCTACACCCTTCTGTAGTTCCACCAGCTGACTAACTTCTCTCCGTGTTGCCTTCATCTTATCCTCCAACCTCATTTTCCAGGGGGAGGGGTATGTACTGCTGTTCTTCTTGATCATGTAGCCAAGCATCTCCAGGATTACAGAGGCTGTAGCATATACCAGTTCGTTGGTTTCAGTGATGGTGGTAGTAGGAATTGTCATTATGGCTCTATTGGCATCTTCTAGCATACTATCTGATGGTACTTCTCCAACAAGCCTTGGTAATCGGTCTTGAGGGTTGACTGTAGCTAGTTTATCCATGATCTTATGCCTCATATCAGCTGCTGTGCTCTGTAATGGGGGGGAGGGGGCAGTGAAGTTCCAGATTCAGGTGTTGACTGCACATCTAGTTGTTCTTCTGGGTCTTCTTTTTGAGTCCGGGATGTAATGTGGTGTTGCTCTATCTCAAGTTTTGAGAGCAGCTGCCTCTTTACTATGTTGAAGCATTGGGTAACTAACTGTTTCTCAGTTAGTGTGGATGTAGGTCTTTTGTCCATCCACAGTTCCCTCTAAGATTTCATATATCCCCTCTCATTAGGTCTACTGTTGTTGTAGCAGCATTCCATTAATTCCAGGTTCTCTTGTCTCATCCATCTATGGTTTGTTCCAGTAGCCCACTTATCATCAGATTGTCCCAATTCCCGGTGCAGACCCTGTTAATCCAGGCAATGTCCAAGCCAGCATGACTCTCCTACTTCATGTCACTCTCATATTTGAGGTAGGCAAGTGAGGCATTAGGGGGTCTTTTGCCCAAGGACCCCTACTGGAAAAGGTAGGTAAGTACCAACCAGTATTTGAACCACAGTCTTCCATATCAAAGGGTAGCACACTTAATCACTACACTAGCCAGTCACCTGGAGAGATATATATTATTTCAAAATAGAAGTCTAGTGAAAGCTATTTTGCAATAAGGCAAAAGTTATTACTTTGAAATAGAGAGTCTTTGCTAGACTCTCTTTTTTCAAAATAGGGGAAGGCAAGGAAAAGTATAGGGCCATTATTTTGCAAAAAGCCAATTCAATGGCTTTGAATGACTTTTCCTGAAATAACTATTTTGAAAGAATTGCTTTTTTTAAAAAATAAAGTCAAGTTTAGTTATTTTGAAATAGCATTTCATTATTTCAAAATAATGAAGTGCTTATTTTGAAATACCAAAATGCCTACATAGACTTTCTTTTTTAAAGTCTTCTTATTTTGGGGGAGGGGAGGAATCAGTATAGACATATCCTCTGAATTTTCAGCAGTGCACAGATAGTCTTGTAAGTTTGCAAGACTCAGTTTGCTCTGACAATCTGAGCATCTGTAATTGGTGTAATCATTTCTTCACTCTGGGGGAGGCTCTTAGGCTAAAATTCTCCAGGGTCCATTTCCTGCTTTCTCTACTACTTATGAAGTTCAAGGAATTGTTCTGGCATTCTAAACAGCCTGAGTCCATAGGGACTATAGAGGAGATTAATAAAGATCACCGTTCAGCACTGTCAGGGTCAGATGTGATATTCACATACTGATTCTCCGGTCACAGGAAGATTTCCTTTCTCTGCTGTGTGGGCTTTTGGTGAGTTGTTTGTTTCTGCAATAAAGTAGTGCTAAGGCCTGGCGTAGGGTTCAAGTCAAGAATAATCTATCAAAGATTCTCTAACATGGAGACTTGAAAAGTTTGGTATTATCATAAACAATAAAGAATTTACATAGTAACATAGGAACTAAAGGGTATTTTTTTTGTTTTTTTTTAACACTATAGACAAATATTAGTTATTATGAATATTTAATAGTCTCTTACTGAGTCCTCCTCTGTTTCTCACTATGTTCCTTTATTTTGTTCTGTGTGGGTTTTCTTTTTCTGATTTCATCAAGTTTTCCAATTCAACAACTTTCTTGGCATGTCAGGCATTTGAGTCGAAGAAGTCTTCTGCTGTAGGTACGTGATACCAGATATTTCACAAAAGAATAATAGATCATGGAGGGGATTACATGTTGTCCAGATTTTGCTGTCTCATTCTGCCTTCAGTGGCTCATCCAGACTGACATTGGAATCACGTAAACCAAGATTGTGGCCCCATGCTTTCAAACCCCTATATTTCATGCCCAGTTGCAGCATGCCACATAAACTGAGGGTCTTTCTTTAAACTCTTTTCCAGCTGGCTAAGAAAGTAGCTATCACAGTTGCAGGACCTGACACTGAGATTTTCACAGCAGGGAGCCTGAAAAGCAACAGGAACATAAAAGCTAGCTCCTACAGAGATGAATGGCTACACATCCATGTGGGTCAGGATTTGATCCTAAATCCACATTTAGAGACTTTAAAAACTGCCACAGATTTTACTGTCCATGAGCCTCCAGTGTTTTCAAATGAGGTTTTCCTTCTGCTCTCTGTGGAAGACTGAGCTCCTCTGGAGCACAGAGGAAATGAAAATGTAGTAGGGAAATCTTAAACTCACACCTTGGTAGTTCCCACAAGCTTTTGGTGGGGTGAGAGGCTGCTCTCCCTGTTCCCATGCTCTGATTCTGTAGAATGACAAGCATCAAATGAATTAAAAACAAGAACATGATTCTGACACAGAGGGAATCAGTGTTGGAAATCTCATTGAGGGAGATCCAGGAATATACATTGGGTGTGTGTGGTATGGGATGTGCAGTATCCAGATCCTAATAGTGCAGAATCCTGAAAGAGGGTGAAATAGGGTATGGATATATTGCCTAATTCAATGGCCCAAAAGGTGTAATTATGGTATAACTTCCAGGAGCAAAAGAGTGTCTTGGACTGTCATGTAATCTGGATACACTGGAGTAGGTTGTCTCTGACACCTTCTCCCACCCATCACATCTCTTCTTTTTGTGATCAGTATCACAACAGCCTCATGAGCAATTGCCAAGATGGCAAAGTAAGATCAGAAAGTTTTATCTGGGTTTCTAGATGTCTGAAATGTTCAAAAAATTTATCTCACTTTCAGGAAAAGTTATATGAATTCAGGTTCTTTGAGTGCTCATGTCATCTTTGACCTCCCCTTGACATTTTCCCTCTCTTCTTCCCTTCACCATCACAAAGGCTGTGCAGCCTGGTCCACCTCTACCACTGTGACTGTGTGGTGTGTCCAGCACCTGGTGTTGATCCTGGCTTAATGGGATCACATTATTGCAGGACTGAGGGCTGTGAGTTGGGGGGTTCATGGACAGGAGGCCTTGCTTCTGGAATTCAACCTCCCCACACACACATGTTGTTCCCAGGCGAGTACTGGGAGAATTCTTGGACCCTAATGTATTTGGGCTGGTCTCAAGGCCTGTTCTGCCATCATATCATAAAATTTTAGCTAGGCTGTCACAACCATTACTAAATTTGTTCCCAACACCCCCGCCCCCAGCTGATGAAAGAATACATTATTCAGTGTCAGACATTTTATCAGTGGAAAAAAGTCATTGATCTTTGGTGAGCAGGTTGTTCAGTCTTCTGTCTGATCTGACACATTGTCTATAATCACACACCTCACTCTATCCCAGGCTGCTACAATTCCAACAGGACGCTGGACACAAGAATTTTCTCCCTGCTTTCCAATCACCTGTGACTCCCACAACCTCAAACCTCCCATGTTCCCCACAGATCTTAAGCCCACAGGACTGAGCTGCCCCCTTCCCACCTGGTCTCTTGCTGGGGAGGAGCAGTGATGGTTTCTTTCCTTTAAATAATACTGCATGCAGAATGGAGGATGTCAAGGTACCTGTGCTGTTGCTCTTGTTTTCCCCTTTCAGATTGTATGGGGCTTTGTGGACTGCTACACCTTGACAACCAGCAAACTAAGGGTTACGCATGTTCTGTAATAAGAGCTGGCAATTCTGGGTCAGGGCAGTGCCCAAGTAAATCCTGCTGCCAGTTCTAGCAATCCTGGTTGCTAGCTGATGCAGGAGCCACTGAGACACAGATGCTGAACCCTGCATTCACTAAGATCATTTTTTAGTCAGCTCTGTTATCCGTTAATGGGAACAGTTGTATACACATTCCTCAGGGCCTGGATTTTATTGGTGTGTGTCCATATTTTTCTCAACAAAAATGTTCATATATGTTAGGTCTCACGGCAGGTCTCATATACCTGAAAACACACCTAGAGTGTCATTTTCAAGGCTCCAAAGTCACATTTTTTCCCCCATCATACAGTAAATTCAGCACTGTCAGGAATTAAAAATAGTGCCTTCAGGATGGTTCAGGGTAGAGATTAAAGGTAAAATGCCTTTAACGCACTACTTTATATGCTTCAGGAATGTATTCACAGTTTCCCATGTCAAAAGGGCTCACTCTGACCGTCTAATCTGACCTCCTGTATAACACAATTCAGAAACCGGCACCAAAGGAATTCCTAAAGCCAAGGAGTTATATTAACTTCCAAACTTGGTTAAGAAGTTCTCACGTGAGAAGAATTTGTCATGGCACTGATTAAGTTACTCCTAGTGTTAATTACTTTCTTTTACGAAAACTTTTATGCCTTATTTATAGTGAGAATTTGCCTAAGTTCATCTCCAAGCCATTGGATGATGCCCAGTCATTCTATACTAACCTGAAATATCTACTATTCAATATTCATTCACTGTATGGGCACTTGTATTGTCAAGTCACCCCTTAACCATCTCTGTGAATTACACAGACTGAGCTCCCTCAATCTATCTTTGTAACACAGGA
Source organism: Podocnemis expansa (assembly GCA_007922195.1). Lineage (NCBI taxonomy): Eukaryota > Metazoa > Chordata > Testudines > Podocnemididae > Podocnemis > Podocnemis expansa. Next base: position 342,173 of record ML682169.1, read on the forward strand.
TTTCCAATGCTTCCGCATTCCAGCTTCGCTTCTCTGAATCCACTTAAATGAATCAAAATTCACATTTAAATGTGGGGAAAAGAAGTGGACGTATTATTCAAACAGCAGTGCACACAAAATAGGTGAAGTTTCAAAGGGGTAGCCAAGTCAGTCTAGTTCAGAATAAAAACAAAACCAAACCAAACCAAACAAACAAAAAAAAAACCCACAAGCAGTCCTGTGGTACTTTTAAAGACTAATACATTTATTTATCATATGAGCATTCATGCTAGAAAATGTCACTTCCTCAGAGGCTTTAAAGATGGGGGGACTTACAGAATGGGAGGAAAATAAATGCATGAACATGTAAGTCACAAGATCAGGTTACACTGTAACAGCAAATCAAAGCAGATGTTAAGTTTCAAGCACTGGGGAACAGTATATAGGGGAAGGAGAGGTCAAATCACCTGTTGTTAGGAGAAAAAAAAATCCAAAGTCCTTATTTAGCTGTGAAGAAATAATGATATTTACAAATGTATTCCTAGTGTGCAGTTTTTCTTTGAAGCCTTGACCTGTTATTTATTCGTCTCAGCAAAGTAATTAACAAATCATCATTGGAGTGATCAGAAAGACTGAAGTGCTCACCTACTGGTTTTTGAATGTTGTGATTTCTGATGTCAGACTTGTGCCCATTTATACTTTTGCACAGAGACTGTCCTGTCTGTCCAATATATAAGGCAGAGGGGCATTTCTGGCACATGATGGCATAAATCACATTGATGGATGAACAGGTAAATGAGCCTTTGATGGAGCAGCTGGTTTTATTAGTTCCTGTAACAGAGTCTTTTGTACAGATATGTGGGCAAATTTGGCAGTGTGGTTTGTTGCAGGGATATGTACCTGGTTTTTGGTTCTCTCTCTGTTAGGTCTGTAGTTACTGGTGACTGTCTCCTTAAGGTTGGCGGGTGTCTGTAAGGAAGAGAGATCTGTCTCCGAGGGCTTGAGAGACTGAGGAAGAATTGCCCTATATAATAGGCTGTAGATCCTTGATGATGTGTTGTAGAGGTCTGACTTGGGGTTTGTAGGTGACAACTAGTGGTGGTCTCTTTTTTGTTTGCTTGTTTGTTTTGCATCTCTTCTGTAGTAGTTGGCTTTGAGGTACTCACCTGGCTGTGTCAATCTGTTTCTTCACTTCTGTAAGCAGGTTCTGTAGTTTTAAGAATATTTGATAAAGATACTGATGGTGTCTTTCTCTGTCTGAGGGACTGGAGCAAATGGGGTTATATCTTAGGGCTTGGCTGTAGATAATGGATTGTGTGATGTGTTCTGAATTAAAGCTCAAGAGATGTAGGTGAGTATACTGATCAGTAGGTTTTCAGTATAGGGTGTTGTTTATGTGTCCTTCCCTAATTTGTACTGTACTGTCCTGTAGTGTCCAGAAAGTGGATCTCCTGTGTGGAGTACTCCAGGCTAAGTTTAATTGTAGAGTAGAAACCATTGAAATCTCCCTACCGTGGGCTCAGATGAGGAAGATGTCATCAGTGTAGCATAAGAAGAGGAGAGTTGCTTTGGGATGAGACTTGAGGAAATGTTCTAAATCAGTCATAAAAAAATTGGCATATTGGGGGAACATGTGGGTCCGCATAGCAGTGCTGCTGATTCGAAGGTATAAATTATCCCCAAATCTGAAATGATTCCTTTCCCCTTCTTGTGATTTCACCTCTCACAGTAAAATCCTCCACTGTGTAAACATTCCCTGCCTTCTTTGTTCTTAGATGTATACAGCTGCTTAGTTTTATTAGAACACACCTTGTTCTCTTCACCTCACTATATCATCCATTAGATCCGGCTCTAATTCAGTATATTCGTCTTGTCGTTATTTACTATCTCCTCAGGTCTGTGGCATCTCTAAACTTTATCAGTAGTCAAGCATGAAAAGGGCAAGTAGCTGTATTGCTGAAAGGTATCTCTACTTAACTATTTCTGTTAACAAGAGAGAATAATGTAACTAATTGTTACATCTCAGAGAAGGTTGGGCACTTTGAAGTGTGTGTCACCAAAGAAAACAAGGAAAATTAGAAAGAGCCAATCTGGCCATGAACATCTCTGTTTGCATGGGGAAAATCTGCCTTCTTTCCAACATAGGGCCGCCCTGGGTTTGTCAATAGGTTCCAACATAGGAATTGCATCCATGAAGAAATCAATGGTTCATCCATCCATCCATCCAAGTGTTCTCTCTCTCTCACAACTAGAACCATAGGGACAGCTGAAGAAGGTTTTCAGGGGCTAATCTGACCATCATGATGGTGTCACCTTAATGCCTACAGAGGTTGATTTATGTCATGAAATACATGGTCTTATAGACATCCAAAGATATTTATTTTGTTTTAACTAATGCAATGAAAGATTCTTAATATGCATTTAAATGCCCAAAACCTTTATATTTATTGTTTAAATGCTGTTCTTAACTTCATCTTGTGGCAATGATTTTTTTTCAATATCCACTCAATAAATGAAGCATTCCTTTTTTAGTTAGTTTTAATTTTGTCTTCTTTCAGTTTAGCTAAATATACCCTGTGTTGCAAGTATACAAGTTTCATGCTCACCCACCTGCCTTTCCACCCCAATGATCAGCTCCTCTTCCCCCAGAAACCACATGCAGTCATCCTCATACTCCTACCAATGTTTTTTTTTTTTTTTTTATTTTACAGTTTAGTACCAATCACCATCTAACAATACATAGCCTGGTCTCCTAGCCCCAGGGGCCTCACTGCTTTAGCCACTGGTCAAAGACAGCTCTCCCTCTTCCTGTGGCTTCTCCCTTTGCTGGCTGTTTGTCTCCTATCAACTGAATATACTTCCCAGGAGCCTTTTTAGTGGCTGGCTAAAACCATCTGTTCCTCATTAACCCACTCTGTGTAGGGTTTCCTCACCCATTTCCAATTCTCTCCAATTAGTACACCAGTAGCAAGGATAATCAATCTGCACTCTGCCAGCCTTTCATACAATGTTTTGTTGAGTTTTTGTCCATGTTTGGCACTTCCAGCAGGGTTTCACAAAGCCATGTACCAGGACATCAAATCCCTGTCCTGAGTTCATAACACTTAAGTTAGTACTATGTAAGAGAGTTTGAAGAGTTCATATTTTTCCCTCTAATAGGCACATTTGTTGCACCTATTGATAACTCTATGTCACCTTCCATTGTGTTTCTTATTCCCTGGCATTTGTTAGGTCACTGTGAGGAAATCTCTGGACAGGACAAGAGTGTAAATAAATACAGTGCTATCTCCAAAAGTTGCTCACCCTCACATTCCTAGATTTTCAGTAATTCAAAATATGTATTGTGTCATTTCTTAGTAACTGAGTACCCCCACACACTGTGCTTCTCTCTGTTCACAGGTACCTAGGGCATTTCTGAGCCTCATAGCTGCTTTGACCACTTCATGGCATCTTCTAACCTCACTAACTACGGTCCATCAACATTCATTCTAAGTGGCATCCCTGGGCTGGAAGCTGCCCACATCTGGATTTCTATCCCTTTCTCTGCATTCTACATCATCAACCTTTTAGGAAATGTTATGGTTCTGTTTGTTGTCACCAAAGAGCAGACTCTGCACAAGCCCATGTATCTACTGCTTTGCATGTTGGCACTAACAGACATTGGCATGTCTACCTCTGTCGTGCCAAAGGCCCTGTGTATATTTTGGTTTGGTTTCAGAGACATTACTCTGGATGGCTGTCTTGCCCAGATGTTCTTCTTTCAAGTGTTTGTTGGTATGCACTCAGCCATCCTCGTTACAATGGCCTTCGATCGCTATCTCGCCATATCTGACCCTCTGAGATATACCAGCATCCTTACCAATGCACGAACAGCTAAGCTAGGTCTTCTAGGTTTCATGCTGTCTGTTATTTTAGCTGTGCCAGAGCACCTGGCCCTGCGGAAGCTGCCATTTTGCACCAACCGTATTATCCCCCACACATATTGTGAGCACATGGCTGTGGTGAAGATGTCATGTTCAGACACCACTGTTAGCCGGAGCATTACCTTAATTATGACATTTGTTATCATTGCATTAGACCTAACACTTATTGGCCTTTCCTATGGGATGATCATCAGGGCTGTCCTCAGCATTAACTCTAAGGAAGCCAGCCAAAAGGCCCTCAACACTTGTACAGCCCATATCTGTGTGATACTGATGTCTTTTACTTTTGCCCTCTTCTCCTCCCTGACACATAGGTTTGGTCAGGGCATCACTGCCCACGTTCACATCCTCTTGGCCAACTTCCATATCCTAGTCCCCCCTATGCTGAACCCCATCATTTATGGGATCAAAACCAAAGAGCTTCGTGACAAACTGAGAAAATACATCTTCAGAGTGTGATCTCTGTGATAAAAAGTCATGACAAATGGGGAAAGTATATTGCCTTCTCAATCAAGAATGCTATGTGCCAATATGGTTAAACTTAGCTTTGTGACAGTTCACAGTGCAAGATGTTCCTTGCACCACATTTCTTATCACACCATCACCAGATCTTTGTGTCTCCATTGCTGACTTCTGTCTTTGTGACCATCACCTGATTATTTTCCAGATCACTGGTTTATAATCAACCCCACATGCTGTGTCACTCGTCTTTTCCAACGTCTCATAAGTTCTCAGATCATTTTTCCATCAGTATGGTTGTTGATTCTCACCTTTCCTCACTCTTCTAAACCTTTAACACGTTTGCCTCTCTCTCTCATCACAAGGTCCCCAACTAGGCCATGCACCAGGCCCCAGCAATCACTTCTGGTCCTGCGTCGCCCCAAATCATTCTCCATTCTCAATGAGCTGACACTTAGAATTTTCCCCTCTGGTTGACCTCTGAAGATTGTGATTCAATATTTCCCAGAAAGCTCCCCATTTACATGCTGTACAGAGGAATAATCTGTGAACTAGATCCAGAAAGGGGTCTGTTTCTGTGATGTTTCCCTTCTGCCATCTGGTCTCATGTCCTTCTGTATCTTGGTGATTCCCCTCCCCTAGGTCCCAACTTAGCCCATTCTGCTAAGGTGACCCCCTGTCCAGGGTCAGCTTTATGGCCCTCTTTGTGTAATCAGTATGAGGCAGTGGAAGAATGCTCACTATCTGCTCAGGGGATGGTCCCCAGTGAACACCTCCAGCCCCAGATGCCACATTGGGAGCTTCTATACTGCAGGGATTGGAAAAATTCCCTGATCAATGCAGGCTCACGTACTTTGCTCTGTCATTTTGACAAAGCAGCTGACATTGCTTCCTTTTCCTCTCAGTCAGGCTTTCACTACAGATCCTTTCTCCAAAATCCACACTGCTTTAGATAAAATAAACATTAATGTGTTGATAAATACATGATTTTAATGGGTATATAACAAATCAATGCATAATCACGCAATCAGTCAGGCAAGGGTTTTACCACTACCGAATGAATGAATGAATGAATGAATGAAATACATCCTATGCTAACAATCACTGTTTCAGTCTACTACTAGTTTACCCACATGCCTGGCTACTGGTGATTTTGCAGCCTGCCCTCTTGGCCCTGTGGACAGTTCCTAGTCCTTATTGATTCCCCCCCCCCAGGTTGGAGAGCAAAACAGAAAAGTGCCAAATATGATTAAATTGTGACTTTTTCTCCTTTCTCCCAACACCCCCTTCTCCATAAGATCAGGAGTTTCTTTCTATCATGATCTTTCCCTCCTGAACCCAAGTACTCAATTTGCATAATAATGTCATGCATCCCTAGGTACATGTAAGAACAGCTCTGCAGCTCAACTTTTCTGCCCCCACCTGAGCCATGTGAAGTACATTTGGGGACACATTTCCTATCAGTACACTTGTATGAGAAGGACCTGGGAGTTATGGTAGACAGGAAGCTACATATGAGTCAACAGTGTGCCCCTGTTGCCAAAACAACGAACAGCATATTGGGCTGCATCAGTGGAAGCATTACCTATGGATCGAGGGATGCGATTATCACACTCTTTTCAGCACTAGTCAGGCCTCATCTAGAATATTGTGTCCAGTTTTGGACTCTCCATTACAAATAGGATGTGAACAAATTAGAAAGAGTCCAGTGGAGGGGAACATAAATGCTTAGAGGTACACTCTGTGGTGCTCTTATTCTGCCCCCAGGCTAGCTGGCCTGCCCTTGATGGAGAGGCCAGTTGATGAGGGGGACTTCTCCCAGTGTGATGCTGGAGGATCCAGATCAATGTCACTGACCCATCTGGGACCCATTTGGAAGCTCTTAGTGGGTACAGGACACAGTCCTTCAGGCCCTGGAGGGCCACACAGGAGACAGCCTTTCATGCCAGACAGTCATGTCCCTGAGTGCAGCAGACATGTACAGGTCTGCCCAGCCCTGATGGAAACCAACTGCCCCAGGGCAGAGCAGTAGTGCCGTGAAGGAAGCCTCTGGCCCCAGGGCCCCACTGCTACTCTATGCCATAGGACACACTCCCCGTGTTCCCTAGGCCCTTCTGGCACTGTGCTAGCCTCAATGGTGCCACAGGACCATAGAATCATAGGGTTGGAAGGGACCCCACAAGGTCATCTAGTCCAACCCCCTGCCAAAAAAAGCAGGACCACTCCCATTAGATCATCCCAGTCAGTGTTTTGCCCAGCCGGGCCTTAAACACCTCCAAAGATGGAGATTTCACCACCTCCCTCGGCAGCTCATTCCAAGGCTTCACCACTCTCCTAGTAAAAAAGTTTTTTCCTAATATCCAGCCTCGACCTCCCTAACTGCAGCTTGAGACCATTGCTCCTCATTCTGTCCTCTGTTATTACTGAGAACAGTCAAGCTCCATCTTCCTTGGAGCATCCCTTCAAGTAGTTGAAGGTTGCTATCAAATCCCCCCTCAATCTTCTCTTCTGCAGACTAAATAAGCCTAATGCTTTCACTCTTTGGACCAGATCAACACAGAGACCTTAGGAGATGAAGCCTACCCCCCCCACACACACCACCATTAGGCCGAGGTCTAGGGGTGCAGTCTCTAAAGCCCTTGAGTTGATGTAGCCATGCATGTTCATTATTGTTAGCATTTGCATGAGGTGGGCAGAGCTTGTACTTACAGCTTGTAGGCAAGTGGCTTTATAATTGAGTAGCTGTCTATCTTCTTCCAAGATCTCTAATCTGAGGTCACCAGAATAGAATTTAATCAAACTTTTCAGAAACTAAAAGAAAGAGTGTGTAGGTCACCTGGTAAAAAGCAGAATGGTTCCTCTGTTTCTGAAAAGCATATCTGAATCCTGTTAAAAATCACTCAATAGTGAATGAACTGGGGTGTGGAATGATTTAACTTTAAACTTCTCTTCGTAAGTCATCACAGGAGCAGCTATTATCACTACTATGAGCTTAGGATGATGTCGCCACTTCAGATAAAAGTTACTTGTAGAACTTAAAGGCTACGTCCACATGCAGGGCCTTGTTTCGAAATGACTTAATTCAAAATAAGGGAAAAGCCCCAATCGAAATAGCATGTCCAGACACAGTACTTGCTATTTCACTTTAGGGGAAGGGCACCATGGGAGGTGTGGCAACATGGACGCCTCCCTGGGCCATGTCGGCAGCCACGTTGCCAGCCAGTCCTATAAAAGCTGGCACCGACCTCACTTCCCTGTCCATTCTGGTTAGCAGAAGACTGTAAAATGCAGACATGGACTCTGCCCGGCTGCCTAGCCAGCACTGTGCATCAGATAGCCCCTCTACCCACCTGCAGAGTGTCTTGCTGATCTGGGACACTCTGCTTGCAGACCCTGATGGTGCCCAGCCTGTGCCCCAGGCTATCATCCAGCTGGGCCGCAGAGCAGAGCTACTTCTACCGCCCCCTTCTGTGCCTCACCAGGTCTGGGCCCAGGAGACCAGCCTAGACTGGTGGGAGTGAGTAGTGCTCTGAACCTGGGGGGATGACCAGTGGCAGAGGAATTTCCGCATGAACAGGGCCAGCTTCAACCTCCTGGTCACAGAACTCACCCCAGTGCTGCGCTGAAGGGACACCACCATGAGGCCTGCTATCCCTGTGGCCATCACTCTGTGGAAGATGGCCACTCTGTAGTCGCACAGGTCTGTGGCACACCTGTCAAGTACTGGGAACGTTCTGTTGGAGGTCACCAGGGCCATCAACCGGATCCTGCTGCAATGCCTGCTCACACAATGGGAGTTGCAGGACACCATTGCTGGCATGGCTGCACTGGGATTTCCCAGTTGTGTGGGGATCCTGGACATGACGCACATCCCTGTGTGAGCCCCAGAGAACAGAACTATGGAGTATCGAAATTGCAAGGGATACTGGTCTCTCATCCTGCAGGCCCGTGTGGACCACTGGGCCATTTTTCAAAACTGTTACATGGGATGGCAAGGGACGGCCCATGATGCCAGGGTCCTCCGTAACTCTGCCCTATACCAGGGCATGGAGGTGGGCACCTTCTCCCCCCCCCCCGGCATAACATCAATGTTGGGGGAGTAGAGATGCCCATCCTCATTGTTGCCGATGAATCCTATCTCCTCCATGCACAGCTCATGCGCCCATACGCAGGGCCCCTTGATCCTCGCCAGCAGCTTTTCAACCGCCGGCTGAGCCACTGCCTCCAGGTGGTCAAGCAGGCATTTGGCCGCCTGAAGGCACATTGGAGGTGCCTCCTTACACAACTCCACCTTGCGGAGAGGACAATGCCACAGGTCACCAGCGCGTGTATGGTCCTGCACAACTTCTGTGAGGTGTGGGGCAAGATTGTTGCTGCTGCAGAGAAAGCTGAGGCACAACCTCCTGCAGGGGACTACCAGGAACCCAGACCTGTGCCCGCACAGGAACAGCCATCACAGAGAGCTGTGATAGTTCGGGATGCACTCATGAACACCTTTGCCATGGAGGAACTCTGAGGGCCAGACCTGCCCTGAACCACACCACCCTCTCCCCCATTCACCCACAGCCAGCCCCCACCCATCCACCCACACTGTGACCTACCCCCAATAAAACCAACCAAAAATATGTGTGTAAAACTATTTATTTAACAAAACAGGGGTTGGGGCAGGGAAGGGCTGGGGGATGGGGAAATGTGGGGAGAGTCTGGGGGGAGGGCCAGCAACTTAGAATGGGGAGACTGGGGAATGGGGTGGGGGAGTCTGGGTGGGAGGGGAGTTCTTAGGCGGGGCCTGTGGGGGAGTCCAGGGGTGGTGGTGTTCCCTTCCCCTGTCCACGGCCGCTCTGGGTCTGGGGTCGCCTGCGGGGAAGGCTAGTTGGAGGACCCCTTGCAGCAGCTGGAGGGGCCATGTGCTCCACCAGCTGGCGGATGCTGCCTGCAATGTCTTCGACCGCGGTGGGCAGGTGGTCACACAGGCACTCGATGGCCTGCGCCTGCTGGTCAATGGCCTGTGCCTGCTGCTCTAGTGTGGCGACCACGCGGTCATCTGCAGCAGTCGTCTGCTGCAGCAGGCGGAGGGCAGAGTCCTGGTGGCTGAATTGGTCTTGGTGCCATGCCTGGGTTGATTCCTCTGTCCACTGTCCCAGCTCATCCAGGATCTCAAGAATCTCCCCACGCATCCGGGATGCCCTCCTCCTCCTCCGTGGTGGTGGTCTTGGGCTGCCGCATCAGCTAGATGGTGCTGCACAGCGGGCAGCTGGGCGACCTGCTGGAGGGAAGCAGAAAACACAGTTGGCCCCAGCTGCCTGCTGGCCTTGTCTGTGTGCAGCCTGTCTGCAGCACGCGCCTCTGCCCTGGCTGTCAGTAGGACCCAGGATCCTATGGGACATTTCCCTGGGGTAGGGCTACCAGATCCCAAAGCCTGGAAAGGAGGACCGGGAAGTATGAAAAGGAAGACACTGGAGGACACATGGGAGAAAATGTAGCATGAATGTAATATTCTTCAGTTTTTAGGGGGCCCTGGAACACTTTCCCTTAAAAATAAGTATTCTATGGCATTCCAGGATACTTCAACCCCTATAAGTAATAAGCCTGACAAAATCATGTATTTTAAAATGCCTGCCAGACAGACAATGTGAGGATAAAAAGAAGAACATAAAGACAAAAAGGGGACTATGGTTTCTTTTTACCTGACATCTGGTAACCATACCCTGGAGGTACACATGCTAGTGGTGCCCACAATGATGAGCTCGACTCATCCACGCCTTGTTCTAGGGAGTTTCCCAAGACCACTTTCCAGTGGTGTGGCCTGCATGCTCTCCACCCCACCCAAGATGCGGCTGCATCTTTTACACCTAGCCCCGTTAACCAACTCCAGGCACACAGGGGCCTGTGACCCTGGTGCCACCTGTCTCTCAGGTACCCGTGCCCTTGGGAGGGTGTCTGCAACCGCCTACCCTATGCCCTGCCTGCCCCAGTGCCTGACCCTGTATCCCCTTGCTGCCTGTGACCTGGACAGGCCCAGCCCTGTGTGCTTCTGTGGAAGAGGACGACTCACCCACAGGGGCTGCAGAGGTCCGGCGTGATATCCCTATGATGGGCTCAGACTCCCCAGGGGCAGGGATGGTCTCAGGCCCCTGCTACTCTGTGCTGCTCTCTTCTTCTGGGGCAGGGAACAGCTCAGGGTCCCTGGTGTGGCCTCTGCTGCTGGTGGTGGTGCGGCAGGAGGCTGGCTGACATGCAGGGATGCCTCCGACTTGGTGTCCACTGCCTCAGGGCCGGAGGACGAGCTTGGGCACTGGCTGGTGTTGACAGGCCAAGCTGGCAGGCCACTGAGCCATATTTAAAGGACAGGTAAAAATGAAAACGTATATTCTGAGAGGCAAAGTACAAGGAGAGTCAAAGCATTAGACTAAATAAAGTTGCCACAGAACTGCATTGGGCTTTGAGGGAAACTGGAGGGGTGGCATAGGGGTGCAGGAATGCACTGACTGTGGGAGGACCACGTAGTGTGTGCAGCAGAGAGGGCAGTCGCTAGATCCCAGTGAAAGAGAATCCTGAAATCTGCAGGGATGCTGCCCAAGATAAACAAACATGGCTAAGTTACAAAGGGGCAACTGTGTCAGTCTAGGTCTGCAAAGCAAGCAAGGAGTCCTGTAGCACTTAAGAATTAACAAATTTATGTTTTGTGTGAGCTTTTCATGGGAGAAAATCCCAGTTCATCAGATACTTTGAAGCAACTGGTTTGATTTGCTGTTACAGTCTGACCTGATCCCATGACTTATACTTCACTGAGTTTATCTCCTCACATTCTGTAAGTTCCCCCATCTTCAAAGTGTCTGGCGAAGTGGGATTTTAAGTGCCACAGGACTCCAAACATGGCTGTACCTCTGGTTTCTCTCAAGGCCTCCTCAGTGTTAGGTGTGAAAGATCACCCCAGAATCAGCAAAGGGTTTTTTATCCTTGCAGGGAAGTGCTCTCCCTATTATACAGAGGGGATACTGAGGCACGGAGTAGATTACACATGCAAGGCCACACACAACCTCTGTGACCGAGCTAGATATTGACCAAGTTCCTTGAGTTCCAGGCCAGCGCAAGATCAACTGAACCAATAGGTCCCATGAGGGCAGCTGTGTTAGTCAAGTTCAGGAAAACAAGCAAGGAGTCCTGTGGTACTTAAAGGCTAACACATTTATTTATCACATTAGCTTTCATGGGAGAAAATCCCACTGTGTCAGATGCTTTGACGTTGGGGAATTTACAGAATAGGAGGAAAATAACTGCGGAGAAGAGAAGTGTAAGTCAACGGCTCAGGTCACGTTGTAAGAGCAAATCAAAGCCATTGTTAAGATTCAAACATTGGGAAACAGCACAGAAATTTGACTTCATCTTCTCCTATGTGCTGTTTCCCAGTGTTTGAATCCTGACAGTGCCTTTAATTTGCTGTTACAGTGTCACCTGATCCCATGACTTATATTCCCCTGCATATATTTTCCTCCCATTCTGTAAGTCCCCTAGCCTTAAAAACATCTGAGAAACTGAGATTTTCTCTCACAAAATCTCATGCAATAAATCAATTAGTTAGACTTTAAATGCCACAGGACTCCTTGCTTGCTTTGCTGAATCATGGGTGTGATGCTGTCTGGGTCTAGGGGACTGTGTATGATTATTTTTCATATTGATATTTCATATTTGCAATAATCCATATGTGATATGCCATGTTTGGTATCAATAGAAAGATTGTAATATGCTAGGAATGGTTGTATGATTTATATGTAGGTATCATATTTCTAATAGCATCTAGGAATCTTATTAGTCTTATGTTTGTTCCAAGTTGTCTGAGCTGAGGCAATCCCAGAATGGGCCTCTGCAAACTATTATCCTGTTAATGGCCCATCAGGAGGCACTCCCAGCTTCGGTGAGCCCAAGTGGAAACCTGTTTGACCAGTTACCCAGGCTGACCATGTGGCCCACTTCCATTTTGATCTGGCAAGTACTCTGAGATAAAAGGCCATCACCCATTCTCCATTTTGGCTTTAGTCTCTAGTCTCCAGCCTATCTGCAACCAATACCTGCCTCTGGAACTATTCTTCTGGGGCTGAACAAAGGACTGAGACCCACCCAGCTGCTGCTGCTGCTGCTGCTGGGTGCACACCAAAGGAGTGGGACTAATCTGCAAACTACAGGATCTTCAAGGATTTGTTTTCTATGGACTCTAAATCATTTGTATGTATGTGATTCACTTTGACATGTTAACATCTCTCATATGCTGTTTGTTTTCTTTTTATATTCAACCTTTAGGTGTAGTTAATAAAGGATTGGCTGGCAGCATGGTGTTTTGGGTAAGATCCAAACCTATATTGTTCTGGGGGATGTGGCTGGCCTTTTGGGGTCAGGAGAACCTATTTCTTTAAGAGACCCAGTGGCTAGAGGGGACCATAGGAACGGATGTGCAGTAAGGGGGCTGCTTCTATTTTGTTATGCTCGGTGATGACCAGAGTGGGGGGATCCAAAACATGTTTTTTTACTGACTGGGAGACTGATTTAAGTACCACCCATCAGTGGTTTGTGGGTTTGGCCCCTGGTTTTGCAGCTTGCCCTGATTTTGGCATATTCAGAAGCTGGTCCCAGGAGGCCCAGGCCACAATGGGGGTATGTTGTCAAAGGCACAAGAGCTACCAGATGAGAGGGACCCTCACTCAGTCTGAAAATCCTGTGTGTGAAGGAAGGATGCACAGGACCTTTTCCAAGCACACCTCTGAACCCTAGGTATTCATCATAGAGAACATCAGCCAGGAGTAACAACAGATGCTCAGATTCCATTTCAACAAACAGCAACACAGAAATGCTGAGAGATAAATAATTATGTCTTATGCCTCTCTCTTATTTTCACTTTGGTGTTTATCACTTCAGGACTACTCTAAGCAAATCTGCAAGACTCAGTTTGTCATGATTACCTGAACCTCTGTTATCGCTGATTATTTCTTCACTCCATGGGGAGAATGTTCAGATAAAATTCCCCAAGATCTATTTTTCCTGATGGAATTGTCCAAGAACCCTGGTCAATTTGAGAGTCTGCAGGGAGTGTACAAAGGAATCATAAAAGACACAGTTCAGTGTTGTGGACTGTCAGACATCAGATTCATGTAATGACTCTCAGATATCAGTAAGGAGATTTTCTTTGTCTGCTATATGGAAATTTGGTAAGTTGCAAGTTTCTAAAATAAAGTTAACGCTAAGGGTACAGAAAGGAATTTTCCAACATGAAAACCTGAATTGCTTGGTGTTGTAAGAAACATAAGAGATTTAAAATTTTAAATATAAAATATAGATTTATTTTAAGCAGTTTAGACAAATATTTAGTTTAGAGATCATTTATCTCTTATTATCATTCTGTTTCTCTGTCTGCCTTTGTTAGTTTGTGTTGTTGTTGTTGTTATTAGCTTTTTTTTTTTTTTCCAATTCAGCAACTTTAGGAAATGTAGCCAAAGGTTCTGCAGAGGGTATGTGTGATGCCAGAGATCTCACAACAAGAATGGGTCACACAGGGGTTTATACACTGCCCAGACTCTGCTCTCACATTCTGCCTTCAGTGGATCACTCTAAATTGAAAATGGCATCACTGAGATCGAAATCAGGGTCCTCTTCCTTTGAAATTCCCTAGTCTCAGCATACCACATAAACTGACAGTCTTTCTTCAGGCTCTTTCAGCACCTTAACAGAATAACTCACTTCTGTAGGGTCTGAAGTGGCGCCGTTAACTACAGTGGGGTGAGTGGGGCTTTGCTCCAGGTACACCAGAGTGTCTCCATTGAGCTGCTCCATTAAAGGGCATGCTCCACACCGCTCACCTCAGGCGCCAGCTATTGTAAAGGGTGCAAAATTCTTTAGTTATGGCTCTTGTCTGAAGCCATCACTTTCACAGCCGGGAGTCAAAACTTCAAATTAAAGGTGAAATATTGGTCCCATTGAAATCAAAGGCAAAACTACAATCCCTTCCAGGGCCAGAGTTTCACCAAAGTGCATGGTAAGTCACTAAAATAAATTGACCTGATTTTCTATGGCAATAAGCCTCCAGTGGATTCAACAGCCTTAAGGATGGGTGAGTTTGTCTGGCCCAGATAAGAACGGACAAGAAAGTAGGTAAAATTTTAAATGAGTAGATTTTAGGTTCCAAATTATTAGGTTATCATTTTGGTTTTTTTTCTGGGTGATAGGTGAAGTTTCTATATCTGTTTCCTGAGTTTCTGGTTCAATGGAGGTTTAGGGGGAACCAGGCAGTGTTGGAAATCCCACTGGGGGAGATGCAAGATCACACAGTGTCTGTTTGGGGTGGAATGTGTGCAGCTGCTCTCTCTGTTTCCCTGATTTTATAGTTCTTTAGAGGAAGAGAACTACCAAAATATAGCACAAATAAACACATAAATAAAAGTATGTTTCTGGCTTAGAGGGGAGTACACAGGGTTGGAAAGCTCACTGGGGGAGATCAAGGAATGCACAGTTTGTGCGTGTGTGTGTGCGGGTCAGGGGGACATGCAGTTTCCAGACTGCAGTTGTGAGGAGTCCTGAAGCAGGGTAAAAAAGGAAGAGACACCCTGCCTGGTTTACACACCAGGAGGTTAAACTAGGCATCCTGCAGTCACTCAGGGTAGTGGGGAGTCTCAGACTGTAACATAATGTGTACACACTAATAGATCGCCTCACTAAACATCTCCCAGACAGCACATTTGTTGTCTTGAAACCAGTCCCAGAACAGCCATGCAGAAAAATAACATCAAGAAATTGTGTCTATGTTTATAATCAGAGCGAAGACATCAAAGCTTTGTGTAGTTTTGAGGAAGAGTCACGAGTGCTGGCTCCTTTTAGTCTCCACATACTCTCTCCCTTGCCCTCCCGTCTGTTCTTCTCTCCTTCTTTGTGTATCCTACGGTGGGGCTGGGGTTCCCATCACCCCCACAAAGGCTGTGCAAGATGCTCCTCCTCCATCCCTCCTTCCTTGTTCCAACAGACACAGAGTTTAACCTAGGCTGTGTACATGTTTCTAATGATCTGTCACTGTGCAGTGTGTATTTGATATCAAACTTTGGTCTTGGCTGAGGGGGATCACTGTGTGAAAGGGTTTGGGCTTGTGGGATGGGGAGTTTGAGGATACATTGACAGGAGGGAAACACTTGTGCAAATCATTTTTTTTTCTGATTTTTGTTCCCATGGCATTTCTGATGAGCATTCATTCCTCAATTCTTCCCAAGGAAACATGCATGGGACTTACAGAGGGACAGCAAGCAAGCTGAGGATCATGTATTTTATCTAATGGGATTTGCCAGTTCTGAGTTTTCTCACTATATAGGTAGATACAGCTGCCAAGTGCAGGAGCCCCTAATGGCTAGCCAAGACTCTCTGGGACCACTTGTTAGCTAGCTCTGGTAACCTTCAGTGGGGAATGTCATCCATAAATTCCTCAAGGTGCAGATTTTATGGGGTCCCCTCAGAATTATTTCTTATCTGAAATGTTTGTCTATGAATTATGTCATGGAATACTATAGCTGTGAGATTGTTGTTGTCGAGGCTGCAAAGTCACATGAGACCTTTTGCTCTGTGACTAAATTCAGCACTCATGATTTAAAGGTGGGGTGGGGAGGAGGACAAAAACAAACCACCACCACCAACAACAACAAAACAGCCTTTAGAAAGCTCAAGCATTAGCTTTCAAATAAAATGTGTCCAGCTGATCCTTGGATGTACTGCAGGACATGTTCACAGTTCTGCACATCATAAGAGGCCATTGTGATCAGCATCTGGGCTTCTGTATAGCACCAACCAGAGATATCCCAAAAGTCATTCCTAGACATCTGTTCGAGAAACATCCAGACTTTGTTTAGAAACTCTCAGTGATGGAGAATGTGCCATGACCCTTGGGAAATTGTTTCAATGATTAATTAATCTCTGTGTTTAAAAATAGTACATCTTCATTGTCATCACTTGTCTAACTTTAAGTACCAATCATTGGATAGTTTTAGATCTTTCTATGCTAACTTGAAAAGTTTATATTTCAATCTTTTGTTTCTTTTCTGGGTAATTGTACTCCATTATTAGTCGCCCTTAACCTTTTCTGTTTATTAAGATGTATCATTAATTATGGACACTGAAAATGAACACATTTTACAGGAGTAGTTGAACCAGTTACTGTTTCATGGACTGCAGTCTTGTCCAGGGTCACCGCTTCCCATTGCATAGCCCCCACTAGGTAAGCATCACATATTTGCTGTGTTCCTAGGTTTAAATACATCCAGAGCCCTCTTAGAGCATATAGTGTTTTGCTTCAGCCTGGTTTACCATCCATTCCAAAATGCTCTGGATCAGTGACTTGTCCTCTTGATTATTTACAATGTCCTAATTTATTTTGAGTCTACATACTTTACTGGCATTAAAACATAAGAAGGATATGTATCATGTAACAGTGGATGTGGTATCTCTCAGAGACATCTGGGTACCACCAAAAGAAACAAGGGAAGTTACCGAGCAGAAAGTCCCAGCCTGTCATGATAGCTAATGTTTTCCAGGGAAACTGGGCTTCTCTCCAACAGACCAACTTCATTTTGAATCAGGCCTATGGTCCATTCAGTCCACTGTTCTTCCTGGCAGTGACAACACAACAATCTGCTAGGAAATGAGTTTGGGAAATAACTTGAACAGCATGGGTGTGTCATCTTAACTCCTAACTCTCAGACATGACCTTGTGCTCTGAACCACGTGGGCCTAAACATTTTCAAGAATCTTTATTAACTGTAAATATTTTAATGGAAGATTCTTACTATTCCTGAAAATATACTAATCCTTTCCAATTCATTATAGCTCATAAACTTCATCTTGTGGCAATGAGGTTGTCTTTCCAATTATGCGCTGAGTGAACAAAGCACTTTTTAAAACCAGGTTGAAAATTGCCGTGGTTCAAGTCAACAGAATGTACCCTTGCCTTTGTGTTAAGAGACAGGGAAAGCACATACTTCACATGCTCTCTTCCAGTCAGTATTCTATATACATTTACAAATTCCCTATTATTCATCTCTTTTCTAAGGTGAATGTCCAAGTCCATTAAACCTATCCCTCTAGAGCAGATTCCCATGATCCTGGCTCATTCTCTTTGCATTTCCCTAAATGAATCTAGTTCTACAATATGTAGTTAAACAAGGGGGCTCAGTATTGCACACAGGAGTGCAGAGCATGATAAAGCATGGACTGAATGACCTTACAGCATTGTGTTTTTAATATTATTGACCATGAAATTCCTCTGTCCTAACATTTTGCTCTGTGTCTCTCTGTGTTAGACATTTGACCGGAGTTTAATAAAGCCCTGCACCATAACAGCAGGTCCTTCTCCTGAATTCTTACAATTAAATTAGAAATGTATTACATGTTTGAGGAGCTAAAAGTTTTCTCTCCAATGGGCACATATATTTCTTACCGTAACCCATCATGCTGCTTGTTCACCTGTCTCCATTAGCTCCCTCTGAGGCCACTGGACTACGATGGAAATAATTTTGGGCATCTGCAAGCATTGCCACCTCACTGCTCAGCTCCCACTTTCTGAGCTGTTAGTAACTGTACAGTTTTTAACGTGCTATTTGTTATCAAGTGCATGCCCCACCTTTCTGTTGTTCTTTTCCTTCACAGACACCCTGAGGATTTCTAGGCCTGATCTGTGCACTGGCCACTTCATGGATGCTCTCAATCTAACCCCCTCTGACCCATCTACATTCATCCTAAGTGGCATCCCTGGGTTGGAAGCTGCCCACATCTGGATTTCGATCCCTTTCTCTACATTCTACATCATCAGCCTGCTGGGAAATTTCACGGTTCTGTATGTTGTAAGCCAAGATCAGACCTTGCACAAGCCCATGTACTTACTGCTTTGCATGCTGGCACTGACAGATATTGGCACATCCACGTGCGTCACACCAAAGGCCCTCTGCATATTTTGGTTCCATTTCAAAGACATCACGGTGGATGGCTGCCTCACCCAGATTTTCTTCCTCTATGTGTTTGCTGCTATGAACTCAGCCATTCTCGTAACAATGGCCTTTGATCGTTATGTTGCCATATGTGATCCTCTGCGATATAACACCATCCTCACCAATGCACGAATTGCTATGCTTGGGCTTGTGGGCTTTATACGAGCAGTTTTTTTAATGCTTCCTGAGCCACTGATCCTACGAAGGCTACCTTTCTGTGCTAATCCTGTTATTCCCCACACATACTGTGAGCCAATGTCTGTGATAAAGATCTCATGTGGGGACACCTCAGTCAGCCGGACCTACGGCCTGTCAATATCATTTGCAGTCACTGGGTTAGATCTGACACTCATAGGATTGTCCTACATTCTAATCATCAGAGCAGTGGGCAGGATCTCCTCCAAGGAAGCCCACCAAAAAGCCCTCAATACGTGCTCAGCCCATATCTGTGTGATGCTCCTTTTGTACATTCCCTTCATCTTCTCCATCCTGACACACAGGTTTGGTCAGGGCATAGCTGCCCACATTCATATCCTCTTGGCCAACCTCTATGTCCTTGCGCCCCCCATGCTCAATCCTATTGTATATGGAGTCAAAACCAAAGAGTTTCGTGATAAAGTGGGAAAACACATCTGCAGCATGTGAATACCTGGGGTCACTGATTTAAGAACTGTGTGACAAGAGGGGGGAGATCTCTATCTCTATCTCTATCTCTATCTCTATATCTATCTATAGATAGACAGATAGATAGATAGATAGATAGATATTCCCCTCTCACCCCTATGGGTGGTATGTGTCTTCCTCAACCTCGGGTCCTCTACCAGAGGCTTGGGAGTTTGAGGGTTCTGTGCAGTATCTTAGCTGTTCCTAGCACTGTGCTCTTCTGGACAGAGAGCTCTAATGTTCTCCTGGGATCTGTTGGAGCCAGTCTCCCAGCTTAGGAGTCACAGCCCTGAGTGCTCCTACCACCACTGGGACCACTTTGGCCTTCACTTTCCACATCCTCTCTAGGTCCTCTTTCAGGCCTTGGTACTTCTCCAGCTTCTAATACTCCTTCTCTACTGTTGTAAGACCCTAACTCAAACCAATGAACTGGTATACGCTGCAGCCTCTTTAATCGTGGAGATGCTTGGCTACATGATCAAGAAGAACAGCAGTACATACCCCCCTGGAAAATGGGGTTGGAGGATAAGATGAAGGCAACTCGGAGAGAAGTTAGTCAGCTGGTGGAACTACAGAAGGGTGTAGAGATTAAGGATAAGACTCGGCTACTGAAAAATACAATGGCCTGACTCCAGCTGAAGCCCTAGAGACTGCTAAACAAAGGCTCACAGCACTGGCTACCAGGCTAAGGAGATACACTAGAGAAGCAGAGGCCAAAAAGATAAATGCCCTGTTCTCCAAAGAACCATCCAAGGTGTACTCCCAACTGCAGTGCAACAACACAATAACAGCAGAGCCACCAACAGCAGAAACTGAACAGTACTGGAAGAACATGTGGGAGAAAGAGAAGATTCATAACACCACTGCAAAGTGGCTGTAGGACCTGAGAACAGACCACAGCAATCTCCCAGAAAAGGAACCAGTCACCATCACAGTAGCAGGCATCCAACAGTGGGTCAAGAACATGAAGATCTGGACAGCACCTGGCCCGGACATGATCCACACCTACTGGCTAAAGAAACTAACAGCAGTGCATGAACGCCTAGCAGCACAGATGAACCAGCTGCTAGCAGCAGGCTCCCACCCAGACTGGCTAACACAAGGAAGGACAATGCTGATCATGAAAGACCCCCACAAGGGAACAGCACCGTCCAACTAAAAGCCAATAACCTGCCTCCCCACAACATGGAAAGTCCTATCAGGCATCATAGCCGCCACGCTACAGGACAATATGGGCCAGTACATGAGCACAGCTCAGAAGGGCATTGGGAACAACAACAGAGCCTCAAAACACCAGCTGCTCATAGATAGAGCAATCGCCCAAGACTCAAGGTCTAGACAGACCAATCTGAGCACAGCCTGGATTGACTACAGGAAAGCCTACGACTCAATGCCGCACACATGGATCTGTGAATGTCTGGCACTATACAAAGTCAACAGGACACTAAGGACCTTCCTCAAGAACTCAGTGGGACTGTGGAAGACAACACTGGAAGTCAACTCAAGACAGCTTGCACAAGTGGCCATCAAGTGCGGCATATACCAAGGTGATGTGCTGTCCCCGCTACTGTTCTGCATTGGCTTGAACCCCCTCAGCCAGATAATCACAAGGACCGGATACGGATACAAGTTCAGGAGTGGAACTACCATTAGCCACCTCCTCTGCGTGGATGACATCAAGCTGTATGCTAAGAATGAACGAGACATCGACTCGCTAATCCACCTGACACAGATCTACAGTGAGGATATTGGGATGTCATTCGGACTAGAGCAGTGTGGCCGGATGGTAGTAAAGAGAGGGAAGGTAGTCAAGACTGATGGGGTGGAACTACCTGCAGGCCACATAGCAGACATACAGACCAGCTACAAGTACCTTGGCATCCCACAGTCACATGGGAACCACGATGAGGAGGCAAGGAAAACAGCAACATCCAAGCACCACCAAAGGATAAGACAGGTCCTGAAGAGCCAGCTCAATGGGAAGAACAAGATCCATGCCATCAACAGGTACGCCCTGCCAGTCATCAGATACCCTGCTGGTATAGTGAGCTGGCCAAAGGAGGACATGGAGGCTGCCAATGTGAAGACCTGGAAGCTCCTCACAATGTATGGAGATTTCCACCCCAAATCCAAACCCAGAGACTGTACACCAGCTGAAAAGAAGGTGGGCGGGGTTTGGTGACTGTCAAAGCCACTGTCCTGGATGAAACCCAGAGCATCCAGGAGTACATCAGTAAGATGGCACCCAAAGATGAGCTGCTGAGAGAATGCCTGAGGCAGCAGCAGACATGGGAGGAAGATCAAGCAGAAGAAGTGCCATGGCAAGCCAAGACCCTGCATGGGATGTACCATCGACAGATAGCTGAGGTGGCTGACATTGGGAAATCCTAACAGTGGCAGGAAAGGGCTGGACTAAAAGACAGCACTGAGGCACTGATCATAGCAGCACAAGAACTGGCACTGAGCACCAGATCCATTGAAGCAGGGGTCTACCACACTAGACAGGACCCAAGGTGCAGACTGTGCAGAGAGGCCTCAGAGACAGTCCAACACATCGTGGCAGGATGTAAGATGCAGGCAGGAACAGCATACACTGAACAGCACAAACAAGTAGCTGGCATTGTGTACAGGAACATCTTCACAGTGTATAGGCTAGACCCTCCCAAGACCAGATGGGAGATCCCACAGAAGGTCATGGAGAATAACAGGGCTAAGATTCTGTGGGACTTCCAGATCCAGACGGACAGGCAGGTACCGGCCAATCAACCAGACATCGTGGTAATAGACAAGGACCAGAAGACAGCAGTGGTGATAGATGTAGCAGTGCAAAGTGACAGCAACACCAGGAAGAAGGAGTATGAGAAGCTGGAGAAGTACCAGGGCCTGAAAGAGGAACTAGAGCGGATGTGGAAAGTGAAGGCCAAAGTGGTCCCAGTGGTGGTAGCAGCACTCAGGGCTGTGACTCCTAGGCTGGGAGAGTGGCTCCAATGGATCCCAAGAACAACATCAGAGCTCTCTGTCCAGAAGAGTGCAGTGCTACGATACCGAACAGAACCCTCAAACTCCCAGGCCTCTGGTAGAGGACCCGAGGTTGAGAAAGACACATAACACCCATAGGGGTGAGAGGGGATTTTTTTTTTTTTTTTAATGGAAAGTATGTAAACCCTCATTTATTCAGTGTGCTTTGTTCCAAATTTGCTTATCTCAGCCTAGTGGAAATTAGCAGTTCCTCACCCCTAACATCTTATCACTTCTTCATCAGCATTCCTCTCCCCTTTTTATCAGGGACAGCTCCTAACCATCACCTGATCTCTCTCCTCATTATCCCTAGTCATCCTCCATTGCAAAGTGCACTATCGCTGTTGGCTTTTCCATGACTTTCAGACCACTGTAACTGATGGCTTCCCTTCTACTCAGAGCTCTAGTTTCTATCAATAAGGTTATTGGGTTGGACCATTCTTCATTCTCCTTCAATTTTTACTTTTCCTTCCTCTCTCTGCTACCTAAATAAGGTCCCCAATTCTGCCATCCACTTAGCCCCCCCAATCTTTTGTATGTCCGTGTCTCTCCAGATCAATCTCCCTGAATCCATGAGAAGCAGAAACTTGATTTTCTCCTCTCTATGTCATTCCCTTGAACATTTGAAATCTACCTTCAATTATCAGTTTGTTGTAGAACACACAAAAAGATGAAGAACAGAAAAATGTCATGCACTGCTACCCTGAGAACTGACTGTCTAGGCAGCAGTTCTTCGGGGGGGGGGGGGGAGATTGTGGTGAACTAAAGGCTGGAAAGGAGTTGGTAGTGTGCCCTTACTG
Organism: Podocnemis expansa; assembly: GCA_007922195.1. Lineage (NCBI taxonomy): Eukaryota > Metazoa > Chordata > Testudines > Podocnemididae > Podocnemis > Podocnemis expansa. The sequence goes on from ML682169.1 coordinate 365,021, forward strand.
TAGAGAAGGCTAATGTTGTATTGGGCTCTATTAGCAGGAGCCTTGCCAGCAGATCAAGGGAAGTGATTATTCCCTTTGATTCAGCACTGGTGAACACCCACCTTGAGAAGCATCTACCCATTTGGGGCCACTGCTTGAGGATGAATACGGACATTCCTGAAGGTATGTCACAGGGAGCTAGGCTGTTCTTCATTGTGGCAGATGACAGGACTAAGAGGAAATGGTCTTAGGTTGCAAGGCGGGAGGGATCTGGGTTTTCTATGAGAAAAATCTTTTCACTCTGAGGGTGGTGTGGTACAGCAATGGGTTATGAGGGAGGTGATGGAATATCCATCCTTAGATATTTTGAATGCTCAACTTCACAAAGACCTAGCTGGGATGATTCAGTTGGGATTGGTCCTGCTTGAAGTGTGTGTGTGGGGAGGGGTGAATGAGGTTACCTCCTGAGGTGCCTTAGGGCTATCATCTTCTAACCCTGGGAGAATAACCCCAGAAATGCCGTGTATGTGGGAAAAGCATCAGTCAGAGCTTACATCTTTAATAACTGCCAGAGACTTCACATGGGACAGAACCATAAACTCTCTCCCTTTGGGACACTCCAGATGCTGCCCTGCCCTGGGTGATGCAGCTGTTCACAAGGAGAGTCTTCTGGCTGAGACTGACAAGGGTGACTGTGGTTCTGAGCTGGGCTTTTTGTCTGCTGGGCTCTCTGTTTTGGAAGTGCAGAATGTTTTTTTTTTTTTTTTCCCAATAAATACCACAGTTATTTACATTTGAAAAGATCTAAGCACAATCTTAAAGAAAAAACAAAACAAAACAAAACAAAACCATGATTCTGCAAGCCCTTTTTCTTAACTCACAATTATGGCCTGTCCCCAGTGTCCTGTTTTTTAGTTATTAACCCAGCTATATTTTTTGTTTCCCTTCCTGCTCATGATTTTATTCCAGTCTGGAATGACCATTCCATGGGTGTCATGGCTTTTTTAAATATATATATATTTTTATAATTAAGATAATATTATTGAATGGTGTTCACTGAAAGGGGCACACTCCTTAATAGTTCTCTCCATGTCTCCTCAGGAAGATAGCTGAAAACTAATTATCTGTCTGCCTGCTGGTCCTGTCCTGAAAGGTGGCCTTCTTCGTAGCAATCACCTCTGCTAGAAGGGTTTTGGAGTTGAAAGCCCTCTCCTTGGAACCCCCATATACGAGGTTCTACCCGAAGAAAGTGGTTTTACATCACCATCCATCTGTCCTCCCCAAGATGGCCACTACTTTCCACCTTAACCAGGAAATTTGCCTGCCAGTTTTTTATCCAGGCCCTTGGGTTATGGAGAAGCAGAGGAGATGGCATACCTTGGATGTGAGGAGAGCGCTCCTGACTTATATTGAGCGCACTTGGCCGTTCCGCAAGACCTCCCAACTCTTTGTGGTGGTCACCAAACCCATAAGAGGTCTCCAAGTGTCCTCACAGTGTATCTCCAAATGGCTTGTGAACTGCATTAAAGACTGCTACGGAAAGTCAAACATGCCCCTTCCTGGGACTGTTAGAGCCCACTCTACTAGGGCCCAAGTGTCGTCAACGGCCTTCCCAGGGTCCTGATCCAAGAAATCTGCAGGCCCCCTACGTGGTCGTCGATACATACTTTTATGATGCACTACGCCATTGCCCAGCAGGCTAGAGATGATGCCGCTTTAGGCAGAGCTGTACTCAGTGTGGGCAGACTGTTACTCTTCCTACTGTCCATGAGTGTGGATAGCAGTCACCTGTAACTGAATGATGTGAGCTGTGCTTGAAGGAGAGTGGTGGGTTACTTACCGGTAACCATTCTTCATTGAGATGGGCTGCTCACATGCATTCAGGACCGTCCCACCATCCCCGCTAATGGAGCTGACAAAGGTATATGGGACTGGGAGGGTCAGGGTCACGGTCACTTACATTGCTGTGGTTGCAGCACAGAGTGGGAGCTCATCGTGTGCCCTGACCTGACAGGCTAAGGCTAAAGACTTTCCGAGCTCATGTGCACTGTGGCACATAGACACCTGTAACTGAATGTATGTGAGCAGCCCATCTCGAAGAAGGACGGTTACTGGCAAGTAACCCACCATTACAGCTGCTAAGATTGTCAGAACAAATTGAGTCTGGCAGGTTTTCAAGACTCAGTTTGTACTGGCCTTCTGAGAATCTGTAATTGCTGTAAGCATGTCTTCACTCTGGGGGATGCTTTTTGGCTGAAATTCTCCAGGGTTTTTGCCTGCTTTTTTCCGCTATTTATGGATCTCAGGAAATTATCCTGGAGTTATAAACAAGCTAAGAGTCCCTAGGAGCTATACAGAATATTAATAAAGGTTGCTGTTCAGCACTGTGAGAGTCAGATGTGAGATTCATACGCTGATTCTCAGGCCATAGGCAGGAAATTTCTTCTCTCAGCTGTGCAGGGTTTTGGTAAGTTGCCTGTTTCTACAGTAATGTTAATGTTAAGTGAAGGGAAAGTGTTCAAGTCAAGAATGATCTGGTAGGATTTCTCCAGCACAGAGACTTGAAAAGCTTAGTATTTTCAGAAACAATAAAGAATGTATGTAGTAAAATAGGAGCTAAACTTTTACTCCAAATATTACAAAGAAAGAGGTTTTTAAGATAAATTGTCTCTTATTGAACGCTTCTCTCTGTGTCTCTAACTTCCCTTTTTTTGGTCTGTGTGGGTTTTCCTCTGATTTCCTCAAGTTTTCCAATTCAGCAACTTTACTGTCATTTTAAGAAGTCGATCTGAAGTTTGCCCTATGTTTTGAGTATATGTGATGCCAGATATTTTACAAAAAGACTAGGTCATGGAGGGTTTTATAAAAGATGCAGATTCCTCTCTGACGTTCTGACATCAGGGTTTCACCCAGATGGACACTGGCATCACTGAAAGCAAAATCAGGGCCCCATGTTATGAAACCCCCATCTTTCATGCCTGGTCTCAGCATGCCACATAAACTAGAGTCTTCCTTCAGACTCGTTCACCAGGCTAACAGAATAGCTATCACTCCTACAGGACCTGAAGCTGTGATTGTCACAACAGGGAGCATTAAGTATAACAGGAAGGGTAAATCTAAGTTCTATAGACCTCAATGGCTATATTCTCATCTGAGCCACGATTTTACCCTAAACTCAAATTTAGGGCTTTTTTAAAAATGTCATGATTTTCACTGGCCATGAGCATCCACATATTTCACATTATATTTTTATTCAGATTTATACAGTTGTCTGAGCTCCTCTGTAGCAGAAGTAAAATGAGAGGAGACTAGCTGACATCTCAAATTCACAACTTAGAGGTGGAACTTTGGGGTGGAAGGGGATCTTTCTGTTCCTGTGCTCTGGTTCTGTAGAACAACAAGCACCAACCAGAATGCAGTAAGAAGAAAAGCATGATCCTGGCTTCCAGCAAATCAAACAGTGTTGGACAGCTCCAGAGGCAGCCTTAGGCTTTCTGGGGCCCTCGGCAAAGGCCCATGGTGGGCCTCCATACAAGAACCAAACTCACATAATAAAAAGCATGTCTTTTTGTTTGTTTGTTTGTTTGTTTGTTTGTTTGTTTGTTTTTAAATCAATTGTTTTAAAAAATCTAAAAGTTTACCTTCCCAGTCTTTTGCATGCCCACCTATGGAGACCCTGCCAACTTGCCCTTTCCCAGGTTTGGGTTTGGACCAGGAACCTGAGGGGGGAGACCCTACAAATTTCTGGGTCCTGGGAAAGAGAGGGTATTGTCATCCTTGTCAGCAGGGGGGCAGTCTTGATTTGGATAACAGAGGTTTCTGATCCTCTGTGTGTGACCCCAAAAGGGCTTTCTATAAGAGGATAATTGTGAGTGCGAGGAAGGACAAGACAAGTAACAGTCATTTTCCTCTTTATTGACAGTGTGAGGAATTACAGACAAAAAATGCTTAAGTATATGACAGTCAGAAGTATTAGTCTATGACAATTCCAAAGTAAAAGCAAAAGATTAATAAAAAGACTGAGTCAAGCTAATGCTGGCCAGGTCTATTTCTATTTAGTTCCCTATTTGACTGTGTTTAGTTCCTATCTCCTATTTTATTTCTATCTCTCTCCTGTTCAGCTTGTTTACTTTCTATTTTATTTAGTCTATATTCCTACCCAGTCCATGAGAGCCATGCCTGTTCCCCAAAATCTGGGTCTTTTGGTTTATGTTGATGGTAATCTCTTTAAATCAGCTCCGAAGATCACCCACAGTCAGGTTTTCGGAGGGTGCGTGCCACACTGCCAAGCAGGGGGCTAGCCTTTTTATTGTATCTGAGTGTCACACTTGGAACCATGACAAAAAGCTCAATTTTGTAACTGTGATGAAAAGGTCAACTGTGATACAAAGGTAAACTGACAGCTCCTCAGTTTCCCAGAATGGCACACTTACAGTTCCTCATAAGACGAGGTCAACTGTGAGTTACTTACAGTTCCTCATAAAACTTGAGGCACTTAGACAGATGTTTCTGCAGTGTCTAGCTGGTTTTGTCTGCGGTTTATTTTGCTGACGTGGTTACTTTCTTAGGGTGTCTGACTTTCAGCTTACCAGCTTGATTATTTTGATTAAGACAGGCTTTAATTGATTAATTGTTATTTAAGACAGGCATCTTTCTGTTGCTAAAATAAGAAATAAGGTCTTGGAAGTCAACAGCTAGCATAGTGTCAGTTTTGAAAGGGATAGCCATGTTAGTCTAGTCCAGGAAAAAAAAAGCAAGGAATCGTGTGGCACTAAAATGACTAACCGATTTCATAGAATCATAGAATCATAGAATCCTAGGGTTGGAAGGGACCTCATAGGTCATCTAGTCCAACCCCCTGCCAGAGGCAGGACCACTCCCACTAAACCATCCCACTCATGGTTTTGTCCAGCCGGGCCTTAAACACCTCCAAAGATGGAGACTCCACCACCTCCCTTGGCAGCTCATTCCAAGGCTTCACCACTCTCCTAGTAAAAAAGTTTTTTTTCTAATATTCAGCCTCGACGTCCCTAACTGCAGCTTGAGACCATTGCTCCTCGTTCTGTCCTCTGTTATTACCGAGAACAGTCGAGCTCCATCTTCCTTGGAGCATCCCTTCAAGTAGTTGAAGGTTGCTATCAAATCCCCCCTCCATCTTCTCTTCTGCAGACTAAATAAGCCTAATGCTTTCAGTCTTTCCTCATAGGGCTTGTGCTCCAGCCCTTTAATCATTTTGGTTGCCCTCCTCTGAACTCTCTCTAGCATGCCCCTGTCCTTTTTGTAGTGGGGACCCCAAAACTGAACACAATATTCTAGATGTGGCCTCACCAGTGCAGAATAGAGGGGAATGATCACATCCCTTGATCTGCTGGTAACACTTCTTTTGATGCAGCCCAGTATGCCTTTGGCCTTTTTGGCAGCAAGAGGACACTGCTGACTCATATCTAGCTTCCCATCCATCATGACCCCCAGGTCCTTTTCTACACTGCTGCTACTTAGCTGAATGTTTCCCAGCCTGTAGCGGTGCATGGGTTTTTTTTGTCCCAAGCGCAGGATTTTACACTTGTCCTTATTGAAGCTCATAAGATTTCTATTGGCCCACTGTTCCAATTTATCTAGGTCTCCCTGAATCCTGTCCTTGCCCTCCAACGTGTCTACTGGTCCCCCCAGCTTGGTGTCATCCCCAAACTTACTGAGGATGCAGTCTGTTCCATCATCCAGATCATTGATGAAAATGTTGAACAGAACCGGCCCCAGGACCGACCCCTGGGGCACACCACTCGTGACTGGCTGCCAGCTAGACATGGAACCATTGATTCCTACACGCTGAAACCGTTGATCTAGCCAGTTTTCTATCCACCTTACAGTCCACCTATCCAACCCATACTTCCTTAATTTGCCAGTGAGAATGCTGTGGGAAGCTGTATCAAAAGCCTTGCTAAAATCAAGGTATATCACATCAATGGTTCTTCCTGCATCCAGAAAACTAGTCATCTGATAATAGAAGGAGATGAGGTTGGTCAGGCATGATTTACCCTTGGACTATTTATTTATTTTCTGTTAGTCTTTAAAGTGCCACACAAGTCCTTGTTTTTGTTTTTGTTTTTGTTTTTTTTAGCTAGCATAGCATCTTGCTGAGTTGAGAGGATAGCTAGTTCGCTAAGTTTCTTGCATAATAGTAGAGTGAAGGTATGTCTTCACTAGTTCTAATCTGGAAAAGCTGCATTCTGAAGTTGCAACAGTCTTGGCCTAAAGTTTCAAAAATTTTTTCTAGATGAAATATCATTCATTCCCTTTAAGAATTTGGACAGTGAACCAGACTGCTTTTCTACTGCCTATTCAACATCCAGCTGTTTTCCCCCTTTGTTCAGCACCTGATATGTACTTCCTTTTACTGACCAACTCATCTCTTATTGAAGCTGCCATGTACTCCTCTTTATTCTTTATTATTAATAATCTCTTTCCTACTGAACCTCACAATAAAACCCTGCAAATGAAATAATGAGTGTGTCACAACAGATTATAATGCTACATCAGAGCAACCAACTTCCAATACATAAACTTTCATGGAACAACAAATTGAGTTTCATAAAATGTCAATGTATTTTTACTAAAAAGAATTATTCCAAGTTAGCAGAACACATTCTAGAATGCAAATTCCACAATAGTACAAATGTTGTGCAAAGGCTAGCATGGGTTAGGGCATACATAATAGTATTTCAACAGAGTGGAAGAAAAGAACAATTTCAAATGAGCACTTTCTTCTGACTGAGTCCCCTTAAGCCTTAATAGCTGGTCAGTTCTGAGCTTCAGTCAGGCAATTGACTGTGCTTCACTTTTAAGTAGATACTTAACACCTAATGTTTCCAGACCTTATCAGCATTCAGCTCCAACACTTATCACCACTTTCAAAAGTGTAAATTCATGAAGCTGAAAGTTGCTGAGTTTACAGTGAAACTTTTTAGCATTTGTTTTGCATTCTTTCTAACTGAGTCTGCTGCTCTGCCCACAAGCCCCTGCTGCCATCCAGCTCCAATTCCTTCCCACTGAAACAGGCATTTTACTATCAGGAAAAAAAAAAAAAAAAAACAGCTTCTTTTTTAGGGGAGGAGGCACTTCAGGGCCAATAACAAACAAACAAGGAGTCCTGTGACACTTAAAGACTAACAAATTTATTTTTTGCATGAGTTTTCGTGGGGGGGAAATTCCACTCCCTCAGATGCTTTGAAGATTTTTAACCACACCTTCAAGGCAAGAACCTCTTAGCCAATCAGGACAAGAAAGGGAGATAAACTAGCCACACTGTTCATTCCCTTTTGCTTTGAATTACTAGCAGGGCATGTTGCAGAGAAAAACATTTCAAATGGAAGGACATTTTGTGCTGCCCCCATCCAGATGCCTTTTGTTTTCATATACCTGCACCTATGCTTATACCTGTCCAGCAGGGTCATAAGCCTACCTGTTGCTCTGAAGTACTCCTCTTCTACACTCTTAACTAACCAGAGCTCTGATACTCTGGGGCAGCCTGGGAGAAGCTAATCACCTCTGCTCACCCTCACAGTCCACTTTCTTCTCCGCCCCAGCTCTCTACACAGTTTATCTTCTCTTGTCCTCCCCACAGCCTGTCCCTATCATCCTTCCTGCAGCCCAGCTCTCTGTCCACTTTCTCCTCCGCCCTCCCTCAGCCCCAGTTCTCCTCTTGGATACAGCCACTGGTGGATCCCTGTTGCCCTTCCACCCCCAGACTTACCCCTACAAGTGTTTAAACTGGGACTGGGAACAACAGCACATGCCTACTTGCTTGCAGGTGAGAAACTTGGACAAGAGATTTAAAGGCCATGCAGTTGAATGCCTCCCCCTCCCTATCACTGCCAGCGTGGCGTCAGAACAGTCAGCAGTGCTCCTCCTGTTCAAGACAGATACCTCAGTTTTTGTTAAGAGAAGCAGGTGACTGATGGGGCCCCTATCTGCTCAGGGGCGCTAGGCTCTCTCCGGCTTTGCTTACCACAAAAGCCACCTCTGCAAAGCTCACAGTGGGAGGTCCAGGAACACACAATGCATGTGCATGGCATGGGCTGTGCAGTATCCAGATGCTAGTGGTGTGGAATTCAGAAATGGGGTAAAATAGGGTATGGCTATTGTGCCTAATTCACACACTAAGAAAATGTAACTAGGTCTCCTGTAATTTCCTGGCCAGGGGGAGTTCTCAGACTGCAATATACCATGGATGGATTGGAGTAGCTTGTCTCTGGCACCTTTCCCCATCCAACCCAATCCTCTTCCTCTGACCAACCTCACAACAGCCTTGTGGCAAATTCCAGAAAGGAAAAGCAATATCAGGAAGTTGTTTATGGGTCTCTAACTGGCAGAAATATGCAAAAGTTTTGTGTTGTTCTCAGGAAAAGTTATTTTTAGTGGCTCATTTTACTGTCCATGCCTTCTTTGTTGCTCCCTTGGGTCTGTCCCTCACTCCTTCCCTTCGCCATCACAAAGCCTCTTCCTCTGTGACTGTCACTATGTGGTGTTTCTAGCATCTGGTGTTGATGGATCAGAGGGATTACTTTTTGCAGGGCTCCCGGCTGTGGGAGTGGAGAGTTGAGGATACATAGGCTGGATGGCATTGCTTCTGAAATTCAACTTTTCTTTTCACATTGTTTTCAGGTGAGTCCTGGGAGCTTTCCTGGCCCTGAGGGCCTCTATGCCCCATCAAGCCATAAAATTGCAGCCTGGTTGTCACAACCTTGGTACTCAGTTTGTGTCTAACAGCTTCTTCTGACTGTTTTTCATTATATTACTCTGTCAGGCATTTCATAAGTGGAAAGACCCATTGTTCTTTGGTCCACAGGTAGTTCAGTCTTCTGTCCTATCTGACACCCTATCTATAGTCACCCTCCTTTGCTCCCCATCCCAGGCTGCTCTGACTCCAAAAGGATGCTGGGCACAAGTGTCTTCCCCGTCATCCCTGGCACCCACAGCCTCCGAACCTCTGAAGTTCTCCACAGATCTTTTGCCACAGGACAGAGCTGTGCTGGCTAGGGTGAGGATCAGTAGTGATTTGTCTCCTTTGAGGAATGCTGAAAACATAGTGCTGTTGCCCTGCTACCCATTCAGAGTGCATGGGACTTTCTGGCCTGCTATATGGGGACAATGGGCAGACTGAGATGTATGGACATTCTGTAATGAGAGCTGGCGATGATGGGACATCGCAGCACGTAAGTAGATACAGCTGCCAGGTGCAGGAATCCTGGCTCCTGGATGACACACCAGGCTGCTGGGAAACAGATGTTAAACCCAAGACTCTCTAGGATCTTTTTTTAGCCAGTTCTGTTAGCCATGATACAACAATCAGGGCCCAGTTTTTATTGGTGTATTTTCATATTCTTCTCATCTAAAATGTGCAAATATATAGTCTCTCACAGCATGTGTCAAACACCTGAAGGCACAGCTACAGCGTATCATTTTCAAGGTTCCAGAATAACATTAGCTTTTTTTTTTTCTTCCTTCAATTGGCACTAAATTCAGCACTGTCATGATTTTTAACAAAATGCATTTCAGGAGGGCTCAAGATAGAAATTACAGGGAAAATGTCTCCAGCTGACTACTCTTTGTGCTGCTTGGATATGGTCATAGCTCCCCAAGCCAGAAGGACTCACTCTGATCATCTAATTTGACCTCTGGTATAGCATTGGTCAGAGGCCTGCCCCAAAAGGAATTTGTAGGAGTTAATTAATCAGTCCAACCTTTCTCAGAAATTCTCAGTGAAGGAAAACCTTCCACGATCCAACCAAATTGTTCTAAATTTTAACTACACTCTCTGTTTAACTACCGTATGCCTTATTTATAATGGGAATTTGTTTAAGTTCACCTCCAAGCTATTGAAATGTAGAAGGCCTTTTTATACAGGCCTGAAAAGTTAACTATTCTATGTGTTCCCTATGTCAGTCCTTGTAGACTGTTATGTTGTTCCTCTCTGCTGAATTGAGCTCTCTGAAAAGGTCATTGAAAAGCATGATTTTCAATTCTTTAAAAAAAAAAAAAAATCTTGTTTGTCTCCCCTGAGTCCATTTAAATGTATCAGAATTCATCTTGAATTGTGGAAAAATGAACTGGAGACATTATTGTGGCAGTAGTGGAAGCAGTGCAAACAACAATGTGCCGTCTTTGTTCTTACATCTCAATAACTCTATTAAACACACATTGTTTTCTTCATCAAAGTACACCAGCCAGTACCGATCGCTTTGAATGAGTGAGCTTCCCTCTTCATTATTTATAATCATGTAATTACTATGGCATCAGAGGAGGGCAACCAAATTGATAAAAGGGCTGGAGCACAAGCCCTATGAGCAAAGACTGAAAGCATTAGGCTTATTTAGTCTGCAGAAGAGAAGATTGAGGGGGGATTTGATAGCAACCTTCAACTACTTGAAGGGATGCTCCAAGGAAGATGGAGCTCGACTGTTCTCGGTAATAACAGAGGATAGAACGAGGAGCAATGGTCTCAAGCTGCGGTTAGGGAGGTCGAGGCTGGATATTAGAAGAAACTTTTTTACTAGGCGAGTGGTGAAGCCTTGGAATGAGCTGCCAAGGGAGGTGGTGGAGTCTCCATCTTTGGAGGTGTTTAAGGCCTGGCTGGACAAAACCATGAGTGGGATGGTTTAGTGGCAGTGGTCCTGCCTCTGGCAGGGGGTTGGACTAGATGACCTATGAGGTCCATTCCAACCCTATGATTCTATGATCTCTAAACTTCATCACTATTCTAGGTTGAGAACATTGCTGCTAGGTCTCTCAGCTGACCTAAGTCTATAAACAATGCGGAGTAATATAACCACTGTTGAAGAAGATGTTGGGGGGAACATCTGACCATCATGATGGTGTCACCTTAATGCTTAAGAGCCAGAGATTGGCTTCTATTATGAAATACATGAGCTAATAGGCATTTTGAAGATTTTTTTGTTTGTTTGTTTTAACTTTCAGTAGAAGACTTACTATTCGTTTAAACATCCCCAACCTTTAGTACCACACTGCTGTTCTCAACTTAATTTTGTGGCAATGGTTTCCCTTTTCTTATTACACACTGGTGGAAGGGAGCATTCCTTTTTAAATCAGTTTTAAATTTGCCATGCTTCAGTTTAACTGAATATACCCTTGGTTACCAGGGACATCACCACCATGAAAAGAGGGCTTTACAGCAGGCAGGGTCCCAATTCCCTGCTTTGCCAGCCCCACTCCTTGGCATTGATGCATGTCCCAGGCATGATCAGCACCTTGAGACCCTGGTTAGGGTTGGACACAGCGCTGGATCACACCACTGATAGCTAGGACTGAGATCGCCAGCCAGGGTTGGGACTGACATTGGATCCTGTTCCCAGCATCCTGGCCCTGTGTCCCCCGCTAAACTCAGGGCACTGGTGTTGACTACTGGAACAATTGTTGCAAGTTCTCCCAGCCAGCAACATCACTGTGTCTCAAAACTGTAGAGGTATGACAGAGATCTCTGTACCTCCCTCTGCCGTTCAGCTTCTCTGCACCCAAAATCCACTCACAGATGTCAGCCTCATGCTCCAATCGATGTTCTTTATTTACAATGTATTATATATTAACATCTAAAAATACAAAGACCTGTGTCCTAGCCCCATGACCCTCACTGTTGAGGTCAGTGATCAAGGGCAGCTCTCCCTCCTCCTGTGCCTTCTCCCTTTGCTGGCTTTTTGTCCCTATCAAGTAAAGAGTCTTCTTAGGAGTCTTTATAGTGGCTGCCTAAGAAGCCCTACAGCTGTTCATCAATATCTCACTAAATGTAGTGTTTCCCCACACCTTTCCATTTCCCTCCAACTAGTACACTAGATGCAGGGGGATGAGTAAGATGGACTCACCTGTCACGCAATGTTTTGCTGAGTTTTTTCCTTGTTTGTACTTCAGGCACCATTTCACAGAACCATATACTAGGATCCCAAATCCTTCTGTTTTTGTGCACTTAATATAGAACCATGTCAGAGAGTTTGAGAAGTTCACATTTTTTTCCCTTGAATTGTTATATTTGTTGCACTTATTAATACAAATGGTCATCTCCCATAATGATTCCCATTGCCTGGGTTGGCTATAGCCCTCTAAGGGCATCTCTGCACAGAATAACTGCTTAAATAATTTGGTGCCACCAGCAAAGATTACTACCAGTGATGGGGCAACTGCCTCACACTTGCTGTTACAGCAGTAACTGGGCCAGGGAGAAGACTCCAGTAGGGGAATGTACAATGGAGGCTGTTGACTTGGCCTTGACTGGAGGTCCAGGATCAAGAGAAGAGAATTTGGGACAGGAATCTAATGTGAGAAAGGTTGAACAGAGACAACCAGCAGGTGGGGCCCTTGATACTTCCCCAGTACCACCACTATGAGACATCATGCAGGTGGGTCAATTGCTGTACCCCACCACACCACCTCTGTATGCAACACTGTTCTTTATAGATTTTAAATAACTGAAACATTTACAGTGCCATTTTTTATGAAGGGAGTGCCTGTCCTCTCTGTACTTTTCTCTCTTCACAGATACCCTGGGCATTTCTGAGTCTGGTCAGCATTTCGACCACTTAATGGAAACTTTCAACTTTACTGAATCTGAACCATCAACATTTATTCTAAATGGTGTCCCTGGCCTTGAAACTGCCCACATCTGGATTTCCATCCCTTTCTCTACGTTCTACCTTGTCAGCCTGTTGGGAAATGCAATGGTTCTGTTTGTTATTGCAAAAGAGCAGACACTGCATAAGCCCATGTACCTACTGATCTGCATGTTGGCATTAACAGACATTGGCATGTCTACCTCTATCATACCGAAGACACTGTGCATATTTTGGTTTGGTTTAAAAGACATCACTGTGGATGGCTGTCTCACCCAGATGTTCTTCTTCCAAGTATTTGTTGGTATGCACACGGCAGTCCTTGTCACAATGGCCTTTGATCGCTATCTTGCCATATCTGACCCACTGAGATACACCACCATCCTCAGCAATGCAAAAACTGCTAAGCTAGGTCTGCTAGGTTTCATGATATCTGCTCTTTTGGCTGTGCCAGAACATGTGGCCCTGCGGAAGTTGCTATTCTGTGCCAACCGAGTTATCCCCCATACCTACTGTGAGCACATGGCTGTGGTGAAGATGTCATGTTCAGACACCACGGCCAGCCGGAGCATTACCTTAATCATGACAGTTCTGATCATGGGGTTAGTTGTGTTACTCATTGGGTTTTCCTATTTGATGATAATCAGAGCTGTCCTCCACCTTAAGTCCAAGGAAGCCAACCAAAAGGCCCTTAGCACCTGCTCCTCCCATATCTGTGTGATTCTGATGTCATTTATTTCTTCCCTCTTCTCGTCTCTGACACACAGGTTCGGCCAGGGCATTGCTGCCCACGTTCATATCCTCTTGGCCAACTTCCATATCCTAGTCCCCCCCATGCTCCACCCTGTGATTTATGGAATTAAAACCAAAGAACTTCGTGACAAACTAAGAAAATATGCCTGCAAAAGGTGATCTCCTGGGTTACGTTCACTCTAAGCTGTGCACAGGTGCACATGGACACAGGTCATGAAACCTGCGCACCCAGCAAAATACAGCCTGCACAAAAAAATTCCACAGTGCTAATATTTTATACTACTTTAAGAAGGCGGATTCAAGTAGTATGTTTCAAATAAGGTTTTGTAATTTATGAAATCATTTCCATCACCATATCAAATAAAATTTAGATGTTATTTGCATCATACACATTTGCTTTGTCGTGCTTACAAGTTTGACCACACTTACTGGAATGAGCACAAATTTGGGCACTGGTTCGAAAGCTTTGCCCAAAAGAGATTTTTTTCCACACACAGACTATTGAAAATTAGAGGGAACATTGTTCCTGGGGCTAGTGTCTTAAAAAATCATCATAAAAGGAGGAAAGGATATTGCCTTGTTAAACAAGTATGCTATGTGTCAGCATGGCTAAGCTTAGCCATGTGACAGTACCCAGGTTGAGATGTTCCTCACACTTAATTTCTTACAACTCCATCACCTAGCACTGTTTTCTTTGTTCCTGAGTTTGGACTCTGTATCCACAACCTGGGGTATGTCCACACACAGTCCTTATTTCGAAACAACAGAGGTTATTTCGAAATAAGGAATGGCATGGCCACACGACGCACGGCCATTTCGAAAGAAGCAAACCGCTTCTTTCGAAATGGCCGTGGTCCTTTCGAAAGAAGCTAAACCTCGTTGCCTTTCGAAAGAGCGTTGTTTCGAAATGGTTGTTTCGAAACAACACCAAGTGGACATGCCCTTCCAAAATAACTGGCTGAGCTTCCTCCCAGGGTGCTTAGCACCCTGGGAGGAAGAGCCACCCCCTCAGCACCCTGTCCAGGGTGCTGAGGGGAGACAAGCTGCAGGGCACCGGGGCGCTGCCCCCAAGACCAGCGGGGAGCCCTGCGGAGGGGCGCTGATGCCCCCCCTCTCCCCGCCGCTGGGGTGCTCAGGAGCCCGGCGGCCGGGTGCCGGGGCTCCCCGCTCTGCCCGCTGCCGGGGCTGCTGCCAAACCCCACAGTGG